>CM035427.1:44328250-44483250 GCA_020310875.1 Ceratopteris richardii
TAACTTCTGAATCTCGTTTAAGATGACACTTTCCTATGTAAATAATCCCTGCTTTTTCCTCTCCTCCTCACTATTTGCTCCATTTCCAGTTTCATAATCATGAGTCACTTGTGGGTTGACCTCTTCAATGACACTTCTTGTTTTGGGTGCTTGGGCTAGAGGTATATTTAGAATATCGAAGAATTTTTTATCATGGTGATCAATAGGAACAAGAGATTTGTCAAATTTATATCTTATTCTTGATACAATAACATAATGCTTTTCCATTAGTGTTACCCTATGAGAATGAGTAGCACATAAATAGGCATCATTCATAAAGTCAATAGCAAAGTCCTCTGTAGCTTCTTGCAGGCATAGCAGTGCTTGCGTTTGCCACCTCACATTGATAAAGGATGAGGTCTTCATCAAAGAATAGAGATTGGTTGTGATCTACTTGACAACCCTTATAAATGGAAGTCTAGGGATCAGCAATCCCACACACTTTATAGCTCTTCTTACTTCCCTCAAGGACTTTACATGGTACTTGAATCTTTTCTTTGAAGGCTTCTCTGATGCATTGCCTTGACTCTTCTGGAGATTTTGCTCGTGGAAATTTTGCTCCTCGGCATTTTGTTCCTGGGCATTTTGGTCTTGACCCTGAGGGTACAACTTCCTTGCTATGTTTTTGGTCCTAGCCATAACCTGCACAAAGTGAGAGTCTTAAGGCATGGAAGTGGAAAGGAAAGGCAACTTACTCTCAAAAGTTTTGATCAAGGACTCTTTCCACTATTAGAAACACGACCGATCCAAGCGATAAGAGTCATCTGAAAATGCTCAGATGTCCCTAATCGCTTGCATCGATCGTGCTTCTTGTCATCATGAAATATCAGTGAATTCCATTTCCCTTGGAATGCATTATAGCTAATTCTTAACCAATGAAAACGTTACTTCAAAGCCATGATTAAGGATGCCATTTAAGAGGCACGACCGATCCAAGTGGTAAGGATCATCCAGAAATCCTCGAATGTCCCTAATCGCTTGCATTGATCATCCTTGTAACCATCATGAAATATCAATCAATACTATTTGGAATATAGCTTACAATGCATAATAGCTCAAACTTCACTAAGCAAAACATAATTCGCAAGCTATGATCAAGGACTCGATGCCATTTAAGAAACATGATAGATCCAAGTGATAAGGGTTATCCAAAAATCCTGGATGTACCCTATCGCTTGGATCGGTCATCCTTTCAATCATCATGAAATATCAATCAATTCTATTTCCACTATAGCGAACAATCAAACGAAACATTATTTTAAAGCCATGATACTGTTTTAGAATCACGACCCACCTAAGCGATAAGAGTCATTGGAAAACATCCAGATGTCCCTTATCGCTTGGATTGGTCGTGTCCATATTACCTAACACAGAGAGTGTTCTCTCTAGAAATTCTTAAGCAGCAGCTAAAAAACTTGGTGGCGATGGAAACTCGACACTTGGAAAGTGTTGAGAAAATAAATGAGATAAAGTGAAAAGGGAAGCTTAAATATGTCTCAAAATTGAGTTGACCTTTGGTGCCATATGGCATGCTATGATTGGTCCACATCATCCAGCCATTGTCAATTCCAACGTTCTTTGCCACATGGCATGATTTGAGTGGGCCATGTCATCTATCCATGGGATTCCCAACGTACCTTTGCATGTGGCACTCATTGATTGGTCCACATCATTTGACCATTTCTACCTCCCTCCTCGCCTATAAATAGCAACTCCCTTCACCAATTCAAATTTTCAACCTTCATAGAATTTGTCTCATTACAGTGCATATTTTTCTTTCATCCCCTAAACGACCAATACAAGCGATTATCCCTGTTTGATCCACCTTGACTAGCTTGAGTTGCTTGCATCGGTCATGTTCTCCTTTAGGACATACAAGAGAAGCTGCAGCTTAGATGGAGGGAATGAATGAGATACTTAGTGTCTCTCCATCAGAGAAACTACTTGATTTCATGGTTCAAGAGGGTTTAACTATAGATTACTTTCCTGATGCAATGAGGATATTCAACCCCAAGATTGATTTTGAAAAACTCCTAGAGAAATCAAAAAGTTTTCTTAGGGATGAGTGGGAGACTTTCTTGGGGTTGATAAATGGAAAGGAGCCTTCTTTATCTCAGAAAACCTATGTCCATCCTCACATCTTTGGGAAGAATCCAATAGATACGGCAAAAATCACAAGCAAAAGGATATTCCCTTTGCTAGGGAAGATAGATTTATGCCTAGAGCATGAAAAGGACTGCTACTTGCCCCCTTTAAACATTGCTTTCTTGATATGGCTTGATCACATCTCAATTGAAAAGGACGAAAGTGTTCATGTTGAAGACGAGCCTTTCTTAGAGCTGACACTTGAGGGGAGTTCATAAAGCATGAAATGTGTCATGGAGATTGTTAATGAGATCAATCTCCAAGCAGAAGAAGAGCAGGTCAAAGGTTTTGATGTGGCTACTTTTAAAGTTGAGACTACAACTGAAGAAGTTCAAGTGTTTGAGAAGTCCCTACTTCTCCCAAATCTACCGTCTTACTTTATCTTTGAAAAGGAGTTTATCCATCTATTTTACATTCAGGAACTTTTCAACCTTAGGGAGGACTACTGCCTTGCAGCTATAGGTGAGTCAAAAGAAGTTGCAAGGAGATTCATCAATGAGCAAGGAGAAAGAAAAGAAGAATTTTTTTGTCTTTATTTGGATTTGTCAAATGAAGAATTCAAAGATTCATCACAGGCTCTTTCAAATTGCTTTGAGAAAGCTATCTCAGAGAAGCCAACACTTGCTGATGAAGAGTTTGATGAGCATCAGAAGCAACTTGGAATATACTCGTTTGGGTGCAACTATTCATTCTTCGATGTTGCTGAGGACAAAGGAACAATATGTATTGACTCAAAAGAGCTCATTGAGGAGGAAGATGAGGTCAAGGAATGTAGTTTAATATATTCTCATGAATTTTAGGGTGAGGAAATGAGATGCGACCGATGCAACATCTTTAGCTTGTATCCGTTTTGTCCAAGATCTCCATTTGAAGAGTGAGAAATCGATCATGACCGATGCAAGCGATAAGGCCCATCAGATATTTTTTGTTGGGCCTTATCGCTTGCATCGGTCGTGTCTTGGACTTGCATGGTGCAATGACAAGTTACATTTTATCATGTGAAAAACATTGTTTTCTACGTATAGTTTATGTTTCGACCGATGCAAGCGATTAGGCCTATCAGATATTTCCCGATTGGCCTTATCGCTTGTATCGATCGTGTCTAGGCATTGTATGCAACATTGATAATAAACATCTCGCTATGTAAGAATTCACCTTCTTCAATAAAAATTACATGTTTCTAGGTAATTTATAAAGAGATATTGGTAACAACTGATGCAAGAGATTAGGACCATCCCATTTCTCTGAAGACCCTAATCGCTTGCATCAGTCGGGTCTCTTGCTTTTTTTTGTTTGTTTCAAGTTACTTTTCATGACTCCTTAAGTGCACTTGCACTTCATCTGACCTTGTTTTCCTATTTTTACCACAGTTAACTATATTGGATGAAGACAACTACCTTCGCAGGGGGAAGGGAACAAGAAAAACCATAGAAGAGAAAGGAATTATCCACTATCTTCCAAAATTGCACCCAGACTCTTTTTGTGTTATTCACAAGCACTATAGTGAGGAGCCAAACTTTGCATTGTTCTCCTTGAGGAATCTTTCAAAATACATGGGCTTTAATCCAATACCCTTTAATGCTTTCAAAGTTTTGTTGCTTGAAAGAGCAGCTGCATTCAGAATTTTTGGATATGCCCTAGGACTCAATGCCTCAAGGTCAGGGTACTTTCTTTGTTATTCAAGCTATGCAATGGCTACAGGGGTGTCAGATGTAAAAGCATTTCTAGATACAGGAGAAAAGAGTTCCTCAGATATAGAGGTGATTTGCCAGAGCCAAGCTCATTAAAGAGACTAAAGGAATGACTTCATTTTTTCAGACTCTACTACTCACCAAATCTACATATAGAGAAATTGCCCAATGGGATATAAGACATTGCAATTTTTTTTGGTGTAACTGATCCATGTCCTAATATTAATTGTTATTGATCCATGATCTGTTCTTTGGTCAAAGTCATTTGATGGTAAAAGACATGTTTCTTTTCAAAGCTTAATACATCATGAAATGTACATACATGACATCTTTATTTCTCAAAGAAATAAAAGATATTGCAAATATTAAACCTTTGTTTGAAATGTAGTCTTTTTCATTTTGTAATATTGATACATGATGATTTTGTCTGGTGATAGTCATATTCTTCTGACTATATTTGGCATGAGGTCCTTTGTAATTGTCTTCTAAAGAACCAATCAAAAAGCTCTTTGAAGGCATTGCTCTTTGTTACTCCTCCTCCTTTCCTTGTGCACCTAAAGAAGCTTGTCCTTGCTTGATAATGAGATTTTTCCATGCCTTGGGCGTTCCATATGGCGAGTGGTTCTTTTTCTGGAAGGAATGCACCATGCACAAGAAGAATATGCTAGAAGAGCAGAAGAGTTTCCTCAGATCTTTATTTCAATTTTAAAAACTAAATTGAATAAATTATCTGTGGAACTCACCAAGTAGCATGTTATGTCTTTGGCACTCCATGCCTCTATGATGGTTTCTATAAGCACTGTGGTCAATTTTTGAAATTTATCACATAACTATTTGATGTTACCTACTGCCTCATGATCTTAAAAAAATTATCTACTTTGACCCACACCTCCATTCTCTTTTTTGCTATTTTTTATTTTCTTTTTACATTAGTGGTGATCTCACAAAATGTTTTCCAACAATTCCACATGGCATTTAGTTGCTTGTCATCATGGTTGCTGAACAATCTCCTTGCTTTGGCACCTCCCATTGAGACATCCTGTAGTACATCACCTATATCTTGTGAAATCTTTGGTTCTTTTCTTAGATGAACATCACCACCATGAAATCCCATTTCTCAAAGTAGACATTCACATTTTTTTATGCACTCATCTGCAAGATTTGTAGGCCTGATAGAATATGCATAATCCAAGTGAAGATGGACCAACTTGTTAATGATCCTTAACTCTACATGTAGTATACATATGTGTACATTTGTCAATGCTATTGGAAGTATGGGATTCCAAATCATGGCAGAAGATGAGTAGTTATGAAGAATAACATTTTGTCTGGAAGGAGCCTCTCTTCCTCAACTCTAGGAATCCATGCTCTTGTGCCTGGACTTTGCATGCAGTACAAGCAAGGGTACTTAGAATTTGCCCCTCCACTTATACCAAACATTGCATATGAGTGTCTTTAGGTCTCCACTCAAATGCCACTCAACTTTAAAGTTCCAGTAGTCTTTGACATTCAACAATTCTCCTACATGATGCCTTTGGATAACATTTGGAATGTTTGTCTGTGAGAATAACCATTTATGTGTTTCATGGCTCTCGAATGGTACTTGAGCACAACCAACCCACCATAAATCCATTTCTGATTGTACTTGAGAGATGGAGTAACCAATTTCCCAAGGCTATAGTCCAAAGCTTTGTTCATCAGTGCAATACTTATTCTCTCCATCTTTTGATGTTTTTTAAGCTCAGTTTTATCAAGTTTGATTACAAATTTCAACATAACAGAACATTCGTGTTCTTTTATATTATAGAACTGAACCATGTATGTTTGAAGTTTTATATTATCTATCCATACGTTATTACATGCATTGTACGTGAAATGTAACTTTTGTTTTCCTACTTCATAAGGCATGTTACTGTGAATATGTTTATATTCACCAAATACTGATGTGATCTTTTTATTCAAGCAAAGCCAAAACTTTCCTACATGATGGGGTCTAGGAAATCCAAAACTTTTAACTTTGTTAAATTTTAAAAATTCACACCAAACTTTTGAGATTTCTCTATAACCTTTCCTACTTACTCCGATGCTATCATAAATATTCTGAATTTGAGATGGTTCTAGTAACAGATCCATTTCTGTCATGAGTTTTTGGAAAAAAAAAGTGTTTCAAGCATGTATTTTCATTCAGTTTCAATAGTCTTAAAACATCATTTTGACTCATAGTTTCATTACAGAAATGTACGCGCTCAAAACTATTCAACATATTGAAATCTAGCACATTTTCACATGATCTCTTACAATTTTCATTCTTTTCTTTTTCTGGCCAGATTTTTCAGTCAAATCTAAAAAAGGTTTTACTCCTTTTGACTGCAATCTTAAACCTATTGGAGTTTCCTTCATTTTCTTAAAAGACTCAAACTGAGAAGATAAACTGGATAATTTTCTTTCTAGATCCCTCATATGTGAATCCTTCTGATGTAGTGTGTTTTGCAGATAATTTATGTACTGTACATAATTCGTTGAAATCTCCCAGACCCACCCTTGAACAATAGCCTCGTAAACCATCCTCACCATCTCATAGACATATAGATAGATAGATAGATAGATAGATAGATAGATAGATAGATAGATAGATAGATAGATATATAGATAGATAGATAGATAGATAGATAGATAGATAGATAGATAGATAGATAGATAGATAGATAGATAGATAGGTAGGTAGGTAGATAGATAGATAGATAGATAGATAGATAGATAGATAGATGGATAGATGGATAGATAGATAGATAGATAGATAGATAGATAGATAGATAGATAGATAGATAGAAAGATAGATAGATGATAGACAGATAGATAGATAGGTAGATAGATAGATAGATAGATAGATAGATAGATAGATAGATAGATAGATAGATAGATAGATAGATAGATAGATAGATAGATAGATAGATAGATAGAAAGATAGATAGATAGATAGATAGATAGATAGATAGATAGATAGATAGATAGATAGATAGATAGACAGATGAACAGATGAATGGATGGATTCTATTTCTAGTTGTTTTCTTTTTTTTTTTTACTAAGTTCTTGATTAATTTCACACCTACCTATGAAGTTATTGAAATTAAGGGTTTAGAGTTGGGGAAAATCATGATTCCAAGGTTTAAAATAGGTATTTTTGTGGGGATAACTTAGTGTTCTCTACTAGGGCAATGCACATGAAATCAATGGTTTTATTTACCTTATGCACTAAAACTCCTAGGGTTCCTATGGGTCTAGGCTAGGTTTTCCAATGGGTAAAGATTAGTTTTTTCACGGGTTTGGAATAGGTTAATGAACATTATACAAACTTATAAGTATAATGTACATAAATGAAATAGTTCCTCATCACATGCATAAATGATCAAGAAAATGAAAATATGAACAATTATAACTCTCTGTAGTCAAAACATCATATCATAGCTACAGAAACAATGAAATAAATTTGAAAATTTTTTTCATGCACACTCCCTGAGGGATTTCATCCTCGCATAGCTTTTTGTCTGTGAGAGGTGGTGGAGGATTGATAGTGTGGATTGAATACGAAGCGATCCATGTCAGAATCAAATCTTATCCTTTCATTTTTTAAAGTTTGAATGGGTCAAATTGAAGGTGCCTTTTTTTCTTTTGGGAGCAAGCACATCCATAAGATGTAGGAAAAATTGAAGGGTTATAATTTAAAGTGGCCCATTTCTTTAAAAATAATCTTAGCCATTTAATCTTGAAGGGCATCCAAGGGTTGACTTTGAATCCGATATCTTTCAAAAACTACCTAAGGAGCAAAACCACAAATTTTAGCATGTGGTTTTGACAAGCCCAAACCAAGGGAAGCCTATACCTAGCCTAGTTGATTAAGATCCTAAACTGTGGCCACCACCTTTTTCTGATTTGTCCATCACTAATCACTCTCTAATCTAATAGGGCCATGCAAGGTTCATTTTTTCTCTTAATGTTGTGATGAATTAGTATAATTGTTTACGGCAAGGCAACAATCATGAATTCTCTATTAGATATAACTTGATCATGACTACTACTTTGTACTAATAGCAATCACCATCATCATAAAGTTAAAATGGCCCATTAAAATTTCACCCTAGAACACCTTATGTTTCTAGCCCAGATAGACATTTCTCTTACACCCAATCACAAATGGACTAAGCTAACAAGTTTCAAAAGTTAGGAGCCATTATGTGAGGTACTCTAGTGTACTATCACGTTAAAGTGAGGAACTCTGGGGACAAAGAAAATGTATTTTTACAATACTCTCGATTTGGACACGTTAAATATTCCACCAAATGAATTTACCTTGATAACTAGCTCTCATTTTGATATATGAGCTCCCATCGTTGGAGGTGGTGGATTTTCTCGCCAATTCAAAACTTAGTTCTTTATAACACATGCCATTTTTTTTTAAAGGAAGTTCGACAACATCCTATTCTCCCAAACTTTAATTAATAGAAAGAACCAGTGTACAGGTGAACAGGCCTAGCATTCATGGGACCCCTCGAATCCCACAAAGCAGGGATTGCTTGAGACTTGATAGAAAATATTACCAAGAAGGTTGATAACTCTTTCGTCCCCCTCATGGGTGCCCACTTGCTTTTAATCTTGTTGCTCTCTAGGAAAAAGACTCTCTAATGCTTGGAAGGTAGGGCCCTCCTACAATTGGAACTACTTTTGTCTAAAAGGAAAAGAGATTTTTATATCGGTCATTCTTTTGGAGGGCTAGCAAAGTTGACAGCACACCTCTGTTGAAGTGGATTTCTGTAGGTCGATGCATTGAATTCTGCATATAGATAACTTCATTTATATCATGACAGTGATGTTGCGCTTCCATGAGCATCGGATCTGCCCAAGTTCTCAGAAGATTTGATTCGCATCGATTGCGAAAACTCCATATCCTCTATAAGACTAATCCGTGCTTGGTCATTAGCAAGCTAGATAGCGGCAGGCTTGAATTCAGCTAAGTGATGGCTGCAGATCATGTGAGTAGAGGTTAGTTGACAATTGGGCCTCTGTAGTTGTTTTAGGTCCTCACTCCTCAGCCATGGGTCCTCGGTCATTCTGAGCTTTCCTAAATGCGCCTGTTTGTGCCCTCGGCTACTGGACGTACTTTCGCCCGTCTGAAGAATAATAGTGGAGACATTACTTTCGGCGCTGCTCATGTTAATCGTTAAAATCTCATTCATTTTGTTAATTCTCAGAAGGATAATGTTTCGTGGCTTTTGCAACATGCAGATCCAGGCACTTTCTACCGCGTCGGCGTCGACAGAGCAGCAAAGATAATCAAAGAGTTTTTAATTTTATGTGTCCTGTTATGCCGAAGGTGCGGATGAATTTCTAGGGGAGGACTAGTGTGCATGGATATTCTGACACTCAAGGTATTGAGCCAAGTGCGTGTGAAGGCATGGATCGGTTCTGCAGATCTGATGGATCAGAAGATAGCTCTGGTGCGGAATCGAAGCTGGGGAAGAAGGAGGCGATGATGGTCACGATGCGTGAGGGCGTCAGGATCACGAAAAGGCACAAAGAGAAGATTAATGCAGGAGCATTATCAGTGGAAAGTATCTCTGCGGGTCGAAACAGCAAGATTGAACCTCTCATAATCCACACGGTTAGTCCACCCGTGCTCAACGTGGATCCGTCCTCTTTCATGCAGATTGTGCAGAGCTTGACCGGGAGTGAGGAAACGAGGCTTAGGTTGCAGATTCCAGAGTCGAAAACGAAGTCTAGCAGCAGATCAGCCGCAGTTCCGCCACGCTCGTGTTCGCATTTGCTCTCTCGGTCATCCTTGCCATTATCGACCTTATCAGCACTATCCGTGCATCCGCCATTGTCAGGGGAAACTCCATCAACGTGCGTCATTTGTGACCACCCTTGCGGCAGCAGCAACAGTACCCCTCGCGTGGATCAACTAATGAGCCAGTACCCAGCAGATCTGCACGTTTGCAGCTTGGAGGGACTATTAAGGTTGAAGGATTGCAACGGAAAGGCCGCATGTTCTACTTCCGGCGACGCGTATGATAACCATACAGATCTGTTTCAGGAACAGAAAAGTGTGCCTGGATGCTCCTCCAGTCACTCAGGTGGGATAGAGCCCTGCTTACCGGACTTCCAAAACGGGTTGTGCCCTTCTCCTTCGACCGAGACTGACACAAGTCGTCTTGTAAGCTGTATGTATGGAGAGTATGGTGCCATGTTCACGCCAGGGAATTCGTCACCGCAGGGGCATGAACAGTTCAGCTTTCTTTTGTCAGACTCACCTCTATCCTATGAAAATTTAACGGGAAATGAAGATTCATACTTCCAGCAGTTGCTCTTTAATGACGGCACATCCACTTCATTTTTGTAGTGAATATGTTCATATTAATATGATAACTGAAGCGTGAATCGGTTCAACTGTCAATATGATAACTCAGCGCTCGCTGCTGAGTTAGTGCGCCTTTATTTGAGGGCTACCTTCGTGGTGACTTCTATTTCTGCAATCGGCTAAAGTTTTCAGAGAACAAACTTTATTTAACCTTTAAAAGTTTAGTGTTAAAGTGGACGTCGCCTCAGTGCAAGATAAAGATAAAGAATGATCTCCTTCATTGGCTCGTAAAGAAAAGCTCGTTTTCCTCGCGAAATACTTCATTTTGTGAGTCTTGCCATTGAAAAGGATTGGTGAATTCGCTTACATGTCTACCGTCATTCTATCTTTGGTCTTAAGCAATGTGGCTCCCCCCAGTCCCAGTGCCCCCCTGAGGTGGATTTCGTCCCCTCAGACGTTGCACCTCCGGTGGTCTCTTTGTGCAAGGAATCGGTGGCGGTAAAGCAAGAAGTATTGATGAAAACGTGTCTCATCGGCCAAGTTTTTGGGCCTAGGTCCCCTCTAGAGATTTTGAGAACTTGGTTGCGTAAGGAGTGGTTCCCGTGTGGTATAATTGTGTGCAAATGTCAATTCTTGCCGGCGAATCACCTACTTCTAGTGTTTGAGAATGAAGATATGGCCTTCCAGGCCCTACAAGCCGGCTCCTGGCTGGTGGGCCGATCAATCTTATGCCTTTTTAAGTGGACCCTAGACTTTGTTCCGAACAAGTGAAAGCCTCTTTGTTACCCGCTCTAGGTGGAGCTTCCCAATCTACCCTATTTCTTGTATGGATTTCTTCGAGAAATCGTTTCACCGATCGCTCGCCCGATGGCCTCAAGAGAGGATGTTGGGGGGTTAATCTACGAGGGTACTCAATACTCTTTCAACGCACGCTAGCACCCACAAATTTGCGTTGAAGCGGACTTGAACCAGGTCCTTCCAGCGAAGATCTCCATAAATTGTGGTGATCGTATGATATGGGTTCAGGAGATTACCTATAAGAATTTGCCCAATGCATGCTTCCATTGCGGGCTCCAAGGTCACAGGATCAAAGACTGCCCCTCTAAGCAAAATACCAAGAAAAATAAGCCTAAACCAGGTGGGGCCTCAGATCCTTTCCCTCAAGTTGGCACTAGGGGCAATCCCTCTCCGATGGAGGAAGAAGCGGGCACTCATGTTGCAGAGACGGAGTCAGATGGGTTCATTGAAGTAAGACATAGGAGGAAAGTTAGCCCTCGAAGAGCACTAGCAAGGAATGTTTTGACCATTACCCCTTCGAATAACATGTACTGCAACCTAGAAAAGGAGATTAATGAGTCCGACCTCCCAAGGGACAACCTTTATGAAGAAGACCCTGTTGACAATTCCCTTGGATGCTCTACCAACAAAGAAGACAACCAAGAAGGTTACACCACTAGTAAAGAGGATGGATTCACCACTAGCAATGAAGACAATCAAGACAGTGAAAGCTCCTTCCTCGGACCTACTCCTCCAGTATGCTTGCCAAGCCTACTGCAACAAAAGTCAAAGCTTAAAGGGAAACAACCGTCAGGCATGCCTTGGAAGAGCCCCCTCAAGAGTAGGATCCTGAGTAAAGAAGTTGGGGGTAAAAAAGAAGATCAAAAGAAGAAAAAAGATCGGGTCCCTCCCCTCAAAGAGGGAAACCATCAATAATGAAAATCACCTCGCTTAACGTCAGGGGGTTGTCCGACCCCTCAAGAGCGGCGATTCTTGGCCAATGGTTCAAAGACAAGTGCCTCAACCCCGACTTTATCTGCTTACAAGAGATTGAAATCGACGCAGAGAATCTCCAGAAACGACTTAAACACATTTCGCCGAACCACCTTTGGCTCTCCACTTCGCACCCTAGGGGGGCGGGCGGCGCTACAGTTGGTATTAGTCACTTCTGGTCTAGCACGTTGACCTTGACTTGTGAAGATCGAAATCATCATTGGATTGCTGCCTCTTTCGGGCTCCGTAAACAGTTCACCGTGGTCTCACTTTATGCCCCTAATGGTGAGACGGATAGAATAAACACTTGGACTTCCCTCGACTCCCTCTCACACAATGTTTTGCTCTGTGGGGACTTCAACATGGTTGAATTTCCTCAGGACCTTTGGAATAACAAGGGGAAAATTATTGACGGTCAGGAGAAAGAGATATAGGATAAAATCAAGCTTCATCTCGACTTGGTCGAGGTGCAAGATATGAAGGGGTTCTCATCGTCTAACCTCCAACTGGGGGACTCTCTGAGGAAAGCAAGACTTGATAGATGTTACATCGACCAAAACACCATCCTCTAGTGGGGTATTCCTTCGATTTCCCAACACATGGACCTAACTATCTCGGACCACTACCCGATTACTCTTTCTTTCAAACCGATTTCCACACTCCAGAAAGCTCCTTGGTTCCACGCTTGTCAGACGTCATTTTCCCTCCCCTCTGTCCACCAAGAAATTTTCGCAGTTTGGGCGGAGGCCTTTGCCTTCTGTAATGAACCGGCTAAGTGCTGGAGAAGCGCGGTGGAAAGGACTCGACAAATTTTGATCAGGACTCATAAGGCCATAAGAGATATCCGGAAAAAAAGAAGAGAAAAGGTATACCGGAGACTCTCACGACTTGAAGAAGAAGTGAACAAAGGTAACTTGCAATGCCAGCAAGGTCTTTTAAAAATCAGGGGAAGACTAAGATTCGAGGAGGAGATTCAAAGCAAAAATCTTCAGATATTCTTCAAAGACTGGTGGGCAGGGAAGGCCGACAAACCATCGAAAGAGATGTGTAACATCCTCAAAAAGAAACAAGTTAGGGAATCCATCCCCTTCTTGGTTGATAACAATGGGATCGAATGTAGCACGAAAGTCAAGAACAGATCTATCATCGTCGAGCAGTTTACCCATCTCCTCAGGGTCTCGACTCCTCTTTCCCCGCACAGGCGGGACTGCATGGCTACCATCTCAAGGGTAGATCATTCTAGAATCCCTCAGAACATGAGTTCTCTTCTAGAAGCTAACATTTCTGAGAACGAAATTATCGAGGTTATTGATGCCCTTCCAAATGGAAAAAGTCCAGGCCCTGATGGCCTCACCAATGAGTTTTTCAAGTCCTTCAAGCATGTCTTGGCCACCCCACTACGTTTGGTGTGGCTCGAGGCTCTATCCTTCGGTGCCCTTCCTGAGTGTCTCAATAATGGCGTCATCAAGTCAATTCACAAAAGGGGAGATAAGAACAAAATTGAAAACTGGTGGCCGATTACCATGCTCCAAACTGGATACAAGATAGTTGCCAAAGTTATTGCCAATAGAATCTCTTGTCATTTAAAGTCATGGCTTTGTGAGGACCAAAAAGGTTTTGTCAAAGGAAGATCTATACTTGAAGCACTTGTCGACATTTGGGAAGGCCTTACATTTGCTGAGGAGTCTGCACAAGATCTCGTATTCATTAAGATCGACTTCGACAAAGCATACGATAGATTGGAATGGGACTTTATTCTCCAATCATTGAAAGACCTTGGATGCAGCCAAAAGTTCACAAAAATGGTTTCTACTCTTCTCGGAAACGCTTCAACTAGAATAAATATCAATGGTAAGCTCTCTGAGCCCATACATTTAAAAAGATCTATCAGGCAAGGCTGCCCTCTAGCTCCTCTACTCTTCGCTATTGCCTCGAACGGCCTTAGTCGCCTATTAAAGCATCACATCGACTCTCGCAATCTCATGGGTCTTTCCCTACCTCTAAATCATGGCCAAATGATTGCCAGACTCTTTCCCGATGATACGAATCCCTTTGTGCATAACGATATGAACAACATTGAGGTGTTTTGGAGTTTCCTTGACACCTTTTGTGTGGCATCAGGCTCAAAAATCAACCACGCTAAAACTGCTTTCAGAGAAATCCGTGGACCCCCACCCCAATTGTTGTTAGATCAGGGGTGTCAAGTTATCCCCAGAGGTGAAGTCTTCCGTCTCCTCGGCATCCCGATGGGCTTCGACATCACAATGGACCAATGATGGAACTGGGTGCTGGCCAAGCTGGATAACAAACTAAATCATTGGAAAGGTATGCAAGTCAACTTGGGAGGGCGTGCTATGGTTGTTAACAGATTTATGCTTTCAATGACTATTTAATTTATCTCGTGTTGGAGACCGAAGGAGAAAGAGTTGTCCAAAGTGGAAAGAATCTGCAGAAACTTCCTCTAGACTGGGGACCCCAACAGGAGGGGGATCCCCAAAATCAATTGGGAAACTTGCACTAGCTCGAAAGACTCAGGGGGCTTAGGTATTTTGGATATCGTGGCTTTGGCTGACAAGCTGGCAGTAAAGTGGCTTATCAAGGCCTGGAGCAATAGTGAGTCCTCTTGGGCTAAATTGATATTCAGAAACTTGAAAGACCTTACCTTGGTTGGCCATCCTGGCTGGAAGGACTTAGGGATTCTCACGCTTTTGTTCTCCCCCCTTCCGGTGTCCCCTAAAGGCTCTAGCCTCGTGTGTTCTTTTTGGAAGAGTTGGAACAAGGCCAAACAATTCATCAGAATCAGTGATGAGTGGAAGTGGGCGGCTGGGATAAGACAAAATGACTCTATCTGGTTCCCGATCAGTGGCATTAGAGGAGTGGAGCCATGGAACCTCCAAACTGCAAAGCGGTTATGGAACAAGGGGTTCAAACAGTGGAAACATCTCTGGAAACAAGAGACCAACAAGTGGATTAGGCTCGAAGAAATAGACCCGAGACATAAAGTTACCCTCAAGGAATGGACTCTTCTTCAAGGCAGATGTTTGGCGTGGGACCGCTCAACTTCTTGCCTTCTCTCCGGAGAGGATCCTCCTTGCCTTGAGGGCCTCAAATGGAGCAATGGTAAGAGAATATCGAGAATACCCAACTTCAAAGGGAACTTAGATGTTCATCACACCCTCAACAAGAGGTGGTGCCTTTCTTGGACCAAACTTCGATGGGAACTAAAATTCACGTCTATTTGGCACCCGCTAATTGAGACCAAAAAGTCTATTCTCATGTGGCAGATCTTGCATAAGGGAATCTGGTCCAATTCAAGGGCGAATAAAATATGTGGTGTGCCACCATGGTGCAAACATTGCCATCGATGCATCGAAGATTTAGCTCACTTGTTCTTCGATTTCCCCAAGTCCCCTATTGTCTGGCATCACGTGACTCGGATTTTGAGACTCACACACCAAATGCATTGGCAAGAGGTGCTATTGGGTGAGGAGGTTGGTTGTTCATCGAGGCTGTGGAATGCCATCAAGGGTGAGCCTCTTTGGAAGATTTGGAGGGAGCGATGTGCTGTCAATTTTGACCAAACTCCTAAGGAATGGTCGATCAAGAAATCATTGTTTCTTCTAGGTAAAAGAATCTCCTGAGATAAGAGATCTCCACCGTTTAGACATCATTGTATTTATCTCCTCGGAAACAACAAGTTGAAACCCAAATGGGTCCCACATGAGGGTGATGATAGATCTATCCACCTCATTTGTAATGCCCTCTAGCTTGCCACACTCGTCCCCTGCATTGTGGGATTTGGGGGGTCCCATGGGCACTAGTCCCACTCAATTGTAACTTTTCTTGTTTACTGTAATTAAAGTCCGGGAGAATAGGCTATGGCTGAACTTCCTTTTATTGAAAAACAAACATTTTCACCTTATTTGAAATGAATACTACCTCGTTCCTTGAAAACTTGTCGGGAATAATAAGTAGAAAATGATGAGTCATTAGTAAAAGAGTAGAAAGGCCATATATAACTCTAACCTAATGATATATAATGTTAACACAAGTGTATATATATATGTATATGTGTGTGTGTGTGTGTGTTTGTGTGCGCACATATGTGTGTGATTTTGCTGCTACCCTCTTCTGTTATACACACCCTAGAGGTGTGTCCATCACTACAACATATCGAGGGTATACCGAGGTTGCTACCGAGGCAAATGAACTGGCGTGAAATCTTCGCGACGTCGGTGTTACAGTCGGTATATGCGTCAGAAAGAAAGCACCGATATGGCGCGAGTATAAGCGTCGATATATGCATCGGTATAACCCTCGGAAATACCGACGGATATACCGATGCTTATACTGACGTCCCTGCTGGGTGAAGCGACGCATATACCGACGACCATACTGGATGTACCGACGCGTATACTAACGACCAAATCTGCACAAAAGTTTTTGGGCAGAGTGTGTTGTCTTTTGCTACAGCATGATGTTGTTTAGCAAAAGACAATACACTCTACCCAACTGAGTACATGTGTTATGTACTCTAATGGAAACCAAAACATAAACTTATATGAACAAAAATGAACAATGATTCATGTACAGAAAGTCGTATATTCGATAAATGGCACTTACATATAGGAATCGAATACAAAATTATGGTACATCATTGCCACATAGGAGTGTAATACAAAATTGTGGCAATGTGATAAAACACTTCCATATAGGAATCGAATACAAAATTATGGTTCATGATTGTCGTATGCAAGTGTGATACAAAATTATGGCATTGATCAAAATATTTACACCTACAATCCTGCAACAAAACATATGTATAAAATAAAATCAATTAACATGACATTTATAAACAACAACTAGAAACACGAAACCAAGATATAACTTTACCTAATCAAGAATATTCTCCCATGAGACGATTGCACCGTGCCCCTCTATGTCTTGTAACAGTGCAGTCAATCCATGTCGATATCCATACGATTCTTCTGCTCGCGTTGGAGGACGAACCACTGCCAACTCCTATAGTAAATATGCAAAATGTTAGATGAATATACATAATATACTTAACACAAACAACTTCAATAATTAACATCATACTTACAAATTGGTAGCGCATACTGTCGTATCCGTCGCTACCTAAATGCGACGTTCCAACCGTATCTAACCGAGTGGCCGCCACATCTCTTTGTCGTCGATACCGATCAGGAGTATGTTGATGCTCATCCTGAATCGATTCCCATTCTTCGGGGTCTAGCCATACAGGCTTCGGTAAGCCTGCTTTGAAAGCATCACGAGCTTTCGATCGTCGATGCGACATCACCTCGCGTGCTCTATGTTGTATCGAGTCGGAACTCACAACTGGATTGCCAGATGCTGGCCGGTACTCTTCATATATGCATTGTGTGATACGATTTTTAGAGTCTCTATCCTGTTCGGTCCATTTTAACATTACTGAATGACCGAATTCGATCGAGCAGAGTTGTCGTATACGTTGTCGCATTGACTTCCCCGCCACATCCATAACGGGAGCTCCATTACGGATATGATATATCTTTGATTCATCGTGATCGTGTGCACAACATGGTGTACGTGGAGATCCCATCTGATGCAATATGAAGATCTCATCTCATCCAATGTATATATATGCATGCTTAAGCTTGTATACATATACATTCATGTATACATATGCTTGTATACATATGCATTCGCGTATACATATGCTTGTATACATATGCATTCATGTATACATGTGCTAGTATATGTATATGTGCATACATATACATATACATATCCTTCCTTGTATATGCTTGCTTGTATACATACATGTATATATGCTTGCTTACATATGCATGCATGTATACATATGCATGCATGCTTGTATACATATGCATGCTTGCTTACATATGCATGCTTGCTTACATATGCACGCTTGTATACATATGCTTGCTTACATATGCATGCATGTATACATATGCATGCATGTATACATATGCATGCATGCTTGTATACATATGCATGCATGCTTGTATACATATGCATGCATGCTTGTATACATATGCATGCATGATTGTATACATATGCATGCCTACTTGCATGTATACATATGCATATCCCGCACGCATGCATGTATGCATATCCCTCATGCATTCATACATGCATATGCATACATGAATGCATATGCATGCATGCATGTATGCATATGCATGCATGCATGTATGCATATGCATGCATGCACATGCATGTATGCATATGTATGCATGCACATGCATGTATGCATATGCATGCATGCACATGCATGTATGCATATGCATTCATGCATGTATGCATGTGCATTCATGCATGTATGCATATGCATGCATGTATGCATATGCATGCACATATGCATATGCATGTACGCATATGCATGTATGCATGTGCATTCATGTGTGTATGCATATGCATGCATGTATGCATATGCATGCATGTATGCATATGCATATATGCATGCATGCATGCATGCTCGTGATCATGTATGCATGTATGCATATGCATGTATGCATATGCATGTATGCATATGCATACATGCATGCATGTATGCATATGCATTCATGCATGTATGCATGTGTATGCATGTGTATGCATGCATGTATGCATATGTATTCATGTATGCATATGCATGCATGTATGCATGCATGCATGTATGTATATGCATGCATACACATGCATGTATCCATATGCATGCATGCACATGCATGTATGCATATGCATTCATGCATGTATGCATGTGCATTCATGCATATATGCATATGCATGCATGTATGCATGTATGCATGTGCATTCATGCTTGTATGCATGTGCACTCATGCATGTATACATATGCATGCATGTATGCATGTATGCGTGTATGCATATGCATGTATGCATGTGCATTCATGCGTGCATGCATACGCATGCATGTATGCATGCATGCATGCATGCTCGTGATCATGTATGCATGTATGCATATGCATGCATGTATGCATGTATGCATGTATGCATGTGTATGCATGCATGTGTATGCATGCATGTGTATGCATGCATGTGTATGCATGCATGTGTATGCATGCATGTGTATGCATGCATGTGTATGTATGCATGTGTATGCATGCATGTATGTATATGCATTCATGTATGCATATGCATTCATGTATGCATATGCATTCATGTATGCATATGCATTCATGTATGCATATGCATGTATGCATGTATGCATGTATGCATGCATGCATGCATGTTTGCATATGCATGCATGCACATGCATGTATGCATGTGCATGCATGCACATGCATGTATGCATATGCATGCATGCATGTATGCATATGCATGCATGCATGTATGCATATGCATGCATGCATGCATGCATGTATGCATGTGCATTCATGCATGTATGTATATGCATGCATGTATGCATGTATGCATGTATGCATGCATGCATGCATGTATGCATGTGCATTCATGCATGTATGCATGTGCATTCATGCATGTATGCATGTGCATTCATGCATGTATGCATGTGTGTGCATGCATGTATGCATGTATGCATGCATGCCTATGCATGTATGCATGTATGCATATGCATTCATGTATGCACATTGTTAATTGGTACAAAGTTACGCAGTGTTAATAACTTAACCGAAATTGTTACCGTAAAATAATGATTCACCGTAAACTGTATTAAATTTTCTATCACCGAAGGACGTTATCAGACCAAGTGGATTCTTGGGAGTGGTAGGGGTCTGTTAGACAGAGGCCCTGTACTCTTTTCCCAATTCTTAATCACAACATCAAAACGTTAATACACGTCTTAGCTTAGCTACTTGCGGTAACTAGACAATATTGAGTTCCTTTACACCTGCAAATCAAACTTCTTCAGACTATTCTGCTATTGGAACAGAGCATTAGTACATTCTACAAATTCGCTATTATACCGTAAATCAACCAAAGTAAAAACTATAGCTGACACATTCATTCGTTATCATACTTGCCCGTGATTTCAAAAGTCCACGTTACCGAAGATACTAGCTCGTACTCATATTCGGGGTCACAGTTATTACATTGAATGCAATGAATCTGATAGAAACACACAGAACATACTCCGACAGGGCAACAGATTACTTATTCGATTCATGTAGCCAGATAACTTACTTGAACTGACTCAAGGTACTTCAATAACTGAAGAATACGCAGCAATACAACATGATAACAGTACTCAGGCATGCAATGGGTTACTGAATCACACGTTACGATGAATTTCAATACGAGCATACGATATAGAACTCAACATTCACAATACTCAAAACTCCGCAACAGTGTAAATAATAATCTGAAAAAAAAATCAGGTGAACAATCTGGCAATTCCAGAAAAAACGTCTCTCTCGAGCATTCTCCTTACATTGCTTTATATAGATTTACAAAGTGCGCGTACCATCTTTTGCATGTAATTCAAGGAACTCCGTTACATCCGGCATACATTTGTCCTACTCCGGCGGCCATCTAACACTGGCACGCACGGTGGACTCGAACCCGCAAGTGATTTTTTTTATTACAAAATTCATTGTTCCTCTACGATTCCTTCTAGATACATATTTCTTGCTAGTTTAAATGTGCGGGCTATTTTTTTCTTAAGTGTTTCTAATAATTGTTTAAGGGTATCGGGTTCTAAAATCTGAGCATCTACTCTAACGGAACTAAGTGCGATGGCTTCAGTAAGCAAATTTTTGGCCTGTGTTTGCAAAAAGGCCTCCTGTAAATAAAAATCGTTTGATAATGCCGCATCTCTTGCTGTCTTCATGTCTGTTACTTGTTTCTGCATCTCATTGATTCTGTCTTTCTGGTTGCATACCTGATTATCTAATCTTCCGAACTGTTGGTTCTGGAACTCTATAGTTTGGTTGTAAGCGTCCGGTTCTCTGCGGGAATTTGCTAAATCCTTTTGATATTTAGATTCTCTGTTTAGTTGGTGTTTCAGCATGTTGTTGACATCGTCTAAGGATTCTTTTGCTCTTTGTAACTCATTCACTGCCTGCTTTGCCTCTCTTTGTTGCTCTTGATATTTCTGTATTGTGTCCTGCAACTGGACTCGTGTTTCTTCCAGTAGGTTTCCTAGTGCTATTCTTGTATCTTCGATATCTTTGAGTGTTTGTTTTAATTGTATTATTTCCGCGTCGGCAGCTATCAGCATTTCTTCTTTTGCAGCCATTGCCTTATCTCTCTGGCTTGAGCTCTCTTCTTGTACTTGAAGTATAGCCTGTAGCTGCTTGATCTGCTCTTGTAGTGCATGATTTTCTACTCTTGCTGCTTGTAATTCTTCCTGAAGAGGGGTGATATCCGCCTCCATTATTTCCAATTTCCTTTGGAATTCTTCTCGGGCACTGTCTGTGGCGTGATTTAGGTGTTGCGGCAATTGTTGGGATAGATTAATTAAAAGGTGACCCATATTTTCTAGTTCCGAAAAAATTGGCGGCAGGGGAGGACGAGGTTGTGACGAGGTTCCCGCGAGGAGTTGTTGTGAGTTTGGAGGTGAATAGTTAAGAGAGGATGTAGAGGCTTCAGAAGTTCCGGTGTGGTGACTGGGCTTGATGGGGCTGCGGTATGGTTCCGGTTGGGAGATGGGGTTAGCGGGCGGGGTTTTGGGGAGGGCAGAGTCAGTAGTTGTTACCTCGTTTATTTGTTTCGTTTCTGCATTGGGTGCTTCTGTAGATTCCACTACCTTCAGTAGCTTTTCTAGTGCATCTTGATTGGATTGCTACTCATTTTCCTGATGTTCTGGTTCTTTTTCGGTCGAAATTATTTCCGTCTCTGCTTGATCTTGTTGTTCTTGTTGCTCAATCGACGATTCATTATGCATTGAGGGGGCAGTATCATGAAACGTCTCTTCTTCCTGTTTCTCGTCTTCTTTATCATCATCTTTATCCTTTCGTGCTGAGCCCTGTGCTTCACTTTCTGAGGAGCTAATCCTGATACATTTTCTGCGGAACAACTGATTAAGCTCTTCTTCATCTTCTTCTTCCTCATCGTCTAGTAGTTGAATTGACTCTTCGTGCCGTAGAACGGGTCCTCGTTGTGATGGTTGAGCGGCGAGTATGGTTGGGAAGAGAAAAGAAAGGATGTGGGGAAGTCTGGATCGAGGGGTGGTTCCTTTGTTGATTTGTTTCACTATGGCGACGCACTCCTTATGGATTCGGTGAAAGAAAAATGAGGCGAAATTAACGGGTTCTCGTGGGGCAAGGTCGATGGCAGAATAGAATGGTTTGGAGATTCCGTATGTGCATTTTTGGAGGTTAAGGATTGTGACTAAGAACTGTAATGCAGTTCTTTCAGGTTCGGGGCGGTAGAGAATGGCGTACTCATTCGATGAATGGCGCGGGAAGAGTTTGGTCATGCGGGCTACGGGAATACTGGGGCCATTCTCGCGGCCTTGTGGAGTGAGGTGGAAGGCTTTGGCGAAGGCTGGAAGGTTATTACGGTTCTAGATGGTAGGGAGGGGAAGAGCCATTGTCGTTCAGCGATGGGAGATTGGGCGATGGCTGGGATAATTTGTGCAAAGAAGGGATGGGCTTCCACTGAGTGCCAAGGCAGCTCAGCGAAGTTGGCCAGCCCTCGGATATGCAAGTATTCTCCTACCTCTGTAGGGATACCATCACAAAAAGTTGTGTAGTTCGCCAATGCTTCCATTGCGCACACGAACACGAATACACAGAGCACAGAGCACGAGTACACAGGAAACACAATCACAATCACAAAAACACAATAGTGTTTTTTTGGCGTACCCGAAGAGCTTAAGTACAGATATTACGGTGGGGGGGTTAGGAAGGGATGGTTATCATTGTGCAGTGCTGGAATGATATTGCTTTTAATTTGGCATGCATACTCGAGTAATTGGTAAGGAGGGCGGCTTATGACAAAACACGGCTATTAAAAAGAGAAGAGAAAAACAGAATGAAAAGTAAAAACAAAAGCTAAAAAATGCGGTCCACCGCCGAATGATTTAATGCGGACTATTAGCGCTTCGATACGACCGCAGCTTCGAGCCGTTGATTACTTTCGGAAGTGGATTTCCGGTCAATGTAGTTAACCAAAAAGTTGCTGGTCCGATTTGCTCTGCGATCTTATAAGGGCTGAACCACCGTAATTTGAATTTGCCTGCGGATCTATTTGATTTTGCGTTATAAAAAAGTACAAGCTATCCTATCGAAAACATTGGAGTTTTCATGTTTCGATCATGCGTCCTTGCCTGTCTTAATTGAACTTCGTGCATGGTTAAAAAACTGAGCCATCGGTGTTCGTCTAACTCTCTGAGTGTGTCCAACCGAAATGTCAGTGAGTCTTCCGGTAGCAGTTTCTGGTTAATGGCTACTCGTAAACTTGGTATAACCATCTCCATTGGTGCTATTGCTTCTAAGCCATAAGCTAATTTGAAAGGTGTCAATCCTGTTGTTACTTTGTAGGTAGTCCGGTATGCCCATAATACTGTAGGTAGCAGTTGATCCCATCTTTCCGGTGATTCCATGATCAATTTGAGAAGGATATTCAGCAGAGATTTGTTTGTACTTTCGGCTAATCCGTTGGCATGAGGATAATAAGAAGAACTAATTTTATGTGTAATCTGGAACGATTGTGTAAGTGCCTTCATTAGATTGTTTACAAAATGAGTGCCTTGATCTGAGACTATTTCCAGTGGTAAGCCAAAACGTGGAAAGACATCGGTTAGCAGACACTTTGCTACCGTAACTACTGTAGCAGACCGTAAAGCCCAGGCTTCAGCCCATCTGGTTGCATAGTCTGTACAGGTCAGTATGTAACGGTTGTTACTGAAAAACTGCTGGTGGTGTAATTGGACCGATAAAATCTAGACCCCACTTCTGGAAAGGTTCCATTGGTAAGATGGGTTGTAGAGGAAAAAAATGACGTTGTAAAGGTTGACCCGATGTCTGACAAGTATCACATTGTTTGACAAACTGTAATATATCTCTGTACATCGTTGGCCACCAAAGACCACTCTGGAGAATTTTCCGGTGAGTTAAATCTGCAGCAAAGTGGCCACCGAAAGGAATCCAGTGAGCCAAAGTGATAATTGAGTTAACTTCATGCGGTGGAATACATCGAAGTAAGATTCCGATGTGATCTACATAATATAATTCTCTAGCAATTAATCGAAATCGGCGGCTAAAGACTGCAATTTTCCTGCACACTGCTCTTGAAGTCTGAGATGGAAGGCAACCATCAGTGAGAAAGGTCAAGATCTGATCATAATATGAAAATGGGATAGGTGGGTCTGCAAATTCTTCATTAATTGGTTCTGCTACATAAATCACGGGTGTCGTGTCATCTATACCCACCGGAGCTTCACCAAAATCTAAGCGGGATAAAAAATCTGCAAAGGCGTGTGAACTGCCTGGTCGGTGAATGACTTCGTAGTCGAATTCCTGCAAGAGTAAGACCCATCGCGCTAATCGACCACCTAGATGCTGCTGCCAAACTAGATAAACAAGAGCAGCGTGATCTACATGAAATGTGAATTTACGGCCTAGCAAGTAATGTCTAAATTTCTTGACCGAATATACTAGCCCTAGACATTCTCTTTCTGTCACAGAGTAATTTTTTTTGGCAGGGGCTAATCTTCGACTTGCATAATACACTGGTCTGAACCATTTATCAATTTGTTGCATCAATACACTTCCTATGGCTATATCTGAAGCATCAATAAATATATGAAATGGGTGATCCCAGTCTGGCGGTTGTAAGATAGGAACTTGTGTTAATAAATGCTTTAAACGATCAAAGGCTATCTGGCATTCCTGGGTCCATTCAAATTGTCGAGGTGTTTTGCTGATTAGCTTGTTTAGTGATATAGCCAGATGAGCAAGCCACCGTAAGTGCCTTGCATGCCACCGTACTTGGCCATAAAGTGCATAACTTCTTTTGGAGAAGCTGGCACCGGAGCTTCTAATACTACCGAAATCTTATCTGGATCGACTTGGATACCTTGTGCAGATACAATGTGGCCAAGTAACTTGCCACATGAGACCGCAAACACCGATTTGTTTGGATTCAAACAGAGTCTATATTCTCTGCATTTCTGAAAGCAGCACCGTAAATGAAACAGATGTGCTATCATCTTACCGAAAATTGAAAAATCGTCGAGATATACTTGCATAAATTAAGTGAGATAAGGAGAAAATATCTTTTGCATACATCTTTGAAATGTGCTTGGTGCGTTTCTTAATCCAAACCACATTACTGTACAAGCAAAGACACCCCAATTGGTAATAAATGCAGTTTTCGGTATATTTTCTTCGGCCATTCTTACTTGGTTGTAGCCACTGTATCCATCTAGAAATGAATACATCTCGTGACCTGCTACTCTATCAAGCATGGTATCTAGAAAGGGAATTGGAAAGGGATCCGGTACAGTTGCTGCATTTAATTTCCGGTAATCTACACAAATTCTCAATTGCTTGTTTTTCTTTGGCACAATCACAATCGGAGAGATCCATTCAGCATGCTCTACTGGCACGATGAATCCAACTTTCAATAGCCTATCAAGTTCTGCTTTTACCTGGGAGGCATAGTGGGGATTCATCCGGTAGCTGGTTTGCTTTATCGGTCTTACTTCTGGCTTCAGCATGACCCTCTGCTCGTAGATACGGGGGTCTAATCCTTTCATGTCTTTGTAGTCCCATGCAAAGACATCAGTGAATTCTTGGAGTAGCTAGATTAAATTTGCTTGAAATGTTTCCGGTAAGTTTTGCTTTATCTTCACAGGACGCGGATGATCTTTATCTCCTAAATTGTAAGTAATCAGCTGATCTTCGGGGACATAGAACTGTTGATGTTTCTCTGTGTTGTCTGTTGGTTTAAGAAGTTGCTGCAATTCATTGTCATCCTTCTTAGCCTCTTCTGTGACGGGTATTACTGTACAGACTGAAGCATTCCAATTATCTACAACGGGCTGTAGATCAGTAGTCCCTAAGGAAATTAAGTTAGCGTTACTTTTCAAAAAATCTTCTTCTTCATCATCTGACAATCCATCTAGCATATGGACTGGTTCAGCAAAATACGGTCTAGCGTGTAGCTCGCAAGGTTGTATAGCATCTAATTTTACCACATATCTACGATTGGCATCTTTAAACGTAAGCTCTTGTGCAGACCAGTCCTGTATTACCTTCGCATGTTTCAGCCAAGGTCGGCCAAAAAGAAGGTTGTAATCCAAAGTGGATTCCGGCAAATCTAGTATAACAAAGGTCATTTTAAAGATCGTACCTTGCAAAGTGATGGGTACATTTCACACAAGTCCTACAGGATGGACTCTTGATTGATCTGCCATTCTGACAAAAAATTGAACTGGTTCGATTTCGGTCCATCCTAATCTTTTGCATAAGACCGTCGTCGCAATGTTAACACCAGAGCCTCCATCAATCAATACTTGCGTAATTTTATGATTCTTATACCATACTGTAATCAAGGGAACTGAATGATCGATAGTAGAATCAGGTTCCGATTGAACTGCCACTGTTGCCAGAATACAAGAAGGCACCGGATTGGACTGCTGCTGGAACTGTTGTCGCATCCCAGGTACTAATGCTAGAAGTTGGCCTAGAGGCAAAGTGATAGACACCTTGGATAAAATTTCCCAGGCCTGTTGAGATTGGTTGTCCTACTCCTTTGAACTTGAGAGCTCCGCTGATGCAGAAGTATCTGCTCTTATGTCTACTGCTGATGATGGCTCCGCTGTTGCTTCCTTTTGTTGCGTTCCTTCCTTTGTTGACGAAGCCTGAGTCACCGGAATAGGTTCTGGGAAGACAGGTGGTTCTGTTGTGGTCCATCGACTAGCTTTGTTATACATTCTGTGTTGTTCATGTATCCCTGGTTCAAATATTTCTGCTGCCGGTTGCAGTTGTTTACCGGAACAGGTCTGGATTGCAGCAGCCTGTATCTCCACCGGTGTGCTTTTTACCATGTTGGCCATTGGATTTTGACGTTCCTTCTTCCTTTGATCATACTCAGCTGCATCCTTGCAAAATCTCCTAATATGTCCAAATTCACCACAAAAATGGCAGCGTGGTGGTGGTAAATTGGGATTTTCCGGTGGTGGTCCGTTTTGCCAGCGGTTTGGATTATAATTGTTATTCCTTTGTCCTCGGTAATTTTGATATGCTTGTTGCTGGTTGTTTCTCATTTGTGGAGGCACAGAGTGATTGGCTGGTTGTCCTTGTTCCTGGATAATTGCATTGACAGTTGTTGTTCCTTGTACTCTAGCGTTGTATGCGCAGTTTTCGGTGGTGTGTCCGGCAATGTTGCAAATAACACAGAATGTTTGATTAAGTGCGCAATTGGCACTAGTATGTCCTGAATTTTTGCATATGTTGCAGTATACCTGTCTAGTCATATCTTCTGCAACATTCTTATTTGCTTTTAACCATTCTAAATCTTCTGTAAATCCACCGACTTTGTGTTCCACTTGCAGAGTCATTGCAATGACTGCGTCGAGGGACATGGATCCGACACATCTTATGATCATGATCTGCTTAAGTTGTGGAACCAAACCATTGATGAACCACTGAGTGATAACATCATCTGGTAAGTTAGCATGGGCCGGTGGTAGCTGCCTTAAGTGTGTTCTGAAGAGAGTAGCATACTCCTGTACAGTTTGATTTGGTTTCTCTCTGTTATTCTGCAGATAATCAAAAATTTTGGCTGGATTTTTTTTTAGCCTGAATCGCTGCAGAAAAGCATCTCGTACTGCTTCGTAGGTGCCGAAATGATTAATATCATATTCTGTAAGCCATCTAGCTGCTTCATTAACAAGTGTAGATTGGAAGACAATGGCTTTGTAGGCCTGATCCGGTGGATGATTCAGAACTGCATAACTTATCTCAAACGTACGTACATGAGCATCCGGATCATCTCCTGGAAACCCACCAAACTTCGTGTACATCACTCCCGTTGGAGGTGGCCTGGGTGGACATAATTGTTGTTGTCCGTTCATCATGAGCGTGTTATACTTTCCTGCTGAACTATCGAGATCTGTATCGTCAGATGACGCACTTTCCGGTGCCATTATCTTGTCTAATATGCTTCGAATCTCTGTGTCGAACAGCCTTCCTTCCTCCTTGATGTCGAGTGTATGGGAATTCGCTTCGAAGCATGGCATATGGGCTGAAGATTCAGCAGAAAATGCTAAATCTTCACCGGAAAACTGTGATTCTCTTACCGAAATTTCACCGGAATGAACCGAAATTATGCCCGAATTTGGCGTTTTTTCACTTTCGCCGATTTCTTTGACCAAAGCGTTTCTAATCGTAAATGAATCCGAATTTTTTTCCAAGAGTGTTAAACTAGATTCCAACTGCGTCTTGGTAGGTTCTGGAGTTACTATATCTTTGACAGACTGTGCGGAAATAGTATCGAAATCTACCAGAGGCGTAACAGGTTCTACCGGAATATGACCGGAATCAGTTTTGACGTTCTTAACTTTCTTGACAACTGGGTCAGTCCTAGTTATACTCTTACCTCCCAAAGTTGGCTTTAGTACTCCAGACTCATGGTTCTTGGGATACGTTTCACCGGATCAAGTAACTGGCATGTATCATATTTTGTACTATTCACGTAATATTACTAACGGTACAGTCTGCAACAATCTGGTTCTGTTGCTACCGCCAATCGAACGATAATCTAATTCTCACAGATGACTGGCAACTATGATGCCACTTTCCCACAGACGGCGCCAAGTGTTAATTGGTACAAAGTTACGTTGTGTTAATAACTTAACCGAAATCGTTATCGTAAAATAATGATTCACCGTAAACTGTATTAAACTTTCTATCACCGAAGGACGTTATCAGACCAAGTGGGTTCTTGGGAGTGGTAGGGGTCTGTTAGACAAAGGCCCTGCACTCTTTTCCCAATTCTTAATCACAACATCAAAACGTTAATACACGTCTTAGCTTAGCTACTTGCGGTAACTAGACAATATTGAGTTTCTTTACACCTACAAATCGAACTTCTTCAGACTATTCTGCTATTGGAACAGAGCATTACTCCATTCTACAGATTCGCTATTATATCGTAAATCAACCAAAGTGAAAACTATAGCTGACACATTCATTCGTTATCATACTTGCCCGTGATTTCAAAAGTCCACGTTACCGAAGATACTAGCTCGTAGTCATATTCGGGGTCACAGTTATTACATTGAATGCAATGAATCTGAGAGAAACACACAGAACATACTCCGACAGGGCAACACATTACTTATTCGATTCATGTAGCCAGATAACTTACTTGAACTGACTCAAGGTACTTCAATAACTGAAGAATACGCAGCAATACAACATGATAACAGTACTCAGGCATGCAATGGGTTACTGAATCACACGTTACGATGAATTTCAATACGAGCATATGATATAGAACTCAACATTCACAATACTCAAAACTCCGCAACAGTGTAAACAATAATCTGAAAAAAAAATCAAGTGAACAACCTGGCAATTCCAGAAAAAACGTCTCTCTCGAGCATTCTCCTTACATTGCTTTATATAGATTTACAAAGTGCGTGTACCATCTTTTGCGCATAATTCAAGGAACTCCGTTACATCCGGCATACATTTGTCCTACTCCGACGGCCATCTAACAACATGCATGCATTCATGTATGCACATGCATGCATTCATGTATGCACATGCATGCATGCATGTATGCATATGCATTCATGTATGCACATGCATGCATGTATGCATATGCATGTATGCATATGCATGCATGCATGTATGCACGTGCATTCATGCATGTATGCATATGCATGCATGTATGCATATGCATATCCCTCTCTCTCTCTCTCTCGCTCTCTCTCTCTCTCCCAAACAAAAATAAAGAGAAAAGATATTAGAAAACAAAAATATAAAGAAAGATAAAAATATACAAAAATATAAAGTGATATATGTTTTACTTACATTGATGTATGTGCAGGTATTCCACTTGAAGTGCTTCTTCGTCGAATTTCCAAAGCTTTGATGTGAAATTCTCCTGCAAAACCAAACAAAGAACATATTAGCGAAATTCATGTATGCATATGCGTTCATGTATGCATATGCATTAATGTATGCATATGCATGTATGCATGTATGCATGCATGCATGCATGTATGCATGCATGCATGCATGTATGCATGCATGCATGCATGTATGCATGTGCATGCATGCATGCATGTATGCATGCATGTATGCATGTGCATTCATGCATGTATGCATATGCATGCATGTATGCATATACATGTATGCATGCATGCATGCATGTATGCATGTGCATTCATGCATGTATGCATGTGCATTCATGCATGTATGCATATGCATGCATGTATGCATATGCATGTATGCATGTGCATTCATGCGTGTATGCATATGCATGCATGTATGCATATGCATGGATGTATGCATATGCATGTATGCATGCATGCATGCATGCATGCTCGTGATCATGTATGCATATGCATGCATGTATGCATATGCATGCATGTATGCATATACATGCATGTATGCATATGCATGTATGCATGTATGCATGTATGCATGTATGCATATGCATGTATGCATGTATGCATGTATGCATATGCATACATGCATACCTGCATGCATGCATGTGTATGCATGCATGTATGCATGTGTATGCATGCATGTATGCATATGCACTCATGTATGCATATGCATTCATGTATGCATATGCATTCATGCATGTATGCATGCATCCATGCATGCATGCATGTATGCATGCATGCATGCATGTATGCATATGCATGCATGCACATGCATGTATGCATATGCATGCATGCACATGCATGTATGCATATGCATGCATGCACATACATGTATGCATATCCATGCATGCACATGCATGTATACATATGCATTCATGCATGTATGCATGTGCATTCATGCATATATGCATATGCAGGCATGTATGCATATGCATGTATGCATGTATGCATGCATGCATGCATGTATGCACATGCATACATGCATGTATGCATGTGCATTCATGCATGTATGCATGTGCATTCATGCATGTATGCATGTGTGTGCATTCATGTATGCATGTATGCATGCATGCATATGCATGTATGCATCTATGCATATGCATGCATGCATGTATGCATATGCATGTATGCATATGCATGCATGCATGTATGCATATGCATTCATGTATGCACATGCATGCATGCATGTATGCATATGCATGCATGCATGTGCATTCATGCATGTATGCATATGCATGCATGTATGCATATGCATGCATGTATGCATATGCATGCATGTATGCATATGCATATCCCTCTCTCTCTCTCTCTTGCTCTCTCTCTCTCTCCCAAACAAAAATAAAGAGAAAAGATATTAGAAGAAAAAAATATAAAGAAAGATAAAAATATACAAAAATATAAAGTGATATATGTTTTACTTAAATTGATGTATGTGCAGGTATTCCACTTGAAGTGCTTCTTCGTCGAATTTCCAAAGCTTTGATGCAAAATTCTCTTGCAAAACCAAACAAAGAACATATTAGCAAAACCAAAACTTCAGATCTATAAAGATAGAGGTCTGTATAAAGAGAGAGAGAGAGAGGGAGAGAGAAAGAGGGAGAGAGAGGAGGAGAGTGAGAGAGAGAGAGAGGGAGAGAGAGAGAGAGATAGTGAGAGAGAGGGAGGGAGAGATAGAGGAAGAGAGAGAGAGAGGGAAGGGAGGGAGAGAGAGAGAGAGAGGGGGAAGGGAGGGAGAGAGGGAGAGAGAGAGAGAGAGGTAACAAACAGAGTTTTGCTCTGCTGTTGGCACGTGTGATCTCCAAGGGATTTCTACATTCGAAAACGACGAATTTCAGGTTCGGGCCCAGTTAAAAAGAGAGCGTCCATATATGCGTCGATATACGCGTCCGTAGTTTAAGCAAAATACCGACGCGTATACTGACGCTGTGATTCCGAACCGATGTGGCTATGATTCCGAGGCAATGCAGCTTTCCCAAGTTTCCCAAGGGGTATACCGACGCCGACAGCTGCACGTCGGTACACTGACCATTGGTATTCAGTTGATATGTTGTAGTGGAATTGCATGCTGAATCATGTTGGTGGTTGCATGATTTTTGTTTTTCAAATATTGCTAAGATTAATTACCTATCTATTCAAGAGGAGAAGTCTTGTGGCTGGCTACGTCAAGGAACAAACCCTAAATTCTATTAGAGTTGCATACTTTTATCCTAGTTTTAGCCAATAGACTATATTTCTGACCTACATTCCTATTCTTTTCTTTTATGAGAAAGTTCACACTTTCTTGTAACTCTTTGGCACAATTTTCTCTACATTATGTAACTAGATGCCTCTTACATTTAGCTTCAAGTATCCATGAATTTGACTTTTTGTCCTTGACTTAAACTTATAAAAATATCCATGAATATATAAAATGATGCACTACAACATATGAGGGGCATACCGACGTTGCCCATACTGACGGTCACCCCTCGGCGTCGGTATGAGCGTTGAAAATGCTTGAAAAACCACGATTGCAATACCGACGGTCATTTAATCGTCGGTATACACGGCATTGGTATGAGCGCCGGTATAGGCGTCGGTACTTTACTGTAAGTTACCGACGCTTATACCGAGGCAACTTTTAACCGGGCCCGAGAACAAAAATTCGACATCTCCTTGCATTTTGAACCAAATTTTGCTACTGTCAAGTTTTTGCGCGGGAACTACATTCCGAACCTATTGTGTACACACATCTCTCTCTTTCTCTCTCTTTCTCTCTCTCTCTCTCTCTCTCTCTCTCTTTCTCTACATCTCTGTTTCTCTAGATCTGAAATTTTGGTAAGAATTGCACATATTGTAGCACCCTTTCTCTTTCTTTGTGTTTTCCCTTTTCTAATTTCTCTTCTCTTTCGTTTTGCAGGAGCATTTTGGCATCAAATCTTTGGAATTCGACGAAGGGCAACATTAAGTGGACCTTGATGACAACGCTCCAAACAATTACATTGATGTAAGTAATTCTTTTGTTTTTGATTGATATAGAGTGAGATAGAGAGAGAGATGAAAGAAAGAGAGAGATCTAGAGAAACATAAAGAGAGAGAGAGAGAAAGAAAGAGAGAGAGATGAAAGAGAAAGATAGAGAAAGAGTAAAAGAGAGAGAGAGATGAAATAGAAAGAGAATGAGATAGAGAGAGAGATGCATACATACATACACACATGCGTATACATACATATACATATTACATACTCACATGCATACACACATATACATACATACATGCATATTACATAGAAACATGCATATTACTTACACACATGCATATTAGATACACACATGCATATACATACACACACACATATTCATTCTCATACTCACATACATACATACATGTATACACACATATACATACACACGTGTACACACACACATGTATACATACACACATGCATATGCATACATACATACACACATATTTGCATGTACACACACACATACATACATACACACTCACATATGTATACAAACACATATGTGCATACACACATGCATATGCATACATACATACACACACATATGCATGTACACACACACATACATACATACATACATGCATATTACATACACGCACACATATAAATACACACTCACATATGTATACACACTCACATATATAAACACACACATGCATACATGCACCTACACATACACACACATCACATATACATACACACATATACATGTTTTAGGGTTAGGGTTTATGATTTTCTCTTTTATTTTGTTTTGCAAGAGATTTTTGGCATCAGTTCTCTGGAATTCGAGGAAGGAAAACATTAAGTGGACTTTGATGACAATGCTCCAAACAATTACATCGATGTAAGTGATTAGTTTTGTTTTTTATTCATATAGAGTGAGATAGAGAGAGAGAGAGATGAAAGGAAGAGAGAGATTCATACACACATATTTGCATGCACATACACATACATTCATGCATATTACATACACACACACACATAAATACACACTCAAATATGTATACACACACATATGTGCATATGCATACATACATAGACACACATATGCATGTACACACACACATACATACATACCCACATGCATATTACATACACACTCACATATGAATACACACACATATGTGCATACACACATGCATATGCATACATACATACACACATATGCATGTACACACACACATACATACATACACATGTATATTACATACACACACACATATTAATACACACTCACACATATTAATGCACACACACGCATACATACACATACACATACACACACATCACATATACATACACACATACACACGTATACATGTTTTAGGGTTAGGGTTTTAGGATTAGGGTTTTTGAATTTCTCTTTTCTTTTGTTTTTCAGGAGATTTTTGGCATTGATTCTTTGGAATTTGACAAGAGAAGATCTCAATTGGGCTTTGATGAGAGCGTTCAAAAGAATTACATCAATGTAAATGATTGTTTTGTTATTTATTATAAATAGAGATAGAGAGAGAGAATAAGAGAGAGAGAAAGAGGGAGAGAGAGATGAAAGAGAGAAAGAGAGAGAGAGATATATATATATATAGATAGAGAGAAAGAGAGAGACATAGAGATACATACACACAGATGCATACGTATTACATACACATATGCATATTCAAAGAGAGAGACATAGAGATACATACACACATATGCATACATATTACATACACATATGCATATGCATATGCATACATACACACACACACATATACATGCACATACGTGTACACACACATGCATACATGCACATACACATACACACACATCACACATACATCCACACAAACACACATATACATGATTTAGGATTAGGGTTTTAGGATTAGGGTTTTTTACTTTTACACATATATACACATAATACATATGCACATGCACATACACATACACATACACATACACATACACATACGCATACGCATACACATACATACATACATACACACACATGCATACATACATACAGACACACATACATTCATACATACATACATACATACATACATACATACATACATACATACATACATACACACACACATAGAGAGAGAGAGTCACACGCACACACATGCATACATACACACATGTGACATATACATACACACATATGCATGTTTTAGGGTTAGGGTTAGGGTTTTTGGCTTTTACATATATACACACATGCATACACACATATACACATATAATACATATGCACATACACATACATATACACGTGCATACACACATACACACATACACACACATACATTAATAGGCACACACACATATATATACACGTGCATACACACACACACATGCATACACACATACACATATGTGACATATACATACACACATATGCATGTTTTAGGGTTAGGGTTTTTGGATTTTACATATATACACACATGCATGCGCACATACACACATATATATACACATGCATACACACATACACACATATACATGTTTTAGGTCTAGGTCTTCAAAATTAGGATTTTAGGATTTTTACATAGATACACATATGCATACACACACATACACATATATATATTCACCTACACATATATATACACAAGCATACACACATACACCTGTTTTAGGTTTAGGTCTTTAGGATTAGGGTTTTATGGTTTTTACACATGCAGATAAATATTTACACATATAGAAATATACACACATATGTGTCCCATTTCTCTGTACACGATTCATGATTCATTTTGCTCATGTCTTTTGTATTTGATAGTATGTTTTACTTTATGAAATCATTTTTTTGTTGCCTATCATACATGTCACATGTAGTTGGGTTTTTCTTGGGCAGAGTGAATTGTCTTTTGCTACACAACAGCATGGGAATGTTGCTGTAGCAAGAGACAACACACTCTGCCAAAAAAAGTTTTGCAGATATGGTCGTCGATATAGGGGACGGTATAAGCGTCGGTATCCCCAGGCACATACTGATGCTTATACCGACTATTTTTCCCAAGGGCATACCATGGCTTATACTGTCGCTTATACGGTCACTTATACTGACGCATATACCGACGCTTATACCGACGCATATACCGACGCTTATATCGATGCTTATACTGACGCTTTGGTTCCGATGCCTACATTGACCCTTACACCGACGTGGGGGCAAAATCGCGCCCGTTCATTTTCCTCGGTAGAAGCCTCGGTATACGCCCGATATGTTGTAGTGATGGATGCAAAATTCATAAAAATTATACAAATTAGAATTTTTCTTAATCCTATCCTTAAACTTATAATGTGTGTGTATATATATATATATATATATATATATATATATATATATATATATATATATATATATATATATATATATATATATATATATATATATATATATGCCTACCAAAATGAACATATTTACATTCATATATGTATACACATACACACAAGAAAAAAATCTATGCTTACCATTGTGACATACCCTTTCGTATGTCGAAGAGGCACCATTTATTAGACCACCCACTAGAAAACTCAGATGCCAACAAATTAAGTACCTGATCCTTATCATCCAATTCACTACATTTGAAAACAAACAATCATATGAGTGAAACACAGAAAATATATTTGACCTCTTTGAGTAAGTCTATACTTCCTCTTTCAATGAATGAATCTTGGACAAGAATAACGTAGGGCGGTCGAACTTCCTATGAATAAACATAGGACAAGAATACATAAAAATACATTTACCTTCTTTGAGTAAGTTTATACTTCCTCTTTAAATGAATGAAACATGGACAAGAATAACATAGGGCCAAGGCTGAACTTCCTTTTGGGAAAACGAATATAGGCTTATGAGGCATTTCTTAAGCTCTAAAGCATCCTTCAATCCATAGCAATATAAGAGTTTAAGTGGAAGCTACCGTAACATTGGCACATAAGGATGTCTCCTTTTCTCTCTACTCTCTGAATGTCTAGAAAACTTCTATAGATTTCCTAAGAGACCAAAATTTAAAGTAATTAAAATATGTATGTTTTTGTTTTATTGAAAAGTATTATTAGAAAGCATCCTTGTCTGCTAATACTTGACTTCCTTTAGCATGAGGATTGGAAGATGAGTCTTCCCCTACTCAGTAGGTAAGCATGCCAATAGTAAGGTCCAAATCATGAGTAGACATGTTATAATAATGTTTCCATGTCGTGGCTATGTACTTAGGTGGAAGGTCTTTCCTAATATGTCTGCTTATAAGATTCAACTATGTTTTTTGCTTCCTTTATCCATCATATTTGTACATAAAAAAGAAATAGTGTACACGAGTGCTATATTGTACACGATGTTGGTGTATTTCACAAGCCTACACATTTGGCTTGATAGATACATTGAAGTCCATACACATATGGAGAAGCATAGGAACTAGTGCTAGTGGTTAATTACCACTTTATCTCTTTGTAAAAGTCAAATTGACTTGGAATCTTTTTTAAAAACCTACCGAAAGGATTCGTGGAAACAATTAGCTCTTTGATTGAAGGAATATCTCCTAGGATATAGGAGCTTAATCATAGGGAGCCAAAAGTTTGAATTTGAATTCAAATTTATACTCACTCTCTACAAAAGAGGTCATGCAAAAGTCATGGTTAGAACTCATCACTACGGAGCTTCTCATTACTGATTCTGAGTGTGTGTGAGGCCTACACTCTAGCCCACACCTATCTACACCATTAGGCAATGACATTCATGCCAATGGATTTGTATAAAAATGTTCATTAATACATACATTCTCATTAGTCATTTCTGAGTTCTCCGTTATACTCCTTGAAAGACTCTCAACTTGTGAAGTGCATATCGCAGTCAAATGTTCACCAAATTCAATGAACTAAAGCTTGTTGGATTCCCTTTGACTTTATCTACATGCGCTCAAAAGTTGAGGAGATTCTATCCAGCCATTTGAGAGAAATTTGCGTCGAGGTGATCACTAGCCAATGTGTGCTACAGTCCTAAAAGATCGGGGGTATACCTTTACTTGCTAAATTGATTTCTCTTAGCATAGTTTATCTTTTTACATCATTCCACTTGGAATAGTTAGCTTACTAAGCTAATTAAATACCCCTAGAAGGAATTTTTCCAATTCCTATTGTGCTGGTCATACTAAGTAAAAGATCCAGAAGGTCTCAAGACATAAATAGATGATTTTCTTCAGATTGTGAGTTTCAAAGTTATTTGTTTTGGTTCAATCATTGCACACATCATTTACAAATTACATAGGCCATTTTATGGTGTCATTGGAAATCTAAGGAGGTCCACTTATCAAGTCTGAAGCAAAAGAGGGCTGGTATAAAGCAGGTTTGGCAATACCTACTCAATCTCTTGGAGCATCCATCCATCTTTCCCAATAGTGGTATCAGAGCAAACTAAGGTAAAATGGGAGATGGTTTTCCTTGATTTATTGATAAATTAGACAGGAACAACTATCAAGCATGGTCTATGAGGATGAAGACCTACTTACAAGGAAGGAGTCTCTATGGATACATCTTAGGAGATGAGGATTTGCCCTTATTCAAAACAAGAGGATTACCAACAAAGGAAGAACATGAAAAGCTCAACACATGGTGTGCTAAGGATGCATTGGCAAGGTATTATTTACTCAACTCCATCTCTGATTTTCTTTTGCCACATATTAGGAATTGTAAGACATCCCAAGAGACTTGGGAAACCTTGTCATCATATTTTTCTTCCAACACAAGGGCTAGAAAAAATCAGTTGTGGATTGAATTCACCACATTAAGGAAGCAACCTAAGCAAGCTATTTCAGAATTTGTGACCAAGATTAAAGACGTAGCAGATCCGTTAGCAAGCATAGGAGAAGAGATTGAAGAAGAGCAGATTGTAAGGCAAGTGATCAATGGGATCAAGGCTGATGAAAAATGGGAAAGCTTCACCACTGCCATGGACCTTTATATGGACATGCAAATTCCAGATCTTACAACTCTCATGGGACAATTGTTCACTCATGAAGCAAAGCTCAACAAGAATGGAGAAACATCCAAAGGTAATAACTCTTATGCCCTATATAAAGATAAAAAGTCTAAAGATAAAGGAAAGACCAAGAAGGTGGAAGATGAAGGCTCTACCTCCCAATCCAACTATGCAGGGAGAGGTAGATCATCAAGAGGAAGGGGCAGAGGAGGTAAGCAAGGTAGGGGGAGATCCTATAAAAAGGTAAGCATCAAGTCCAAATAGGTGATGACACCAAGCACTCAGTAGTTAAAGTTGGAAATGTTGAGACTTGTGATGGAAATCAGAACTTGTTGAGCAGGGTACTCTATGTACCAACCATTACCAAAAATTTGATGAGTGTTCGAGAGATTGTGGAGAAAGGTTTGCAAGTTAGATTCAACCAATATGGAGCATTTATGGAGGATCCAAGAAATGGGTTCAAGAGGATTGCTAAAGGAGAAAAATCAGGTAGACTTTTCACTTTTGAGTTAGAAGACACAAAGAATATTGCACTATACAGTTATAAAGATCAAACACTTTTAGATCTTGAGATTTGGCACAAAAGATTAGGGCATATAGGAGAAAGAACCTTAAAGCAAATATGCAGGGACCAATGTGCGCTCTGAATACCTAATGTATCCAAGCAACATATGATTTATAAGTTTGGTGCTTGTCAATTTGGGAAGTCTCACAGGTTAACCTTCTCAAGGAAAGGTTATATGCATGAAGATTACCTAGAGCTTGTCCATACAGATGTATGGGGACCAAGCAAAGCCCACTCAGTCTCAAGATCAAGGTACTATGTATCTTTTATTGATGATTATAGCAGGTGGACGGTATTGTACTTCATGAAGCACAAGGATGACGTGTTTAATTGCTTTAAAAAATATCTTGCACTTGTTGGAAAGAATTTGAAGAGGCTAAGGTCAGATGGAGGAGGTGAGTACTTCTCCAATGAGTTTGAAAACTTCATGTCTTCAAGCTTCTTCATCTTCATTTTGCCCTTGGACTTCCATGCCTTGAACTCTTCAAGGTTGATAGTGTCTTCATCTTCTAAACTTGAGTCTTCATTCTGAGTAGGTTCCTCCTTTGCAAGACTTGGAAATTCGTCTTCCAAATCATAGGGTAATTTAACCTTCCTGCATTCATTCTCATACCAAGAATCATTTTCATCGAAGAAAACATCTCTACTCACCATGAATCCCTTATTGGAAGGGTTATAAAACCTGTATCCTTTTTCATTTAGATCATACCCAATAAAGATGCACTTCTCAGCTTTAGGGTCTAGCTTACTTCTTATCTGAGAAGGAATGTGTACATATGCTACACATCCAAATATCCTCCAATGCTCAAGTGAGGGTCTCTTAGCATGCCATGCTTCATAGGGTGTCATGCCATCAAGGGACTTAGATGGTAACCTGTTTATGAGGTAAGTGGCAGTAGAAACACTTTGTACCCATAGATAGTTAGGTAAATTTTTTCCATTCAACATAGACCTAGCTGTTTCAACAATCAACCTATTTCTTCTCTCAGCTACCCCATTCTCTTCAGGAGAATACATTCTGGTTATCTCATTTTTGATGCCTCTATCAGAAGATCACAAAGAGAAAGCAAGAAACCTATCAGATATGGGTATGATACATCTCTTGTTACTAAACATTTTGTCTATCTTGCCAAAGATTTGTCAATTGAAGAACCAGGATCATATGAAGAAGCCATAACCAAAACAGAATTGAAAGAAGCTATGGATGAGGAGATTGAAGTGCTCAAGGAAAGTGACACATGGGAGTTAGTACCAAAGAAGGACTCCATGAAGGTAATAGGATCCAGATGGATCTATAAACTTAAAAGAAATTCTGATGGCACAATTAATAGGTACAAAGCCAGATTGGTAGCCAAGGGTTTTTCACAAACCCAAGCCATTGATTATGAAGAGACATTCTCTCCTGTAGCCAAGATGGCAACCATCCGAGTGTTGGTTAGTGTGGCTGCATCAAAAAATTGGAATATGTACCAATTGGATGTCAAGAGTGCTTTCTTGAATGGATGGATTTCAGAGGAGGTATATATGTCACAACCTCCTGGCTATGAGGACTCTAAGAAGGTAACATATGTTTGCAAATTAAAAGAGGCTTTATATGGATTGAAGCAGGCACCTAGGGCCTGGAATTATAGGTTAACTACATACCTCCAAGTCCAAGGTTTTATCATGAGCAAAGCACATACTTCTCTATTCATAAAGAGAAGTAATACAGAAGTAATATACCTCTGTGTTTATGTTGATGACATCATAATTACAGGTAATGATGTCAATGGAATCAGACAAATCAAGAGCCAGATGATGGAGTTCAAGATCAATGATCTTGGTCTATTGAAGTATTTTCTTGGGCTTGAGTTAGTCTATACTAACTCAGGAATATACATTACTCAGAAAAAATATACACAGGATATGTTGAAGAACTCTGGTGGGTAGCTTGAACTATGCTACGTTAACAAGGATAGATATTGCATATGGAGTTAGTGTGCTAAGTCACTTTAGCACAAGCTAAGGATACCTCACTTAGAGGCTGCCAAGAGAATATTGAAGTATCTCAAGGGTACCAACATCATGGTTTGTATTTTCCTTATACTTCAGACATTGATATCAAAATCTATTTAGATGCAGATTGGGCAGGATGCAAGCATGATGAGAGGAGCACTTCTGGATAAATTTCTTTTGTAGGTGATAAACCAATTTCATGGTCTTCAAAGAAACAACCTACTGTTGCTTTATCTTCTACAGAGGCAGAGTATAGAGGACTGGCTAATGCCACACAAGAAGCCATTTGGATTAAGCTTTGTATACAGAATTGGGTTTATATACTAGGTCACCAATAATCTTTTGAGATAATATAAGCTCACTTCACCTTGCAGCTAATCCTATCTATCATGCTAGGACCAAACATATAGAGGTCCATTACCATTATGTGAGACAGAAGTTGCTAAGGAAAGACATTCAACTTACCTATGTATTAACCAACATCCAATGTGTAGATTTGTTGACTAAAGCTTTGGATGGAACCATACTTTGCAGGTTCAAAGCAATGATTGGATTGCAGGATATACATGAAGACTGAAGATGAAGATCAAGCCAAAATGTTTGGCTTGAGGGGGAGTTGTTGGTGTATTTCACAAGCCTACACATTTGGCTTTATAGATACATTGAAGTCCATACACATATGGAGAAGCAGAGGAACTAGTGCTAGTGGTTAATTACCACTTTATCTCTTTGTAAAAGTCAAATTGACTTGGAATCTTTTGTAAAAACCTACCAAAAGGATTTGTAGAAAACATTAGCTCTTTGATTGAAGGAATATCTCCTAGGATGTAGGAGCTTAAGCATAGGGAGCCAGAAGTTTGAATTTGAATTCAAATTTATACTCACTCTCTATAAAAGAGGTCATGAAAAAGTCACGGTAAGAACTCATCACTACCGAGCCTCTCATTACTGATTCTGCGTGTGTGTGTGAGGCCTACACTCTAGGCCACACCTATCTTCACCATTAGGCAATGACATTTATGCCAATGGATTTGTATACAAATGTTCATTAATACATACATTCTCATTAGTCATTTCTGAGTTCTCTGTTATACTCCTTGAAAGTCTCTCAACGTGTGAAGTGCATATCTCGGTCAAATCCTCATCACATTCAATGATCTAAAGCTTATTGGACTCAGCTTGAATTTATCCACATGGTGTCAAAATTTGAGGAGATTCTATTCAGCCATGTGAGAGAAATGTGCGTCAAGGTGATCACTAGCTAATGTCTGCTACAGTCCTAAAAAGTCCAAGGTATACCTTTACTTGCTATATTTATTTCTCTTAGCATAGTTTATATTTTTCCATCATTCCACTTGGAATAGTTAGCTTGCTAAGCTAAGTAAATACGCCTAGAAGGAATATTTCCAATTCCTACTATGCTGGTCATACGGAACAAAAGATCCAGCAGGTGTCAAGGCATAAATAGAAGGTTTTCTTGAGATTGTAAGTTTCAAAGTTATCTGTTTTGGTTCTATCATTGCACACATCATTTCCAAAGTACATAGGCCATTTTATGGTTTCATTGGAAAGCTAAGAAGGTCCACTTATCAAGTCTGAAGCAAAAGAGGGCTGGTATAAAGCAGGTTTTGGCAATACCTACTTAATCTCTAGGATCATCCATCCATCTTTCCCAACACACACACACACACACACACACACACACATATATATATATATATATATATATATATATATATATATATATATATATATATTGGTTGTATGTATATATGTGCATGAATGCATGTGTATGTGTGTCTCTTTGTGTTGGCATGCATGTGTACACACATACATATGCATGTATGTATGTATGTATCTGTGTATGTACATACATACATATGTATGTATGTATCTATGTAAGTATTTATGAATGGATGGATGTATGTATATGTGCATATGTATGTATGTATTTATGTTTGTATATATGCATGTATGTATGTATGTATGTATGTATGCATGTATGTATGCATGTATGTATGCATGTGTGTATGTATGCATGTGTATGTATGCATGTGTATGTATTTATGTGTGTATGTATGTATGGGTGTATGTTCTTATGTATGTATGTTTTTGCGTATGTATGGATGTATGCATGTGTGTGTATGTATGCATGTATGTATGTATGTATGTATGTATGTATGTATGTATGCATGTACATACATATGTATGTATGCATGTACATACGTATGTATGTATGTATTTATGTATGTATGTATGTGTGTTCATATATATATATATATATATATATATATATATATATATATATATATATATATATATATATATATATATATATATATATATATATATATATACGTGTGTATGTGTGTGTATGTATGTATGTATGTATGTATGTGTGTGTACGTATTTAATATATATATATATATATATATATATATATATATATATATATATATATATATATATATATATATATATATATATATATATATATATATATATATATATATATATATATATATGTGCGTGTGTGTGTGTGTGTATGTATGTATGTATATGTGTATGTATAGGTATATGTATATGTATATGTATATGTATATGTATATGTATATGTATATGTATATGTATTTGTATATGTATATGTATATGTATATGTATATGCATGCATGTATGTATGTATGTATGTATGTATTTATGGGGGAAGTATCTCAACCCCTAAGCAACGATGAAGCGTGAATGACCTCCACAGGTATCCTTCTTTGACCTCTGCACACCAAAAGTGATCTTACTCAGCGCTTATGCAAAGAACTCCAATGCGATTTTGTATACCTGTAGTAGACACCAAGAGCTTTCCAACAAGACAAATTTTACTTCAAATGGATGCTTACACAAAGAGAAACAATGTCTACAACATGAGTTAGTTGAATGCTCACAACTGCTAGTCAAGCAGAGACCCCACTTCACTCCCGCAAGCGTTTCTCAGAGATTATACAAAGAATGAATCTCAAACTTTGTTCAACATTAGAGAACTTTAATAGCTACCCAATGACACCAAAACCATAGCAAATGGATAAATAGAGAAGGAGAACCAGCCCTTACAATAGAGAGCAAAATATTTCGAATAGAGCCTACACACAGAGAGAGATATCAATCACACAACTTCACTAAAATGAATGTTGCTCCCAGATTACTCAGAGAATGCTCAAGAGAATTTGTGAGCATAACATAGACTCTAATAGCTATCCAATGAGACAAGAATTACATGAAATGGATACAATATGAGGGAGAACCAATGCTAACAACTCAAGGGTAGAGAGTTGCAACACTGCCTGCGCACACACATAGATATGCCTACTAAAAGAAAACAAACAAGCAAGAAAGGGGCTAGCTTAAGCAAGGGGATTGTTTATCACAACTCCAGCACTTAGTGCTCACTTTACATGAGCTAAACCTCCAAGAAGATGTCCCGAAAGAAGTCGGGATACATGCTCCTTTTATAGTGAGAAGTGTGCCCCTAAAATCTAGGATTTCAAATCAGCCTCCTAACTTGGAGGAATTAGTTGAGATGATTTGGGGAGTGGTTGAGTGACTTTTCTTGATGGAATCTCGTGGCTTTTGGCTTCCTTTGATTGCTCCACATGTCCATAAAAGATTCCCCATGAATTTGTAGCTTGAAGCTTGACTTTTAACACTCCCCCTCAAGCTTCAATTCTTCGTCCTCATCGAAGCTCCTTCATGTTGATGCATTGCTTGAATTTTGAAATCTTCATCCCATCCAAAGCCTTTGTAAACATGTCGGCAACTTGGTCCTTGGTACCAATATGATGTACTGAAACTTCCTTGGATATCACCTTTTCCCTTATGAGGTGATAGTGCACTTCAATATGCTTGGTTCTAGCATGATAGACAGAATTTGATGCTAGATGAATGCTACTCATGTTGTCACAAAAAATTGGATATGTGTCAAACTGCAAATTAAGATCCATAAATAACTTCTTAATCCACATTAGCTCACATGTGACTTGAGCCACAGCTCTATACTCAGCCTCGGTGGAAGATAATGCCACCGTGGGTTGCTTCTTTGAAATCCATGAGATGATCTTGCTACCTAGCATGACTAGGTAACCACTTGTACTTCTTCTATCCTCCTTGGAACCAGCCCAATCCGCATCAGAATAAGCTTTGACTTGCATATCATCATCAAATGAATAGAACAATCCTTCATTTATAGTGGCCTTGAGATATCGTAACATTCTTCTTTTAGCTTGCAAGTGTGTAGTCCATGGACTATGCATAAATTGTGATAACACTCCAACTCCATATGCTATGTCAGGCCTAGTTATTGTGGCATAATTGAAAGAGCCTACAATAGAGCGATAAAAAGTTACATCCTCTAATGGCTCTCCATCAATGGAGCTTAGCTTTACATTAACTTCCATGGGATTTGAAATAGGCTTGCAATGTAGCATCCCAAACCTCTCAAGTAGGTCTAGAATATACTTCCTTTGTATGAGCATAATACCTTCTTCTTTGTATACAACTTCAATGCCAAGAAAATACCTAAGATCTCCAAGATCAGATATCCTAAACTCCTTTCCAAGCTTTGCCTTGATCTCCTTAATGCCCTTTGTATCATTACCTGTAATGATAAGATCATCTACATACACACACATGTAGACTACAAGTTCTCCTCTTTGTTTGATGAAGAGAGATGGATCCGCCTTGCATTGATTGTAACCATATTTGATCAAATAGTCCACCAATCTTTGGTTCCAAGCCCTTGGAGCTTGTTTTAGGCCATAAAGTGCCTTCTTCAACCTACAAACATGATGTGGAAACTCTTTATGAACAAAACCTAGTGGTTGCTCCATGTATACCTCTTCTTCCACTCATATGTGGTTGTACTTTGTACTTAGGGATATTATTCAGCTCTTACTTGAGTACAGTTCATCATCAATAGAGAGAGTTATCCTAGACATCCGTCTTCTCCATGTGTCTTGCTCCGTTTTGTGCTCCTTTGGTTTGCTTCTCATGTGTCTCTCGCACTTCTATACACATCCACCACATACCACATGAGAGGTGGCACTATTTTTCTAAAAAGCTACATGTTTAAAAATCTTTTCCTAAGCAGAAGGTATGCAAGATCGTTTATATTACTATGATTTATAATTCTCATATGTTTTATAAATGTTTTAGATTTAGTCTATGTACTTTCATTTCATTAAATAAACATAGGATACTACAAAGAACAAATTTGAATCAAGCCATACATTGTGCTAAGGCCAAATGGGCAAACACAAACTTGTTTCTACATTTGTAAGTATATGTATTATTGAAACTTTATTTTTTATTCTACTTAAAACTCTAATCATTAATCTTTTTTATTTGTTTCAATGAAAAGGAAGGATTATGCTCCTTATAAAAAGAAATTGAATATGCTACATATGGTGTATATCGATGCCTGAGTGAGTGGATAAGATATCATCCGTATGATTTTGCGAGTATTATCACATTTAATATACATTATTCTATTTTTATTGGGTTTCTATATGTTTTATTTTTTATGTTTGTTATATGTAATATAGGAGTATTATGGAGAGGCCGATATGGATAAGGTACAAAGAGAGACATTGGAGGGATGATATCGATCATCATAGGGTATTAACCCCTCTACTGATTATGCTTCTTTAGATATATCACATCATGCACATGATCACGATGATGTGGATGATCATTATCATGGAGTGATTCAAATGGTTCACACTTTACATTGGATGTGTATGTCTATGTATTCACATATCAGTTATGTTTTTTATTGTGCGTATGGTGTGAGTTCATAATTTTAATAATTTTAGGGTGTTTATTAAATGAATTCATTTTATCAAAGTGATTATATTATTGAAATGTAGTAATGGTTTTTATTGTGATTTATTACTTTAATTGTTTAATTCATTCATATTATATGTTTGTTTGTGTGTGTACATGTATGTATATGCATGTAGTTGTGTGCATATATGTATATCGGCACATGTAGGTATATATCTATAGTTGTGTATGTGTGTGCATGTTTGTGTATGTATGTGTGTATGTGAGTGTATGTATATATGTATATGTGTAAATGTGTATATGTATGTGTGTATGTGTATATGTAGGTGTATGTGTTTGTGTATGTGTGTGTATGTGTACGTTTATGTGTGTATATGCATGCGTATGTTTGTTTATGCATGTCTATGTGTATCTATGTATATGCATGTCTATATGTATGAGCATGCATGTGCATATGTATGTGTATATATATGTGCATGTGTTTTGATGTGTATATGTATGTGTATGTGTATAAGTATTTGTTTATGTTTGTATGTGTAAGTCTATGTGCATGCATGCATCTGCATGTGCATGGGTGTATGCGTATGTGTATGTGTATGTATGCACATGTGTATGTGTATGTGTAAGTGTATGTGCATATGTATGTACATGTGTATGTCTATTAGTATGTACATGTGTATGTCTATTAGTATGTGTGTGTATAGGCATGTATGTGCATGTGTATGTGTATGTGTGTATGTGTATGTGCATGCATGAGCATGCATGTGCATGTATATCTGTATATGTGCATGTGCATGAGCATGTGTAAGTGTGGTTAGGTTAATTTATGAAAACAAAATAGTTTAATTGATATAGAAATAATGAAAAATCTATTTACAATAATTAGCCATATATTATGTTCATTGAACTTCTTGAATAACTTGCAATAAACAACAAGAAAGAGGGAGCGAGAGAGGGAGAGAGAAAGAGAGAGCCATGGAAAGAGAGAGAGAGAGATAGCGAGAGAGAGATTAAAAGAGAAAGAGGGAGGGATAGAGTGAGAGAGATAAGAAGAAATAGAGATAGAGAGAGATAGATCTCCAGCTCATAAGGATAGGAGAGATATGAATGTTGGATCAATCTTCGATCAGATGCATGCAAAATGATGATCGAAGAGCCAATTATTTTTTTGTACTTTGGTCAAACATGAGCATTGTATAAGCAATGTGCATTCGTCTTATATGCGATCCTCAGAACCATCACATATGCAATATTATTGTGGGTCACCTATCTTATGCTTTTCAGTGTAGCATATGCGATGCTCTTATTATGTTGCATATGTGATGCTTTAATTAATTTCATTAGGAGCCTTAGAAATAGCTTTGATATTAGCATCATTTAAATGATAGTGTTTGCTCGATGTTCAATGTGATGGAATGCGCAATCACAACGTGACAAAATTGTGTCATGTCAATCATCCTTACACCCCCTTATTTCTTGTAGTGAATGGGAATAGTTTAATTGATATAGAAAGAATGAAAATTCTATTTACAATAATTAGCCGTATATTATGTTCATTGAACTTCTTGAATAACTTGCAATAAACAACAAGAAAGAGGGAGCGAGAGGGAGAGAGAAAGAGAGAGACATGGAAAGAGAGAGAGAGAGAGAGATAGCAAGAGAGAGATTAAAAGAGAAAGAGGGAGGGATAGAGTGAGAGAGATCAAAAGAAATAGAGATAGAGAGAGATAGATCTCCAGCTCATAAGCATAGGAGAGATATGAATGTTGGATCAATCTTCGATCAGATGCATGCAAAATGATGATCGAAGAGCCAATTATTTTTTTGTACTTTGGTCAAACATAAGCATTGTATAAGCAATGTGCATTCGTCTTATATGCGATCCTCAGAACCATCACATATGCAATATTATTGTGGGTCACATATCTTATGCTTTTCAGTGTAGCATATGTGATGCTCTTATTATGTTGCATATGTGATGCTTTAATTAATTTCATTAGGAGCCTTAGAAATAGCTTTGATATTAGCATCATTTAAATGATAGTGTGTACTCGATGTTCAATGTGATGGAATGCACAATCACAATGTGACAAAATTGTGTCATGTCAATCATCCTTACACCCCCTTATTTCTTGTAGTGAATGGGAATTACTATTTCTATTTTTAATTTTTGGCACTTGAAATTTGAATCTAAACTAAACATCTTTACAAAATAGAAGATGTGGACCTAAAGATTCATCTCTTTTCTAATCCTTTATTGAGGTTCCCTTCACTTCAACCTTAAAGAAGCTCTTGCAACAATAGATGAATTTGTGGGTTGGACAAGAATGTGAAATCATGTTCATTCAATCCAAGATACAATTAGCAAGTTTTTAAAATGAAAAGGTCATATTTTCAATGTTTCCACTAGATATTTTTGACGTCTTTCAAGGACTAAGAAAGCAAAACTATCTCCTTGCGTCTATCTACTTCACGCGAATAACTCTTAAGCTAACATTCAAACATTTTTTGGATGATACTATTCTTTTGTTTCTTTTTTTGTAAAAATCAAATGAGTGCTTCTTCGCGAAGGGTAATACAATTCAGGAAGATATAATTTGGTATTACTTCTAACACAAACGTATATAATACCTACAAATTACAGATTTTATATTTTTCTCTTACTCCATATCTATAACAAAGGTATATCGTAATACCAATTTTGTTCTCATTTTGCATTATTTATACGTGTTCTTCATCAATAGATTGAGCTTAAACTATATTACGAGCACAAAGACACTACAAAATTAGGGTGAATTACAATGCAAGCTAAGGAAGCCACCATCCTCATCGTGGGGATCTACTTTCTTTCGAATTCCTTGTTCTATAGTATAAAGTGTTGATATATTTAGGTAGTGATGTGTGTGAACACTCTAGGACCGCCGGGGCACTTTTTTCCCTCTTTAGGAGGTTTTTTTCCCCCGGCTTGTATATACGCCTATTGCCCTAATGGGCTACTTATCTTTGTACATTCTCGAGTAATACATTCAGTATTGTGTGTTTGTGCTCCAAGCTTCTTCTTCTTGCTTGTGCTGTTCGCGTGCTTCCGCAGACGTCTATCTCCAACAATTGGTATCAGAGCAGGTTGTCGCTTCTTCTAGGGTGCCGTCGACACTCCTCCATTTGCAGTCTCAGATTCGCACCAAATTTCGGTCTTCGAACGCACTATCAGAGTGCTTGTGCAGGCTATTTCGTCCTTTTGTGCCAAAGGTATATACCAGTTTCTGTTTGCCAATTTAAGCGTCTCGAAGTCTGCTACAGGTCTAGCAAAACTCTTCTGCATCAAGGTATTTTAGTCACCGGCCATGGCTGAAAGCAGTGATGTATTCCGTATGTTGGCTGTTGAGGATAAGTTGGATGGTACCAACTACCCATTATGGGCTTACATGATGCGACATGTACTGGTTGCAAAAGGACTATGGAACATTGTGCAGGGTGTTGAAAGATGTCCTGTTACACCTGCACTACAGGTACTACAAATACAGGTGCTCGAGGTGCTGGAGCTAATGAAGATGGTGTCGAAGATGATATTCCACAGATTCCTGTTCGTGCTGTTGTTTCTGTTGCACCTACTGCAGAGCAGACTCGTTGGGATGGCAGAGATGCCCACGCACATGCATTGATAGCTTTGTCTGTCAAACGTGCCATTATTCCTCACATTTGCTCTTGCAGAACAGCAAAGGATGCTCGGGATACACTTACCACTTTGTACCAGGCTAGGAATGAGGCTCGTGTTGCTTACCTCCGAAAACAGTTGGAGAGTGAGCACATGAATGAACGTGATTCTATGGACAGTTTTCTTACAAAGATCAAAGACCTGAAGGAACAATTGATTTATGCTGATGAGGTTATACCAGATAGCTCACTTGTGCAGACTGTTTTGAATGGTGTTCCTGATTCATATCAGAGTTTTGCCTCTACTCTTCGGTTGGTGATGAAAGTGAAAAAACTTGGAGAAGCTTGTCGAAGGTAGAAAAGTGTGTTTCGAAGCGATCACATTTGGTCAAGCCAACCGGCACAAGACCAGCCCTTGAGCTTTTGGAGACTCAAATAGACCTTATAGCCATGCTATAAGTGCAAAGAAACACACTATGTACCTTGGAGCATCAAGGAGAATGAGTCGATACAAAACAGATAGGTTCGCAGGTCGACTAGCTCAAAAAACTTACTATCTATGGAAGAGACAATGAACTTCAAATGCCCATAGCCACCAGCGTGATTACAATTAGAAAAACTCCTTTTATGGGAGTGATAAACATAGGGTTGAGTGTATGGAATGCACAAAAGTATAAGGAATAAGCAAAATATGCTATAGGAATGAATGCAACATTCACCGGTGGTACTTCCTATTTTTCAGGAATATGCAGAGATTGACCCCGAGGCAGAAAAACTGCGATTTCTCCAAATTTGCTGAATCAAATGCTTTGAAAATTTACAAGCATAAACTAGACATTAATACCTTTCCAATGAGTCCTCTTGCACTCAATTTAAAGCTCCGAGGAGAGAGCAGCAGCCTCTGCAAGATTACTGTTGGCGAAGACGATGATGCAGAAAATTGAAGGAGCAAGACAATGATGGTCACAAGTGTATGTATATTGCTTCCATGTATAATACAAGTGATTTAAACTCCTTATATAGCCTCTAGGACTGTTCCACCAGTGTTACAACTTGAATTTGAATTCAAATGAAGGTGGGAATGGTTGTTGGAGGGAATCAATTCACTTCCCTACAATCTAGGAAAAGTGAAGATCTTGATTGATCTACTTTTAGGTGATTGATTGCTTGATTGAAGGCAACTTCAACCACCAACATTTTGTGGGATTTTGGCCCTATATTTGTACCTTTACATGTGTACAACTGAAGGCTTTTACAACGGTAAATGAGCCTTCAAAATATTCTCAAAAAATACAATAAATGAGCATATGAAAAAGAACTCTCCAACGGATATTCTTTCGACGCGATAGCTTTTGATGTAGATCAAATCCACCTCAAGCATAGTGTAAGCTTGATGTTCCAATAGCTCCCCCTCAAGCTAAAGTATGCTTGAGTCTTCATTCTCTGATAGGTTGAATACCTGCCATAGCTTTGAATCTACAAAGCTTTATTCCATCAAGTGCCTTCGTCATCATATCTGCTACTTGCTTTTCAGCCGGAACAAAAGAAATGTCGATCTCCTTTGCCATGAGCTTCTCCCTGATGAAGTGGTAATGGACTTCTATGTGCTTGGTTCTCGCATGGAAAATAGGATTTGCCGCTAGATGCATGGAACTTACATTATCTCCAAATATGTGAGGTTTGGAACTCACAAGTCCCAAATCTGTATACAATGCTTTTAACCATATTGCCTCTTGAGTTGCTATGGTCAAGCCTCTGTACTCTGCTTCAGTTGAAGATAAAGCAACTGTTGGTTGCTTCTTGGAACTCCATGACACTAGCTTCGAACCTGCAAATGCTAAGTAACCAGATGTACTTTTTCTATCATCCTTAGCTCCTACCCAATCTGCATCTGAGTAGATTTTGATATCCAAATCTGAAGAGTAAGGATAGAATATACCTTCGTTGATTGTACCTTTGAGATAATTCTGTACTCTCTTAGCCGCATCCATGTGTGGTCTTCTTGGTGAGTGCATGAACTGACTAAGCACTCCCACACTATATGAGATGTCTGCCCTTGTGTGAGTAGCATATATCAAGCTACCTACCAAGCTTTGATACTCTTTAATGTCTTCAATTTTCTCACCCTCATAAACACTAAGTTTATGATTCATCTCCAAAGGTGTACCTGCAGGTTTAGTGTTCTCCATTTTGAACTTGAGAAGAAGATCCTGAATGTATCTTCTTTGAGTCAAATACATTCCTTCATCTGTATATATCACTTGCATACCTAGGAAATATGTGAGCTCACCTAGGTCACTGATTTTGAACTCCTCTTGCATGTGTCTCTTGATCCTTTGAATGCCATTTAGATCATCACCTGTCACAATAATATCATCTACATATACACATAGATAGATAACCTCATTGTGATCCCTTTTGATGAATAGAGAAGGATCGGAGCTGCTAGCTTTGAACCCTTGGTCTTGAAGATATGTAACCAACCTGTAATTCCAAGCTCTTGGAGCTTGTTTCAATCCATACAATGCTTTCTTAAGTCTGCAAACATAAGACGGATGATTAGGGTTTTCAAAACCTGGTGGTTGTGACATGTATACCTCTTCACTTATCCAACCATTTAAGAATGCATTTTTCACATCAAGTTAGAGGAGTCTCCAATTCCTTGCAGCAGCTACACTTATCAATGTTCTGATTTTAGTCATCTTTGCAACCGGTGAGAATGTTTCCTCATAGTCTATACCATGAGTTTGTGAGCATCCTTTGGCAACTAATCTTGCCTTGTACCTGCAAACTGATCCATCTGAATTTCTTTTAACTTTATATACCCATCTGCAACCAATTACCTTTTGATTCGGCGACATTGGAACCAAATCCCAAGTGTCCATTTCCTTCAATGCATCTATCTCTTCGTTCATGGCCTTTTCCCAATTAGGGTTTCCCTTTGCCTCTTCATAGGTTGAGGGTTCCTCTGAAATAGAGTCTTTTGCCAAGTAGATTGAATGCTTTGTAACAAATGTGGAATCATATCCATACCTTTCTGGTTGTTTCTTCTCTCTTGCTGATCTTCTAGGTGCTTGTTTGGAGCATTCTCCAGCCTCTTGCATCTTTGCTTTGCCTCTTGACTTCCATAGCTTGTAATCCCTTTCTCTTTCATTTTGGTCATCGTCTGTATCACTTCTTGGATCCTGGACCTGTGTATCATGCTTGCTTCCTAATTGATGAGAGTCATAATCAAGATCATATGGTAGTGTTACCTTTTGTTTGTCTTCATCATACCAAGACCTGTGTTCTTCAAACACAACATCTCTACTTGTAGTGAATTGCTTGGTTGAAGGAACACTTCATTCTTAATCTTGATAAAGTATAGAACAGTCCACCTACTATGGTCGTCAATAAATGAGACATAATACCTTGATCCTGCTAATGAAGGTTCTTGACTTGGTCCCCATACATCTGTGTGTACTAAGTCCAATAAGTTGTTGTGGATGTAGCCTTTGTGGTTGAATGGTTGTCTTTGTGCCTTCCCAATCTGACATGCATCACACCTGTTGATCATGTGTTTCTTTGATATGTTCGGCAGTCCTAGAACACTTTGATCCCTGCATATATCCTTCAAGGTTCTTTCATTCACATGAGCAAGTCTCTTATGCCACACTTCAAGCTCACTTAGGGTTTCAGACCCAAAGTTGAATAGAGCAATGTTCCTGGTATCTCCTACTTCAAAAGTAAAGAGCCTACCATGCTTCTCACCTCGGGCTATCTTCTTGAAGCCTTGACATGGATCTTCCACAAAAGCTCCATGTTGGGTGAACCTAACTTGCAAGCCTTTTTCAACTATTTGGCCTACACTGATTAGGTTTTTAGTGATAGTGGGTACATAGAGAACCTTATTCAGAATGTTTGTCCTGCCATTGGAAGCTTTGGCATTACCAATCTTCTCCACATTGTGCTTCGTGTCATCCCCTGTTTGCACTTCATGTCTATGCTTTGGACTTTCCAAGTTAGATAGAAGAGCAATGTTGCCTGCAACATGATTCGAGCATCCTGAATCTATGTAGAACAAATGATCATCTTCTTTACCTTCTTTGTGGCTTAGGTTCATAAGAAGTAATGAGTCTTCATGTGGTTGATCTTCTGAATAATTGTTGTAGTCCCTTCTATTATAGTTTCTATTGTTGTTGTTGAAGTTGTGTCCACCTCTGCCTCTATTGCCGCCATATCCACCTCTTCCACTTCCTTTCTGGGTCTTCCCATTGAACCAGCAATTCTGAGTGGTGTGGTTGGTCTTATCGCATATGGCACAAGGTTGAACATTGTGACCTTTGGCTTTGTCTTGCTTTAGTCCTTTCTTCTTCCCTTTCCACTTGCTCTTGCTTGCAAAGTTGGCTTGGGAAGTCTCTTCTTCATCTTCTTCCTTCTTCTTGCCTTTCTGCTTCTTATCCTTCTTATCTGCATATAGAGCACTCGTTGAATTACCATGATAAGAGTTACCTTCCTTTATGCTATTGTTGGCTTCTTGATTGAAGAGTTGTCCAAGAAAGATGTTGAAGTCTGGAGTCTGCACATCCATGATGAGATCATAGGCCGTCGTGAAGGATTGCCATTGCTTATCACTTCGAATGTCGTTGAGAATTTGCCTCATGATGACCTCTTCTTCAATCAGCTCTCCAATGGATGCTAACTGATCCGCAACCTCTTTGACCTTGGTAACAAAATCTGTGATGGTTTCTTTAGGTGTCTTCTTCATTTGGTTGAACTCGTTCAAAAGATGATTCTTTCTTGCTTTGGTACTAGCAAAAAAGAAAGTCTCCAGGGCATCCCAAGTCTCTTGAGATGTCTTGCATCCTCTAATATGTGGTAATAGAAAGTCAGAGGTAGAGTTTAGTATGTACGACCTTGCTTGAGCATCCCTTGCGCACCAAAGTGTGAGCTTATCTGTCTCCTCTTGTGTAGGTCCTCCTTTGGATCTTGGAATAGGCATAACTTCATCACCTGCTACAATTCCATAAAGATTTCTACCTTGCAAGTAGGCCTCCATTCTGATTTGCCAAGCCGCGTAGTTGTGTCAATCAAGCTTCTCGATCATTGAGGGAAAGCCGTCACCCATCTTCATCTAGCTCTGATACCACTGAAAAAACTTGGAGAAGCTTGTCGAAGGTAGAAAAGTGCGTTTCGAAGCGATGAAGTTTGGTCAAGCCAACCGGCACAAGACCAGCCCTTGAGCTTTTGGAGACTCAAATAGACCTTATAGGCATGCTATAAGTGCAAAGAAACACACTATGTAACTTGGAGCATCAAGGAGAATGAGTCGATACAAAACAGATAGGTTCACGGGTCGACTAGCTCAAAAAACTTACTATCTATGGAAGAGACAATGAACTTCAAATGCCCATAGCGACCAGCATGATTGCAATTAGAAAAAATCCTTTTATGGGAGTGATACACATAGGGTTGAGTGTATGGAATGCACAAACGTATAAGGAATAAGCAAAATATGCTATAGGAATGAATGCGACATTCACCGGTGGTACTTCCTATTTTTCAGGAATACACAGAGATTGACCCCGAGGCAGAAAAACTGCGATTTCTCCAAATCTGCTGAATCAAAGGCTTTGAAAATTTACAAGCGTAAACTAGACACTAATACCTTTCCACTGAGTCCTCTTCCATGCAATTTGAAGCTCTGAGGAGAGAGCAGCAGCCTCTGCAAGATTACTGTTGGCGAAGAAGATGATGCAGAAAATTGAAGGAGCAAGACAATGATGGTCACAAGTGTATGTATATTGCTTCCATGTATAATACAAGTGATTTAAACTCCTTATATAGCCTCTAGGACTGTTCCAAAACTTTTACAACTTGAATTTGAATTCCAATGAAGGTGGGAATGGTTGTTGGAGGGAATCAATTCACTTCCCTACAATCTAAGAAAAGTGAAGATCTTGATTGATCTACTTTTAGGTGATTGATTGCTTGATTGAATGCAACTTCAACCACCAAAATTTCGTGGGATTTTGGCCCTATATTTGTACCTTTACATGTGTACAACTCAAGGCTTTTACAACGGTAAATGATCCATCAAAATATTCTCAAAAAATACAATAAATGAGCATATGAAAAAGAACTCTCCAACGGATATTCTTTCAACGCGATAGCTTTTGATGTAGATCAAATCCACCTCAAGCATAGTGTAAGCTTGATGTTCCAACAGAAAGGCAATCCGAATGCCTTGTCATTTGAGAAATTAGTCTCTGTTCTGTTTTAGGAAGATCAGTCCAGGCAAAACAGGTCCATTATGCGTGTTGCAGATCAAGCTTTCCTGGCTAGTCAGAAGGGCAAAGGAAAATGGAGCTCTTCTACTAGTAAGCAGAAATCTGCAAATGCTGCACAATCGAAGAACCAGGATAAAGATGAGAAGAAATCAGAAAAGCAGAAATTGTTCTGCAAGTACTATAAAGGAAATGATCATATTATAAAGAACTGTCCAAAACTGGCTGCTAAAGAGGCAAAGAAGAAAGAGGCTGGAATGGTTGTTGCAGAGGCCTCTACACCAAAAACAGAGTCTGCAAATCTTGTGCAGGAAGAAGAATGGGCATTTACTACTGTCTGCAGTTTTGACCCATCTTCTCATGATCAGTGCATGTCTGCAGTAGCCTCAGATGTTTGGTACTTTGACAGTGGGGCGACCAAACAGATTACCTCGCAGCGCAGTTTCTTCTCTTCACTCGAGCCTGCCTCTACAGGGAATACTGTCACATGGGCCAATAACTCCTCTTATCCTGTTATGGGAGTTGGTAAGATCATTCTGACTACTGCTGATGGTAGCTCTTTCACTTTGTCAGATTCTTTATTTGTTTTCTGCATTAGCCAAGATTGGCTTGGTTGTGAAATTCGTTGATGACAGGTGTACAGTCCATGATCTCTCAAATGGCGATGTGATTATTGCTTCTGGCATTTTATGTCGTGGGCAGTATAAGCTCATAGACTATGAAAGATCTGTGAATGATTCGGCATGTGCAGTTCATGATTCTCAGGCTATGTCAGATGCAAAGCTTTGGCATGCACACTTTGGTCATCTGAATTTTGCTCGTTTGTTACGCCTGCAGAAATCTGAAATGGTGTCCTCTTTGCCCAAACTTGAGGCACCTGGAAAACATGTTTGTGAAGGCTGTATTTTGGGCAAAATGCAGCGTTCTTCCTTTCCAAAAGATGGTTCAGTTCGGGCTACGCAGAAATTGCAGCTTGTACATAGTGATGTCTGTGGTCCTATGCAGACACCCTCTTTTGGAAATTACCTTTACTTCGTGACTTTCATTGTTGATTTTTCTAGGCATGCATGGGTATATCCACTCAAAGCAAAGTCCGAAGTGTTCATGTGCTTCAAACAGGTTTTGGTTTTGGCTGAAAATCTATCAGTATGTAAAATGGGCACCCTCCGTTCTGATCGAGGGGGGGAATATATGTCTTCAGATTTTAATGCATTTCTGGCTGAACGTGGGATAAAACACCAATGTACACTGCCGTATACACCTCAACAGAATGGAGTTGCTGAACGAAAGAACAGGTCACTCATGGAAATGGCGAGGTGCATGGTCAAAAGTCAAGCTTTACCACATAGTTTCTGGCTTGAGGCTATCATGTGTGCAGCATATGTACTGAACAGGTGTCCCACTAAAGCGTTGCAGTCTATCACTCTATATGAGGCTTGGCATGACCGCAAGCCATCTGTTGCTGATCTGCGTGTTTTTGGTTGTTTGGCATATGCATTAGTGCCTAAACAACATCGCAGAAAATTGGATGATAAGGCAATAAAATGTATTTTTGTTGGGTACAGTTCTGAAAGTAAAGGCTATCGTCTGTATCATCCACAGACTAAACGCATTCTGGTTAGCCGTGATGTTGTCTTTGTGGAAGATGCTATTCAGCCATTGCTTTCATGTACTAAGGAGACATCTGTTAGCTCCAAAGACATGTATGATACTTTCATGCCTCTTTTTACAGGTGGACAGGCTAGTGCTGGTCCTAATGAGGCAACATCTCAGCCTTTGCAGGTTTCATATGATGATGCAGATCATTCCATTTCTGATGTAGATTTACATGATGCACTTGTTGATGAGAGAGCTGATATTAAGCAGGCAAAAACTATGCCAAAATGGTTGGTGCAAACTTTGCGTGACAGCAAATTATATGCACCTTTGTCATATCGTACTCGTTTAGGCTCTCATAGTGCCTCCTTTGCATCAGATTGCTATGCTATGGCTGCATCTAGTCTCTGTGATGAGAATGAGCCTGTTTCTTTTGATGAAGCACAAAATTCAGAAAATTGGATGGATGGCTATGCAATCTGAATATGATGCTATAATGAAGAATGGTACATGGTCTTTATGTGACTTGCCTCCTAGCAAGAAGGCCATTGGTACTAAGTGGGTATACAAGCTGAAGCATAAACCTGATGGTACAGTTGACAGGTATAAGGCTAGGCTTGTTGCAAAGGGTTATGCACAGGAAAGAGGCATTGATTTTGATGAGACCTTTGCACCTACATGCCGTATGACTACTGTTCGCAGCATTTGTGCACTTGCGACCCATCATGGTTGGAATGTACATCAGTTGGACATTAAAACAGCATTTCTGAATGGTGACTTGCATGAAGAAGTGTATGTTTTTCAGCCCCGTGGCTTTGTGCAGAAAGGGCATGAAAACCAGGTTTGCAGGTTAAAGAAGGCATTATATGGTTTAAAGCAAGCACCATGTGCTTGGTATGAGAAGATACATGCCTATCTGATTGCACATGGTTTTGAGAACAGTCCAACTGAAAGCACCTTATATGTTAAGCGTGCTAATGATGTGCTTCTGATCATTGTTGTCTATGTTGATGACATGCTGCTCACTGGTCCTATTGAGACACATATTGCTGATTTTAAGGCTGATTTGCATGCCTCATTTGAGATGTCTTATTTGGGGCATTTGCATCACTATTTGGGGATTCAGTTTATGCACGTTGATGGTGGAATGGCTTTGTGTCAAACGAAATATATTGACACATTATTGCAACGTTTTGGCCTTGAAGACTGTAAGCCTATTGCCACTCCTATCGAAACAGGTTTACGATTGAGTCTTCATGATGCTGGAGATGCATTTGATGTTGTTCTCTATCAGCAAGCTCTTGGATGCTTGATTTACTTATGCATTACTCGGCGAGATATTCAGTTTGATGTCTCACAGATGAGCAGGTTTATGCATTGCCCAGGAGTCACGCATTGGAAAGCGGTTAAGCGCATCTTTTGCTACTTGAGTGGTACTCGGCTACTTGGGTTGTTTTATCCCAAGGGGGATCACTACTGCCAGATTTGCATGCTTTTTCTGACTCTGATTGGGTTGGTGGCTGTAGATCCCCCTGTGTCTCTCTCTCGGCATTCTAGGCATTAAGGAAGGCCAAGGACTATCACCCCAGCTCAAGCTGAGAAGGGATGGGGTTGTTCGAACTCTTTGGATACAACATGGACAGAGCTGGTCAGTGGTGCAACATCAAAACTTTGACTTTGTCATTGCGGAGGGAGGATGGCCATGATGATAGGAAGTGATACACAAGCAAAGGTTATGGAGAGCCTTGGTAGCTTGTTGAAGAGAAGATGGCAATTGTAATGGTAATGGAGCCACTTCGGTTCTCTCCCGGATCAATACCTCTCTCTGGGATGGCTTGTAGTCTGATGTCTGCAATCTCACTCTTTTCTCTCTTTCTATCTCTATCTCTCTATCTTCTTCTTTTTCTCTCTCTCTCTCCCTCCACCCTCCTCCACCCTCCTCCTCACCCTCCTGCACACCTCCTCCCGCACCCTCACTCCTCCTCCCTCACTCCTCCTCCCTCACTCCTCCTCCCTCACTCCTCCTCCCCCTTCCTCAAGCACCCCTCACCATCCACCTCCTCCCACCCTCACTCCTCCTCCCCCGCCCGCAAGCCTCCCTCACCGTCCCGCATACCTCCTCCCGCACCCTCACTCCTCCTCCCCCTCCCGCACACCTCCTCCCGCACCCTCACTCCTCCTCACCCTCCCGCACACCTCCTCCCGCACCCTCACTCCTCCTCCCCCTCCCGCACACCTCCTCCCGCACCCTCACTCCTCCTCCCCCGCCCGCAAGCATCCCTCACCCTCCCGCACACCTCCTCTCGCACCCTCACTCCTCCTCCCCCTCCCGCACACCTCCTCCCGCACCCTCACTCCTCCTCCCCCTCCCGCAACCCTCCCTCACCCTCCACCTCCACTCACTCCCTCCCCCTTCTCTCTCTCTCTCTCTCTCCTCTCTCTCTCTCTCTCTCTCTCTCTCTCTCTCTCTCTCCTCTCTCTCTCTCTCTCTCTCTCTCTCTCTCCTCTCTCTCTCTCTCTCTCTCTCATCTCTCTCTCTCTCTCTCTCTCTCTCTCTCTCTCTCTCTCTCTCTCTCTCTCTCTCTCTCTCTCTCTCTCTCTCTCTCTCTCTCTCTCTCTCTCTCTCTCTCTCTCTCTCCTCTCTCTCTCTCTCTCTCTCTCTCTCTCTCTCTCTCTCTCTCCTCTCTCTCTCTCCTCTCTCTCTCTCTCTCTCTCTCTCTCTCTCTCTCTCTCTCTCTCTCTCTCTCTCTCATCTCTCTCTCTCTCTCTCTCTCTCTCTCTCCTCTCTCTCTCTCTCTCTCTCTCTCTCTCTCTCTCTCTTTCCCCCCCCCGCGCAGCCCCGCATCCCCCGCCCCCTGCTGCACTCCTCTCCCGCTGCCCCCCGCGCTCCCTTGCCACCTCCACCCCGCTGCTCCCGCAAGCCCCCCCCGCTGCCCCCGCTTTCCCCCTTGCTCCTCCCTCCGCCACCCGCAGCAGCCCCCACACCCCTCCGCCATACCCGCCTCCCTCCCCGCCCTCCGCCATTTCCCCCGCCACCCCGCCAACCGCAAGCCCACCACCCGCAAGCCCCGCCGCCTGCCTAGCCTCCCCTCCTCTCCGCCCAGCCCTCCGCCCACCTCCCCTGCCCCCGCTGCTCCCCTCCTCCCTTCTCTCTCTCCTCATCCGCCGCCGCCTCCGACTCCGCAGCCACCGCTCCACACTAGCCCGCCCTCACACCTCTGCCCTCCGCCCTCCGCCCCCGCCCGCTGGCCTCCGCCCCCGCCTCTACCTACCTCCCCCACCACCCTCTGCCCCACCAAGGCCCCCGCCTCCGCCCCTCCGCCCCTCCGCCCCTCCCCCTCTCTCGCCGCCCACCCCCACTCCGCCCCCGCCTCCGCCTAGTCCCTCTACCCCCCGCCTAGTTCCCCACACGTGCCCAATTCCCCCCCGCCACCCGCCTAACATTCCCCGCCCGCTGCCTTCCACATCCCCCACCCCCGCTCGCTCATCTGCACCCCCCCCTTCACTCTTTACACGCATGCGCCCCCCCCCCCCCCCCCACCTTTTACACATATGCTCACACCCCACACATACACATATGGCCCACACCCACATGCACACACACATACCCTCATCCACCCACACCACACATGCACAACCACACATATACACACACACATCCATGCACACACACACATCCTCACATGTACTCACACACAAACACATGCACACACCCATACACACGTGCATACACACACAATTACAATCACATAGGAACAATGCAATGTTCCGGAGGCAATTCTTCAGTCCTGGCCATCTCAGAGATGACAGATATGGAGTCATAAAGAGGACATTAAAATTCATCAAATACAAGCTTGATGAGTCTGAGGATGCGAATGAGTACTTCGAGCCAGCTTGAAGATGACCATTCAAATTAAAGTATTTCTTGGGGCTCTAGGAATTGTAAAGTCACAAGTAAAATCTACCCTCCCTTTCCCACACTCAAGAGGAGTTTCTAAATCACCGGCAATGCAAATCAAGGGTCTCAATTTGACTACAAAAGAGGTATGGGATAAAAGTGTGCAGGGTAAAAAGTGGAAACAAGGAATAACTTTTGCCGCCAACCATTCACGGCGATTACCTATTTTTGTGGATCTAATTCAAATCAAGTGGAATATTTGACCTACCCCCCAATTTTGGGTGATTAACCGGCGCGTGATCAGTGGACGTGAAGATTCGGCAAGGCCCTCTTGGCCTATTGGGGTCTATAAAATCAAGGGATTTGTGCTCATTTGGGTACACTGGAGTACATGTAAAGGGTACATTTTTTGGGAGTTACATTGACGCGTGTATACGTGCAGAAGTTCTCTCTTGCACTTGGTGGTTTCAAGCCTATTGTAGGAGCTACTCTGTAGTGTGGATACAGAGGGTAGGCTCCTCAGTGGAGGGCTATGAGCACTATAGTGTAAGAGAGTATCCTGGATTTATTAAGCTCTATTCTCTTGAGCAATACCTTCACCATTTGTATTGATCTGTATTTATCTGCATAGAGTGCCACGAAGCTCTGAGCATTAGTTGTTGAGCATTTCCTTGACAAATCTTGTAATCATCTGAATCGAATCAAGAAGTGTCTGGTCTTCCTTGGTCAATTGTTGTTCATATTTCCTGAAGTGTGTACCACTCTGTGCAATCCTTGTTATCTACCTGCTCACAGAAATGTTAAAGGGTATACTTCCCTAAAGAGAACCCCCCTTGAGTAGGCGACGTACTGGATGTGGTTAATTTTCATTCTCTACTTTTGATTGAAAGCGGATACCCCAGTACCTCCTCTACAGTTTGGCACGCACGGTGGGACCTTTGCATTTCCGTGAGAGGTATTTTGCCCTATTACATTTGCAAGTAGGTACATGACCCATACACGGGCAGATAAGGAGTCTCTTCGTGTTCGGAGGAGCCTAAACAAGTTAGCAATAATCACGGCTAGTGAGTCTACCTCCCCTTTGCCTTCTCTAAATTTGTCCATTGATTTGGGTGCGACACCATTGTCCAAAGAAGGGTATAGGAGAACTCTAGACTTCTCCTCAGATACGTCCGAAGAAACACCAGTACAAATGGAGGATCTCTCTCATTTACTCTCCAGATTAAATATCAAATTCCCTACCTTCAAGGGACAAGCCTATGAGGATGCTGATGATCATGTGAGAAGATTCATCTCTTTATGCCATGGACGAGGTTTGCAAAATAGAGAGGATGCAATGCTGGCACTCTTTCCATCCACATTGGAGGGTCTTGCAGATAAATGGTATAGTCAATATGTAGATGGCCATTTCACTACATGGGAGGCTCTGAAGGCGGCATTCTCACAGACATTCTGACCAAGTGATTCCTCAGAAAGAGCTCTAGATCAGTTAGATAATTTGAAGCTAAGATCAGGTGAATCTTTTCATGAACTTCACACTAGAACAAAGGCACTTGTTGCACGTCTGCCACATGCTCCAAGTGACGTTTTGGTTAAAAAATGGATCGAAAAGGCTCTGCCTAGGTCATCTCAGCAGAAGCAAGGCAACGGCATCACGCATTGAAGAAGCAAGGCAACATTTTGAAGGAGATACACAACCAAAGTATGTTGCAGATCTGGATCCTATTGAGCAACTGAGAAGGGAATTGGAAGCATTGAAGATGCAACAAAATCAACAAGAAGAGAAGGTCTTGCCACCACTGCGTCGAACTGATGATGAAGTGGCCCAACTTCGCCGAGAGTTAGAAGATTTGAAGACCACTAAGGATATAAGGAGACAAATTTGGTGTACAATCTGTAACATCAATGGACATTCCAATGCTAATTGCCCTATTAAGGTAAGCTGTCAATTTTGTGGAAAAGATGGTCATGAAGCCAGAGATTGCTATTACCTCAAGGGTACACAGCAGAGAGGTAACCCTCAAACTTTGGATTCATACTATGCTAGTACTTCAAATACATCTAATAGAGAGGAGAATAGTCCTGCAAAGCCTAGATATAATAGACCCTTGATGTGCTATCGTTGTGGTGAATATGGTCACATGCAAAATAGGTGTTCCCTCCCAGAAGATGCACCTCCTTGTCAACATTGTCTCGAGGCCAAGGATCATTATACCAAAGATTGCCCAAGAGGTCGTCCTGCTCCAATTCATATGATTGCAGTCTCTCCACATGAAGAAGGAAAAACTACTCAGTCTTATGCCGTTTCATCCTCTGCAATGCCCATAATGACTAGAGCTAGGCAAGCAGCTGCAACCCATAGAGATGAACAACAAGGATTTCAGGATAAAGAGAAGTCTGGATGGAAGGAACAAGTGGAAATTGAAGGAGCTTATGAAGAAATGACTACTTCTCTAAGGGGCCAACCAACACGTCTACAAGAAAATACTCAGGAGGTAAACATTGAACAGATCTTGAAAGGTATTCATCACAAGATTAGTCTCTATGAACTTATAAGGATGGATTCAAAAACAAGAAGTGACTTACTAAAGATTATACACTCTGCTCATTTAGTCCAATCACCTAGTATAGATGGATTCATGGTTGATTTTCCCCCTGCACCCTTAGCGGACTACCAAAGTTCAAGATTATCAGTTTGTATAAAGGATGAAGCTCTTACAGGTGTGATCATAGATGGAGGCTCTGGTATCAATTTAATGCCAGATTTTACAATGAAGAAGCTGAAATTGAACCCCACCAAGTTGGCACCATTCACGGTTACATTGGCGGATCAACATCGGGTTGCGCCACTGGGCATTATTGAAAAGGTACTGATGGTAGTACAGGGTTGCCATTTTGTTCTAGATTTTGTTGTTATTGCACTTCCACAGGAGACTTCTTAGCCTCTACTCTTGGGGAGACCTTGGCTGAGACAAGCAAAAGCTTTGCAAGATTGGGGAAAAAATAAATTATGGATTTCAACAAATACCAATAGCCAACTGCAACTACACTTGGAAGAAGGATTTGATTCAGGAAAAACCACTGGATATACTGTGGATACTCAGGTAATGCCCTCTCTACCCCAAGAAGATGATACATTGTTAAAATGGATGATGGGAAGTGCAGAGTGTTGCACAGTGGAGATTAATGAAATTGAGGAAGAGGTTGCAGATAAGGAAATTACAGGAAAGGGCAATGAAGACCACAAGGTGTTGGAGAATGAGCAATTGCAAGAAAGCACAAACCTTGAGGAAGCAACCCAGATAAAAGTATCAGAGGTAGAAGATTTTGAACCTAAGGGCAGAGAAGATCTTCCTTTCTCAGATATACCTCAAGGATGGATGGAAGAACATGTTGCAGAATATAAATTAAACTCCACTCCTGCATATAGTGGAGATGATTTCTCAAGCAAAACCAGTCCTGAAACATTGGTTCAAGAAGTAAATTTAGGGGATGAAGAGAACCCTCAAATGGTCCATTTGGCATCTTGGTTGTGGCATTATCCTCCCTTGCTACAGAAGGTAACTTCTTTGCTTTTTACTTATAAAAGCGTCTTCGCATGGTCCTACAAAGATCTAACAGGGATACCAGAAGAGCTCGGGTTACATCGGATACCCTTAGTTGAGGGAGCCGCGCCTGTAAGAAGTAGGCCATATCGACTCAATCCGAAGTATGCAGAGGCGGTAAAAGTGGAGATTACAAAACTAGAGGAAGCAGGTATAATTGTGCCAGTAGAACATTCCAGGTGGCTTTCTTCTATGGTTATTGTGCCCAAGAAAAATAGTGGAAAAATAAGAGTATGTGTTGATTTCCGTGCTTTGAATAAAGTGACTATTCAAGATGGATTTCCTCAGCCCTTCACAGAGCAAGTACTTGAAGAGGTAGCTGGTCACACTTTGTATAGTTTCTTGGATGGTTTTAGTGGCTACAATCAGATAGTGATCCATCCTGACGATAGGGACAAAACAGCCTTTGTCACTCCTTGGGGCACTTATGTCCATACTCGCATGGCTTTTGGTTTGAAGAATGCGCCAGTTTCATTTAATAGAACAATGTATCTGATATTGGGCAAATGGTTAACAACCTTTCTACGCATTTTCATGGATGACTTTTCAGTATTTTCAGGTACAGATAAGAGGGCAGCAGTTCAAGATTTCCATGACCATTTGGAAAATCTAAAAGAAATCTTTGAGCAATGTCTCAAAACAGGTTTAAAATTGAATCCTGATAAATGTCACTTTTTGGTCACTAAGGGCACTCTTCTTGGTCACATAGTATCTGCTGAAGGCATAACTGTTGACCCTACAAAGGTTACAGCTATTCTTTCCATGCCAATACCACAAAGCCCAAAGGAAGTGCAAAGTTTCTTGGGCCATGCAGGGTATCACAGAAGATTCATTAGGATGTATTCGGAAATTGCTAAGCCCTTGTTAAGGCTTACCAGCAAAAAGATCCCTTTCTCATGGAGTGCTGAAGCTGACAAAGCATTTTGTGAACTAAAGTTGAGGCTATGTACTGCTCCACTTTTAAGTGTTCCTAATTGGTCATTGGAATTTCATGTGCATACAGATGCTAGTCTTCATGCTGTTGGTGCAGTTCTAGCTCAACCATCATCACATAAGGTTGATAGACCTATCTCCTATGCCAGCAGACTACTCAACCAAGCTGAAAGGAATTACAGTACGACAAAAAGAGAAGGTTTGGCTATCGTATTTGCTCTTCAGAAGTTCCGACATTATCTCCTTGGTGTACATTTCATTGTTATTTCTGATCATCAGCCCTTGAAGTATTTGATAACCAAGCCTAGAGTAGCTGGAAGAATTTGGAGATGGTTACTCCTATTTCAAGAATTTAACTTTGATATTCATATTAAGCCAGGAAAAGAGCATTACATGGCAGATCAAGTGTCCAGAACTGCAATGAGTGAAAAGGCAACAGGTATTAATGATGAACTGGTGGATAGCAATCTGTTTCTAGTAGCAATTCGGACAGGTTGGTATGATGAAATTCTTCATGTTCTCACTACTGGAAAGATCCCAGAACACTTGATACTTGTAGAAAAGAGAAGATTGCTCCTGAAAACCAAAGCATATTCTCTTATAAATGGAAATTTATATAAATACTTTCAGGATGATATATTGAGAAGGTGTGTCTATCCAGAAGAGGTAAATCTTTTGCTGGAGGCTGCACACAATGAAGGACACCTAAAGGGGAAAGAATTGGCTCATAGAATCATCCACAAAGGGTTATGGTGGCCTCATATTTTCAAAGATGCCATCAAGTTTGCAAAAGAATGCCACATCTGCCAGAGGTGTGCTCCCGCCCCAACCAGATTGAATTTCCAACCATTAGTCATATCTACCGGATGGCTTCCATTTGAACGATGGGGTCTTGATTTCATAGGGCCAATTAGCCCAACTGGGCAACCAGGAGGTAAAAAGTATATTTTGATGGCCACATGTTATGCCACTAAATGGATAGAGGCTAAAGCTTCTGTGGACTGCACGACTCTGACAGTAGCTAAATTCATGTATAAACGTATTTTCTCAAGATTTGGTTGCCCACTGGAAATTACTAGTGATAGGGGCACACATTTTGTAAATCAATTACTTCAGTTTATATTTGACAAGTACAAAATCTTCCATAAAAAGTCTTGTGCCTATTACCCAAGGGCAAATGGCCAAGCAGAGAGTTCCAATAAGATTTTGATTGGACTACTTCGCAAATTATCTTTTGATCATCAAAGCTCTTGGCCGGTAGCACTAATTGGAGCAATTTGGGCTTTTAGAACCACGAAGAGGGGAACAACAGGCGAGACTCCATTCCGTTTAGTATATGGAAAAGAGGCATTGGCCCCATTTGAGTTCATTATCAAAAAGGAAATAGGAATCACAACCATCAGAATTGAACCCCCCATTCAAAGATTGGTGGCATTAGAAGAGTACAGAGAAGGGGCAATGCAGAGACTTCTAGCGACACAAGAAGAGCGCAAGAGATTGCATGACAGGTATCTAAGATCAAATGAAGTTCAGGAAGGGTCTATGGTTTTAGTGCATCCGGTTCCACCAATTCAAACTAAATTGGCACCCAAGTGGATAGGACCTTATAAGGTAATCAAGGTATTGCCACATGGCGCAGTGCATCTGGAAGATCTGCAGGGTAAAAGGATTCCACTGGTCAACATCTCCAGGGTAAAGAAGTATCTGAATTAGGTCAAAATGGAAGCATTCCACCCCTTGTACATACTATGTTTCTTTCATTGCAGTATAACTGGATTTCCTTGGAATAAGTAGAATAAGGAAGAAATTGCACCAGGGACGGTGCAAAAGCTTGATGTGGGGGTCTGTAGATCCCCCTCTGTCTCTCTCTTGGCATTCTAGGCATTAAGGAAGGCCAAGGACTATCACCCCAGCTCAAGCTGAGAAGGGATGGGGTTGTTTGAACTCTTTGGATAGAACATGGACAGAGCTGGTCAGTGGTGCAACATCAAAACTTTTCCTTTGTCATTGCGGAGGGAGGATGGCCATGATGATAGGAAGTGATACGCAAGCAGAGGTTATGGAGAGGCTTTGTAGCCTGTTGAAGAGAAGATGGCAATTGTAATGGTAATGGAGCCACTTCGGTTCTCTCCGGATCAATACCTCTCTCTGGGATGGCTTGTAGTCTGATGTCTGCAATCTCACTCTTTTCTCTCTTTCTATCTCTATCTCTCTATCTTCTTCTTTTTCTCTCTCTCTCTCCCTCCACCCTCCTCCACCCTCCTCCTCCCCCTCCCGCACACCTCCTCCCGCACCCTCACTCCTCCTCCCTCACTCCTCCTCCCTCACTCCTCCTCCCCCTTCCTCAAGCAACCCTCACCATCCACCTCCTCCCACCCTCACTCCTCCTCCCCCGCCCGCAAGCCTCCCTCACCCTCCCGCACACCTCCTCCCGCACCCTCACTCCTCCTCCCCCTCCCGCACACCTCCTCCCGCACCCTCACTCCTCCTCACCCTCCCGCACACCTCCTCCCGCACCCTCACTCCTCCTCCCCCTCCCGCACACCTCCTCCCGCACCCTCACTCCTCCTCCCCCGCCCGCAAGCCTCCCTCACCCTCCCGCACACCTCCTCCCGCACCCTCACTCCTCCTCCCCCTCCCGCACACCTCCTCCCGCACCCTCACTCCTCCTCCCCCTCCCGCAACCCTCCCTCACCCTCACCCTCCACCTCCGCTCACTCCCTCCCCCTTCTCTCTCTCTCTCTCTCTCTCTCTCTCTCTCTCTCTCTCTCTCTCTCTCTCTCTCTCTCTCTCTCTCTCTCTCTCTCTCTCTCTCTCTCTCTCTCTCTCTCTCTCTCTCTCTCTCTCTCTCTCTCTCTCTCTCTCTCTCTCTCTCTCTCTCTCTCTCTCTCTCTCTCTCTCTCTCTCTCTCTCTCTCTCTCTCTCTCTCTCTCTCTCTCTCTCTCTCTCTCTCTCTCTCTCTTTCCCCCCCCGTGCAGCCCCGCATCCCCCGCCCCCTGCTGCACTCCTCTCCCGCTGCCCCCCGCACTCCCTTGCCACCTCCACCCCGCTGCTCCCGCAAGCCCCCCCCCGCTGCCCCCGCTTTCCCCCCTGCTCCTCCCTCCGCCACCCGCAGCAGCCCCCACACCCCTCCGCCATAACCCGCCTCCCTCCCCGCCCTCCGCCATTTCCCCCGCCACCCGCCACCCGCAAGCCCCACCACCCGCAAGCCCCGCCGCCCGCCTAGCCTCCCCTCCTCTCCGCCCAGCCCTCCGCCCACCTCCCCTGCCCCCGCTGCTCCCCTCCTCCCTTCTCTCTCTCCTCATCCGCCGCCGCCTCCGACTCCGCAGCCGCCGCTCCACACTAGCCCGCCCTCACACCTCCGCCCTCCGCCCCCGCCCGCTAGCCTCCGCCCCCGCCTCTACCTACCTCCCCCACCACCCTCAGCCCCACCAAGGCCCCCGCCTCCGCCCCTCCGCCCCTCCGCCTCTCTCTCCGCCCACCCCCACTCCGCCCCCGCCTCCGCCTAGTCCCTCCACCCCCCGCCTAGTTCCCCACACCCGCCCAATTCCCCCCCGCCATCTGCCTAACATTCCCTGCCCGCTGCCTTCCACATCCCCCACCCCCGCTCGCTCATCTGCACCCCCCCCCTTCACTCTTTACACGCATGCGCCCCCCCCCCCCCTCACCTTTTACACATATGCTCACACCCCACACATACACATACGGCCCACACCCACATGCACACACACATACCCTCATCCACCCACACCACACATGCACAACCACACATATACACACACACATCCATGCACACACACACATCCTCACATGTACTCACACACAAACACATGCACACACCCATACACACGTGCATACACACACAATTACAATCACATAGGAACAATGCAAAGTTCCGGAGGCAATTCTTCAGTCCAGGCCATCTCAGAGATGACAGATATGGAGTCATAAAGAGGACATTAAAATTCATCAAATACAAGCTTGATGAGTCTGAGGATGCGAATGAGTACTTCGAGCCAGCTTGGAGATGACCATTCAAATTAAAGTATTTCTTGGGGCTCTAGGAATTGTAAAGTCACAAGTAAAATCTACCCTCCCTTTCCCACACTCAAGAGGAGTTTCTAAATCACCGGCAATGCAAATTAAGGGTCTCAATTTGACTACAAAAGAGGTATGGGATAAAAGTGTGCAGGGTAAAAAGTGAAAACAGGGAATAACTTTTGCCGCCAACCATTCACGGCGATTACGTATTTTTGTGGATCTAATTCAAATCAAGTGGAATATTTGACCTACCCCCCAATTTTGGGTGATGAACCGGCGCGTGATCAGTGGACGTGAAGATTCGGCAAGGCCCTCTTGGCCTATTGGGGTCTATAAAATCAAGGGATTTGTGCTCATTTGGGTACACTGGAGTACATGTACAGGGTACATTTTTTGGGAGTTACATTGACGCGTGTATACGTGCAGAAGTTCTCTCTTGCACTTGGTGGTTTCAAGCCTATTGTAGGAGCTACTCTGTAGTGTGGATACAGAGGGTAGGCTCCTCAGTGGAGGGCTATGAGCACTATAGTGTAAGAGAGTATCCTGGATTTATTAAGCTCTATTCCCTTGAGCAATACCTTCACCATTTGTATTGATCTGTATTTATCTGCATAGAGTGCCACGAAGCTCTTAGCATTAGTTGTTGAGCATTTCCTTGACAAATCTTGTAATCATCTGAATCGAATCAAGAAGTGTCTGATCTTCCTTGGTCAATTGTTGTTCATATTTCCTGAAGTGTGTACCACTCTGTGCAATCCTTGTTATCTACCTGCTCACAGAAATGTTAAAGGGTATACTTCCCTAAAGAGAACCCCCCTTGAGTAGGCGACGTACTGGATGTGGTTAATTTTCATTCTCTACTTTTGATTAAAAGCGGATACCCCAGTACCTCCTCTACAGTTGCTATGACACTCGTGTGTCCACCAGTGGTTTTTGCTTCATGCTTGGTAGCTCATGTATATCTTGGTTGAGCAAGAAGCAGCCTACTGTGGCCACTTCCAGTTGTGAGGCTGAGTATAGGGCAGCTTTCACAGCGACTGTTGAGTGTGTGTGGCTCAGACGCCTTATGGCTGATTTGGGTGTTGGCCAGTCTTCTGCCACCACCATCTTCACTGACAGTCAGAGCGCATTGGCAGTTGCGAGGAACCCTGTGTTCCATGCTCGCACTAAGCACATTGAGGTGCATTATCACTATGTCAGGAAGAGGTTCTCTGCTGGGGAGATCAGCTTGGCATATGTGCCCACGCAGGAGAACATTGTAGACCTTTTCACGAAGGCTCTGCCTAGGGAGAAGTTTGAAGCTTTTCGCAAAGCTTTGGGCTTACTTCCTTTTGTGGAGTGATTTCCACATAGCTTGGCACTTCCTTATACATGAGTGCCAGCTCCTTGTTCACTGCATCACTCCCAGGGGGGATTTGTTGATATATTTAGGTAGTGATGTGTGTGAACACTCTAGGACCGCCGGGGCACTTTTTTCCCTCTTTAGAAGGTTTTTTCCCCCGGCTTGTATATACGCCTATTGCCCTAATCGGCTACTTATCTTTGTACATTCTCGAGTAATACATTCAGTATTGTGTGTTTGTGCTCCAAGCTTCTTCTTCTTCCTTGTGCTGTTCACGTGCTTCCGCAGACGTCTATCTCCAACATAAAGCTCATCACATGTCAAAATGATGGCTTGTTCTTTTGATTCTTAAATCTTCTCCCTGTGATGTTTGAGAATTTTTCTATAGGCTGTCCTTGGAAGTTTTAAAAGACTTTATATGCATCTTTTGTTCGACCTTCTCATGTTTTCTCCGCTCTCATTATGTTCTCAAGGAATCAGAGTAGAAAATGCCGCTACTAGAAAAGCTGTTTATTGCGAGATGGACCAATAATCCCTAAAACCGACTATAACGTTGCTCCACGCCTTGGCACTATTTAGATACAAGAAAACAAGATCGATGATGTGTAATCTAGTCATTCACTGGGTTCCGTAATCCAATCTAAGGTTCAAGTGAATTTCGTGTTCTTTTAGTGAATATAACTATCCAATTGTGAAATCCTTTGTTTTAACGTCTTGGCCCTTGAGACATTAGCCCTTTAATCACGGCCAGTTTTCACTCATTGTTGTGGCTAAGGGATTTTCATCTCGTTTTTTCAATTTATAGAGAGAAACTTGCATTTTTCAGCCTTCTGAGGTAATTTCCTAGGGGAAAAAGAGAAGATCTATGAGATCCTAATTTTTACATCTCATGCTACTCAAGAGGAAAGGTTCTCCTTTTTGTTAACTTCATCCCATGACTCATTCTTGTTTAGCCAAGCTTTGATCACCCATTTGGGAGTAAGTAATTCTGCTGAAGTAGGCACATTAAGAGTTTCCAATTGCTCATATCCTTGAGTGCAAAACTCACGTTTCATTTCATCTTGGTGATCATTTGCAAGTGCTCGATAGGTTTTCTAATGAACCATTGATTTCTACGCCTAAGTAAAGGTCTCGTTTCTCTTTCACCTCTCTCGCTATCTGAGGAGATAACATATCTAGCATTTAGGAATTAAACGGCATTACCTAGGGTTAGGTCTCGATTAAGAAGACAATTTTACGACCTATGGGAGACGTTTCTCTTAGTTCTTCCATATAATGATAGAATCAGATGCTGATCTTTCTTCTCCGTTTTTATAAGAGAATGCACCCTTTGAGATTCATTTCTCATCGATTATTGAAGTAAGAAAACAATGTATAACGGGCATAGTACCCATGCTATGCACGATATTGTCATAATACGGTCATAACGCAATTTAAGAGCCGAGCTATCCAAAAGTCCTCTTTAACTAGAGGTTATTCGGTTTCCGTGGAAAATTGTACTACTTTGTGTTATGTAAGCCGTTTGTTTCTTATCCCAAAAGCTTAGGGCGATGTCCCCAAACCAGCATATCGAAAGGCATCACACATGCGTACTATGCCTTCATTGTACACTTGCACTTTCGATTCTCTATCAATGATCTCTGATGAATGAGTTCTCTTTGGTTCCACATCCCATTCATTGTAAAGTTGAACTGATCGATAGAGCTCCAGAGTTCACCCAATCATGAGTAGACTAAGATGGCAAATTTCAGAATCCAGCCGTGTTTACAGGGGCGTTTCTCATTTATAACGAAGTCAGAGCTCAGCCACAAAGTTCTTTACAGTTGTTCCAGTTCTCTGGCCTAGTGGTTGGGCCTCTCACCTCTTGAGGCGGGGGTTGAGTGCCACCGTTTGTCTATCCCTGCGGTAGTGTTGACCGCCGTTTAACCCAGTCTTGTAAATCCCTGTTCTTGTGCGATAAGGGGGGTCCCATGGGTACTATGCCCTTCCTTGTACAATTGCAATTTCAAGGTTAAAGTCCGAGGAATAGGCCTCGGCCGAACCTCCATTTAAAAAAAAAAAAAAGTTCTTTACAGTAAAGCGTGATGTACTGGGAGAGGTTAGATTGTAGAAGTCACATGAACAGGTTTGGTTTTTCACTGGTCGATTTAACTTGGACATATCTGAGGTCCCAGCATGGCGGGGAAAGACTCTCTACGCAATGAAATATCTAGTTCTCCTTTACGACAGATGACATGCCTTTTGCCGTTGTGAATTTCATGCAAGTGGATCCTTTAAAATCGATATATATTATTTTACTATCAGAACAGCTCATCCTCCTCCTACAGAGCTATATCATTTTTTTTTTTAAATAAAGGAAGTTCGGCCTTAGCCTAATCTCCCGGACTTTAATTATAATAAAGAGAAAAAGTTACAAGTGAATGGGACTAGTGCCCATGGGACCCCCCAAATCCCACAATGCAGGGGAGGAGTATGGCAAGCTACAGGGCATTACAAATGAGGTGGATAAAATTATCATCACCCTCATGTGGGACCCATTTGGGTTTCAACTTGTTTTTTTCGAGGAGATAAATACAGTGATGTCTAAACGGCGGCGATCTCTTGACTCGGGAGATTCTTTTACCAAGGAGAAACAAGGATTTCTCGATCGACCATTCCTTAGGGGTTTGGTCAAAATTGACAGCACAGCGCTCCCTCCAAATCTTCCAGAGAGCCTCACCTCTGATGGCATTCCACGGCCTCGATGAGCAACCGATCACCTCACCCAACATCACTTGTTGCCAGTTGATTTGACTCGTGAGTCTCAAAACTCGGGTCACGTGATGCCAAATAATGCGGGACTTGGGGCAGTCGAAGAACAAGTGAGCTAAATCTTCGATGCACCGATGGCAATGTTTGCACCATGGCGGCACACCACAGATTTTGTTAGCCCTTGCATTGGTCCAGATACCTTTATGCAAGATCTGCCACATGAGAACGGACTTTTTGACCTCAATTAGGGGGTGCCAAATAGACATGAATTTTAGCTCCCATCGAAGTTTGGTCCAAGAAAGGCACCATCTCTTGTTAAGGGTGTGGTGAACATCCAAATCCTCTTTGAAGTTGGGGATTCTGGATAGCTTCTTACCATTGCTCCATTTGAGGCCCTCCAAGCAAGGAAGATCCTGACCGCAGAGAAGGCGGGTAGTTGAGCGGTCCCAGGCTAAACACCTGCTTTGAAGAAGAGTCCATTCCTCAAAGGTAACTCTAAGTCTCGGGTCCAATTCTTCGAACCTAATCCACTGGCTGGTCTCTTATTTCCAGAGTTGTTTCCACTATTGAACCCCTTGTTCCATAACCGCCTTGCAGTTTGGAGGTTCCAAGACTCCACCCCCTCGAATGCCACTGATCGAGAACCAAATAGAATCATTTTGTCTTATGCCAGCCGCCCACTTCCACTCATCACTCATTCTGATGAATTGTTTGGCCTTGTTCCAGTTCTTCCATAAGGAACACACGAGGCTAGAGCCTTTAGGGAAGACCGGGTAGGGGGAGAACAAAAGCGTGAGAATCCCTAAGTCCTTCCAACCAGGGTGGCCAACAAAGGTAAGGTCTTCCCTGTTTCTGATCAATTTGGCCCAAGAGGACTCCCTATTGCTCCAAGCCTTGATAAGCCACTTTGCAGCCAACTTGTAAGCCAACCCAACAATATCCAAAATTCCCAATCTCCCTGAGTCTTTAGGGCTAATGCAAGTTTCCCATTTGATTTTGGGAATCCCCCTTCTATTGGGGTCCCCAGTCCAAAGGAAGTTTCTGCAGATTCTTTCCACTTTGGCCAAGTCTTTCTCCTTAGGTCTCCAACACGAGATAAAGTAAATAATTGTAGAGAGCATAAAAGTGTTAACAACCATAGCACGCCCTGCCAGGTTGACTTGCATACCTTTCCACTGATTGAGCTTCCTATCCAGCTTGGATAGCACCCAGTTCCAGCGTTGGTCCATTGAGATATCAAAACCCATCGGAATGCCAAGGAGACGGAAGACTTGACCGCTAGGGATAACTTGATACCCCTGATCCACCAACAATTGGGGAGTATGTCCGCTGATTGCTCTAAAAGCAGTTTTAGCATGGTTGATTTTTGAGCCTGATGCCACACAAAAGGTGTGGAGGCACCACCAAAACACCTCAATGCTGTTTATATCGTTATGCACAAAGGCATTCATGTCATCAGCAAAATGTCTCACAATCATTTGGCCGTGATTTAGAGGTAAGTAAAGACCCTTGAGATTGCCAGCGTCCATGTGATGCTTTAATAGGCAGCTCAGTCCATTCGAGGCGATAGCGAATAGTAATGGAGCTAGAGGGCAGCCTTGCCTAATTGATCTTTTTAAACGAATGGGCTCAGAGAGCTTACCGTTGATGTTTATTCTAGTTGAAGCATTTACAAGAAGAGTGGAAACCATCTTCGTGAACTTTTGGCTGCATCCAAGGTCTTTCAATGATTGAAGAATAAAGTCCCATTCCAATCTGTCATACGCTTTGTCGAAGTCGATCTTAATGAATACCAGATCTTGAGGAGACTCCTAAGCAAAAGCAAGGCCTTCCCAAATATCGATAATTGCTTCAAGTATAGATCTACCTTTGATAAAACCTTTCTGGTCCTCGCACAGCCATGACTTTAAATGACAAGAGATTCTGTTGGCGATAACTTTTGCAATTATCTTGTATCCAGTTTGGAGCATGGTAATCGGACGCCAGTTTTCAATTTTGTTCTTGTCTCCTCGTTTGTGGATTAACTTGATGACACCATTATTCAGGCACTCAGGGAGGGCGCCGAAAGAGAGAGCCTCTTGCCACACGAGGCGCAACGGGGTGGCCACCTGATGTTTGAAGGACTTGAAAAACTCATTGCTAAGGCCATCCGGACCCGGACTTTTCCCATTAGGAAGGGCATCAATAACCTCGATAATTTCATTCTCGGAGATGTTAGCATCCAGTAGAGCAATCAAGTTCTGTGGGATTCTCGTTTGAGCAACCCTTGAGATGGTTGCCATGGATTCGCACCTGTGGGGGGAAAGAAGAGTCGAGACCCCGAGAAGATTGTTAAAGTGTTCGACGATGATAGATCTATTCTCCACTTCCGTGCAACATTCAATTCCATTGTTATCTACCATTAGGGGGATGGATTCCCTAGCTTGTTTCCTTTTGAGGATGTTACACATCTCTTTCGTTGGTTTGTCGGCCTTCCCTGCCCACCAATCTTTGAAGAAAATTTGAAGATTTTTCCTTTGAACCTCCTCCTCTAACCTTAGCCTTCCCCTGATTTTCAAAAGACCTTGTTGGCAATGTAGCTTACCTTTGTTCACCTCTTCTTCAAGCCGTGAGAGCCTCCGGTACACCGTTTCTCTTCTTTTTTTTCGGATTTCTCTTATAGCCTTTTGAGTCCTGATTAGAATTTTCGAGTCCTTTCTACTGCGCTTCTCCAACACTTAGCCGGTTCATTACAGTAAGCAAAGGCTTCCGTCCACACCTCAGAAATTTCTTGGTGGACAGAGGGGAGGGAAAACGATGTCTGACAAGCATGAAACCAAGGAGCTTTCTGGAGCATGGGAATCGGTTTGAAAGACAGAGTAATCGGATAGTGATCTGAGATAGTCAGGTCCATGTGTTGGGAAATCGAAGGCATACCCCACTCAAGGATGGTGTTCTGATCGATGTAGCATCTATCAAGTCTTGCTTTCCTCAAAGAGTCCCCCGACTGGAGATTTGACCAGGAGAACCGCTTCATGTCTTTCACCTCAACCAGGTCGAGATGGAGCTTGATTTTATCCCATATCTCTTTCTCCTGACCGTCAATAATTTTTCCTTTGTTATTCCATCGGTCCTCAGGAAACTCAACCATGTTGAAGTTCCCACAAATCAGAACATTGTGTGAAAGGGAGTCGAGGGACGCCCAAGTATCCATTCTATCTGCTTCACCATTAGGGGCATAAATTGAGACCACAGTGAACTGGAAAGGGAACCCGAAAGAGGCAGCAATCCAACGATGATTCCGACCTTCAAAAGTCGAGGTCACATTGCTAGACAAGGAGTGACTAATGCCGATAGAAGCACCCCCCGTCCCTCTAGGGTGAGAAGTGGAGAACCAAAGGTGGTTCAGAGAAATGCATTTAAGCCGTTTCTGTAAATCCTCTCCGTCGATTTTAATCTCTTGTAAGCAAATCAAGTCTGGGGCGAAGCACTTGTCTTTGAACCACTGGCCAATAATCGAAGCTCTTGACGGGTCAGACAGACCCCTGACGTTTAGAGATGTGAATTTCATTGATGATGGTTGCCCTCTTTGAGGGGAGGGACCTGATCTTTTTTCTTCTTGTGGTCTTCTTTTTTCCTCCCTACTTCTTGACTAAGGATCCTACTCTTGAGGGGGCTCTTCCAAGGCATGCCGGAAGGTTGTTTTCCTTTAAGCTTTGACTTTTTTTGCGGTAATCTTGGAAAGCATACCGGGAGGGTAGGACCTAGAGAGGAGCTTTCGTTGTCTGGGTTGTCTTCATTACTGGTAGTGAAGCCTTCCTCTTTACTCGTGGTATAACCTTCTTGGTTGTCTTCTTTGCTGGTAGAGCACCCAAGGGTATTATCAGTGGGGTCTTCTTCAAAGTGGTTGTCCCCTGGGAAGTCGACCTCATTAATCTCTTTTTCTAGGTTACTGTATATGTTATTCGAGGGGGCAACTGTCGTAGTATTCCTTGCTGTTGATCTTCGAGGGCTAACTTTCCTCTTGCGTCTCACTTCAGTGAATCCTTCTGAATCTGTCTCAGCAACGCGAGTTTCCTCTTCTTCCTCCATTGGAGGGGGATGACCCCGAGTGTCATCTTGGGGGAGAGGGTCTAGGGTCCCATCTGGTTTAAGCTTGTTTTTATTGGAACTTTTCTTCAGGGGGCAGTCTTTGATCCTATGACCTTGATGCCCCCACCGGAAGCACGCGTTTGGCAAATTACAGGTCTTACCATCTCCACAGTTTATGGAGATCTTCGAGGGAAGGACCTGGTTCAAGTCTGTTTCAACGCAGATCTGTGGATGCCATCTTGCATTGAAAGAATGTTGAGCACCATCGTAGATTAACCCCCCAACATCCTGTCTTGCGGCCATCGGGCGACCGATCGGTGAGACGATTTCACGAAGAAATCCATACATGAAGAAAGGCAGATTGGGAAGCTCTACCCAAAGCGGGTAACGAAGAGGCTTTGATATGTTCGGGACAAAGTCTGGGGTCCACTTAAAAAGGCAAAGGGTGGACCGGCCCACTTGCCAGGAGCCGGCTTGCAGGGCTTGGAAAGCCATCTCTTCGTTCTCAAATACTAGATGCAGGTCATTCGCTGGCAGGAATTGACATTTGGACACAATTAGGCCACGCGGGAACCACTCCTTGTGAAGCCAAGTTCTCACACTTTCAAGAGGGGGCCTGGGGCCAAACATTTGACCGATCAGGCAAGTTTTCTTCACTTCTTCTTGCTTTGCCGCCACAGACTCCTTGCATAAAGAGACCTCTGGGGGCGTGACGTCCACTGGGACGGACTCCATCTCAAGGGGGGACACGGACTGAGGGGGAGCCACATTGTTCATGGCAAATTGTTAATTGAACCCCGCAACTAATTCCTGAGGCCGAAACTAAGGTTTATTTCCAACTAAGTTTGGCTCATTTAATTCTCCGTTGAAAAGAACGGTACTCCATTTCGAGGATATGCTTGGTGGCTGTGTAAACATTTTTTATCTCATGGCCTTTGTTGACGAAGTATCTTAACTACTGCCTTTGATTTACGCTTCTTCCTAGAAATGTGATCAATAATCTATGTTTCCCTTCTTTTATAAAAATCAACTGTCTGTCGTCCGAAGGAATGCTTCGAATGTCAAGCCGTTCAGTCAATCGCGAAGGATATCCTCGAATATCACGCCCTCCAGTCGATCGCGATGGATACTATCCTCTGAGTCAGTCGCGACGGACATAGCAGCCAGTCGATCGTGGGTACGAGCAGTCAGTCGCGATGGATATCCTCGAATATCACGCCCTCCAGTCGATCGCGATGGATACTATCCTCTGAGTCAGTCGCGATGGACATAGAAGCCAGTCGATCGTGGGTGCGAGCAGTCGGTTGCTGCGATGGACACAACTCTGAACCTAGAAAGGAGATTTGAAATCGAAAGTTTTTGAGTCACTTGTTGCGCGCGATTGACAGCCCCCAGTCAATCGCGACTGAGGCCCTCCAATCCTATCACTCGTGAGATTTCTTGTCAATCGTGAGGCCCCAGTCCGTCGCCAAACCAGCTATCAGTCGTGGCACTTCTTGTCAATCGCGAGGCCCCAGTCCGTCGCCATATCAGTCAGTCGCCACCAGTCGCTCGCGTGAGGCCCCAGTCCGTCGCCAAACCAGCTATCAGAGCTATATCATTACAATGCTGCAGTGGGCGCTCCATGAGTATCGGATCTGCCCACTTTCCTACAAGATTTGATCGGCCACGGTTGCCTGACTGTATTCTCTACATGAGTGAACTCCATATCTCTTGTAAGATTGATTCACTGTTCCGTCATTAGCAAGATAGGAAGCGGTCGAAGCTAGGTGATACTTGGGTCGCTTTACATGTTCTGCGTCTTCAGCTATGGGCCTTCTGTCAGTCTGAGGTCGGGTTACCGCGCTTGCTATGTTTCCTCAGCTATTGGACCTCTCTGACTCTCAGACATTCAGGCTTTTCAAACAATAGTCCTAGAAATATCAGTTTCAGCAATGCTTCTCTTGATAGTTAATCTGTAATAGATCTTCATTCCTTCTCAGCAGGATAACGGTTCGAGGTCTGAGCAGCATCCAGCTTAAGGCACCGTCTACCTCGTCAGCCGCAACAGTCCATCGACGACAATCAAAGTTTTCGCTTGGTGGAAAGATGGCGATGCATTATACGCGGACGAGTACAGTATATAGACAATCTGACGAGGAAGGTTTCGAACCAAGAGGCACGAATCGGCCGTGTAGATTAGATGAACATGGACATGCTTCTGGTGCAGAAACAAAGCTGGAGAAGAGCAAAGCTGCGATGATGGTGATGCCTGAGAACCTCAAGGCCACGAAAAGGCCAATGACTTCAGGAGCATTAGGTGTGCAAAGTATCGTGGCGGGTCGATTCGGAAAGATTCAACCTCAGATAAATCAGACAATTGAGCCCTCTGTTCGTCACGTGGATCCGTCCGATTTCATGCAGTTTGTGCAGAGCTTGACGGGGAGTCAGGAGACGAGGCATAGGTGGAAGGTCCAAGAGGCGGAACCAAAGACTAGAAACACATCACCAGCAGTTTCGCCCCGTTCATCTACGCATTTTCCCTCGCCGTCCTCACCGTCGTCGACAACATCAGCAGCATACACGTTATCGCCATCATCAGCCCAATCACCATCGCTCTGCGCCGTTGGCAGCCCTTGCGGGAGCCACAACAGTACCAGTGGCTTCGGACAAACAATGAATCCGTACATTCCAAATCTGCAGGAATGCCTGTTGAACGGTCGCAAGGCGAAGACCTTCAGGTTAGAGGATTGCAACACAACGGCCACACGTTCTGCGTCAGCCGAAATGCATGAATGCCATACCGGTGAGTTTGCGGAACAGAAAGACGCGCATGCATGTTCATTCAGACATTCAGAAGAACTTGAGCCCAGCTTACCAGACTTACAAAACGGGTTTGATCCTTCTACTTCGAGCGAACCCGACGCAGACAGTTGTGTGAGCTCTATATATGGAGAGTGTGGAGCCTTGTTCATGTCAGGGTATTCATCTCCGCAGGAACATGAGGACTTTGGCCTTCCCTTCTCAGGCTCTCCTCTATCACGTCAAATATCAGAGGAAACGCAAGATTTCTATCTCCAGCAATTGCTCTGTTTCAGCGACAGAGATTTCTTCTATACATTTAACGCATCTCTTCTGTAGAGAATAGGTTCATATCAGTTTAGATCTTCATTCCTTCTCAGCAGGATAACGGTTCGAGGTCCGAGTAGCATCCAGCATACGCGGACGAGTACAGTATATAGACACTCTGACGAGGAAGGTTTCGAACCAAGAGGCACGAATCGGCCGTGCAGATTAGATGAACATGGACATGCTTCTGGTGCAGAAACAAAGCTGGAGAAGAGGAAAGCTGCGATGATGGTGATGCCTGAGAACCTCAAGGCCACGAAAAGGCCAATGACTTCAGGAGCATTAGGTGTGCAAAGTATCGTGGCGGGTCGATTCGGAAAGATTCAACCTAAGATAATCCAGACAATTGAGCCCTCCGTTCGTCACGTGGATCCGTCCGATTTCATGCAGGTTGTGCAGAGCTTGACGGGGAGTCAGGAGACGAGGCATAGGTGGAAGGTCCAAGAGGCCGAACCAAAGATTAGACACACATCACCAGCAGTTTCGCCCCGTTCATCTACGCATTTCCCCTCGCCGTCCTCACCGTCGTCGACAACATCAGCAGCATACACGTTATCGCCATCGTCAGCGCAATCACCATCGCTCTGCGCCGTTGGCAGCCGTTGCGGGAGCGACAACAGTACCAGTGGCTTCGGTCAAACAATGGAACCGTACATTCCAAAACTGCAGGAATGCATGTTTAACGGTCGAAAGGCGAAGACCTTCAGGTTAGAGGAATGCAACACAACGGCCACACGTTCTGCGTCAGAGGAAATGCATGATCGCCATACCGGTGAGTTTGCGGAACAGAAAGATGCGCATGCATGTTCATTCAGACATTCAGAAGAACTTGAGGCCAGCTTACCAGACTTACAAAAAGGGTTTGATCCTTCTACTTCGAGCGAACCTGAGGCAGACAGTTGTGTGAGCTCTATATATGGAGAGTGTGGAGCCTTGTTCATGTCAGGGTATTCATCTCCGCAGGAACATGAGGACTTTGGCCTTCCCTTCTCAGGCTCTCCTCAATCACGTCAAATATCAGAGGAAACGCAAGATTCCTATCTCCAGCAATTGCTCTGTTTCAGCGACAGAGATTTCTTCTGTACATTTAACGCATCTCTTCTGTAGAGAATAGGTTCATATCAATGTGTTACTTCGATCGTAAATCAGACCAAGTGTCAATAGTTATCATTATCCGTAATCAATGCTACTTTCTTCCTTATTTTTGAGAAATGTGTCCAAATCAAGTCGCAGAAAATGCTGCATTTGTTCGTTGAAGAGTAGAAGGGTCTGTCTTTCTATGAGTTGATCATGTTGTGAAGCTCAGAAACTACAACAGATATCAGTCAACCGGAGCAACCTTTCGAATAGCTAGATCCATTCATAAGAAAATGTGACTATCATAAGAAGAGCTGAATTTAGCCTCCAATAATCTGCACATGTTTCCCTCAATTCGTGTAGACAATCAGCATCGTTTCTGCCAACCAACAGAAACAATAAGTAAGCGACGTGCTAGCATGACTAGAGCAATACAAAGTCTCATATCTCTTAGCTGTCTTTGGTTTACCATTAAAGCTTTCGAACTTAGAGATTGGTCCTATAATAAGTTTTTTTGCGAAAGGAAAAGAAACTTGAGTTCCATAATCGAGAGCTTGCGCTGTGTTACGTCATGTTCTCATTGTCCGTTGCTCTCCACACCGAGGAATACAGAGAGCATTCAATCTCTCTGTAGACTTCTTAAGGCGTTCAGTCTACTTGTCAACCTAGGTAGAAGTGCTGTACATCGTGAAAGTGTTGTACATCGTGAAGATTGCAGCTTGCATTAGTTAAGACACAATCAATTGCCTTCAGGAGTGAGACCTTAAGTTTAGGAATTTGAGGTCAAAAAGTCCGTACTCATGTGGCAGATCTTGCATAAAGGTATCTGGACCAATGCAAGGGCTAACAAAATCTGTGGTGTGCCACCATGGTGCAAGCATTGCCATCGGTGCATCGAAGATTTAGCTCACCTGTTCTTCGACTGCCCCAAGTCCCGGGTTATCTGGCATCACGTGACCCGAGTATTGAGACTCACGAGTCAAATCAACTGGCAACAAGTGATGTTGGGTGAGGCGATTGACTGCTCATCGAGGCTGTGGAATGCCATCAGAGGTGAGGTTCTCTGGAAGATTTGGAGGGAGCGTTGTGCTTTCAATTTTGGCCAAACTCCTAAGGAATGATCGATCGAGAAATCCTTGTTTCTCCTTGGTAAAAGAATCTCCCGAGTCAAGAGATCGCCACCATTTAGACATCACTGTATTTATCTCCTCGGAAACAACAAGTTGAAACCCAAATGGGTCCCACATGAGGGTGATGATAATTGTATCCGACTCATTTGTAATGCCCTGTAGCTTGCCATACTCCTCCCCGGCATTGTGGGATTTGGGGGGGTCCCAAGGGCACTAGTCCCATTCACTTGTAAATTTTTCTCTTTATTATAATTAAAGTCCGGGAGATTAGGCTAAGGCCGAACTTCCTTTATTTAAAAAAAAAAAAGTTTAGGAATGGACTTCAACATGGTTGAATTTCCTGAGGACCGTTGGAACAAGAATGTTTTGCTCTGTGGGGACTTCAACATGGTTGAATTTCCTGAGGAGTTGGAACAAGGGCAAAATTATTGACGGTCAGGAGAAAGAGATATGGGATCAAATCAAGCTTCATCTCGACTTGGCGAGGTAAAAGATATGAAGGGGTTCTCATGGTCTAACCTCCAACTGAGGGACTCTCTGAGGAAAGCAAGACTTGATAGATGTTACATCGACCAAAACACCATCCTCTAGTGCGGTATTCCTTCGATTTCCCAACACCTGGACCTGACTATCTCGGACCACTACCCGATTACTCTTTCTTTCAAACCGATTTCCACGCTCCAGAAAGCTCCTTGGTTCCACGCTTGTCAGACATCATTTTCCCTCCCCTCTGTCCACCGAGAAATTTCCGCTGTTTGGACAGAGGCCTTTGCTTGCTATAATGAACCGGCTAAGTGCTAGAGAAGCGCGGTGGAAAGGACTCGACAAATTCTGATTAGGACTCATAAGGCCATAAGAGATATCTGGAAAAAAATTAGAGAAAAGGTATACCGGAGACTCTCACGACTTGAAGAAGAAGTGAACAAAGGTAACTTGCAATGCTAGCAAGGTCTTCTGAAAATCAGGGGAAGACTAAGATTTGAGGAGGAGATTCAAAGGAAAAATCTTCAGATATTCTTCAAAGACTGGTGGGCGGGGAAGGCCGACAAACCTTCGAAAGAGATGTGTAACATCCTCAGAAAGAAACAAGTTAGGGAATCCATCCCCTTCTTGGTTGATAACAATGGGATCGAATGTAGCACGGAAGTCGAGAACAGATCTATCATCGTCGAGCACTTTACCCATCTCGTTGGGATCTCGACTCCTCTTTCCCCACAGAGGTGGGACTGCATGGCTACCATCTCAAGGGTAGCTCATTCTAGAATCCCTGAGAACATGAGTTCTCTTCTAGAAGCTAACATTTCTGAGAACGAAATTATCGAGGTTATTGATGCCCTTCCAAATGGAAAAAGTCCAGGTCTTGATGGCCTCACCAATGAGTTTTTCAAGTCCTTCAAGCACGTGTTGGCCACCCCACTACGTTTGGTGTGGCTCGAGGCTATGTCCTTCAGTGCCCTTCCTAAGTATCTTAATAATGGCCTCATCAAGTTAATTCACAAAAGGGGAGATAAGAACAAAATTGAAAACTGGCGGCCGATTACCATGCTCCAATTTGGATACAAGATAATTGCCAAAGTTATTGCCAACAAAATCTCTTGTCATTTAAAGTCATGGCTTTGTGAGGACCAAAAAGTTTTTGTCAAAGGTAGATCTATACTTGAGGCAATTGTCGACATTTGGGAAGGCCTTACATTTGCTGAGGAATCTGCACAAGATCTGGTATTCATTAAGATCGACTTCGACAAAGCATATGACAGATTGGAATGGGACTTTATTCTCCAATCACTGAAAGACCTTAGATGCAGCCAAAAGTTCACAAAAATGGTTTCTACTCTTCTCGAAAACGCTTCAACTAGAATAAATATAAATGGTAAGCTCTCTGAGCCCATACGTTTAAAAAGATCTATCAGGCAAGGCTGCCCTCTTGCTCCTCTACTCTTCGCTATTGCCTCGAATGGCCTCAGTAGCCTATTAAAGCATCACATCAACTTTGGCAATCTCATGGGTCTTTTCCTACCTCTAAATCATGGCCAAATGATTGCTAGACTCTTTGCCGATGATATGAATGCCTTTGTGCATAACGATATGAACAACATTGAGGTGTTCTAGAGTTGCCTTGACACCTTTTGTGTGGCATCAGGCTCAAAAATCAACCATGCTAAAAGTGCTTTCAGAGCAATCCGCGGACCCCCACCCCAATTGTTGTTAGATCAGGGGTGTCAAGTTATCCCCAGAGGTCAAGTCTTCCGTCTCCTCGGCATCCCGATGGGCTTTGACATCACAATGGACCAACGATGGAACTGGGTGCTGGCCAAGCTGGATAGCAAACTAAATTATTGGAAAGGTATGCAAGTCAACTTGGCAGGGCGTTCTATGGTTGTTAACACATTTATGCTTTCAACGACTATTTCCTTATCTCGTGTTGGAGACCGAAGGAGAAAGAGTTGGCCAAAGTGGAAAGAATCTGCAGAAACTTCCTCTGGACTAGGGACGCCAACAGGAGGGGGATCCCCAAAATCAATTAGGAAACTTGCACTAGCTCGAAAGACTCAGGGGGCTTAGGTATTCTGGATATCGTGGCTTTGGCTGACAAGCTGGCAGTTAAGTGGCTTATCAAGGCCTGGAGCAATAGTGAGTCCTCTTGGGCTAAATTGATATTCAGAAACTTGAAAGACCTTACCTTTGTTGGCCATCCTGGCTGGAAGGACTTAGGGATTCTCACACTTTTGTTCTCCCCCCTTCCGGTGTCCCCTAAAGGCTCTAGCCTCGTGTGTTCTTTTTGGAAGAGTTGGAACAAGGTCAAACAATTCATCAGAATCAGTGATGAGTGGAAGTGGGCGGCTGGGATAAGACAAAATGACTCTATCTGGTTCCCGATCAGTGGCATTAGAGGAGTGGAGCCTTGGAACCTCCAAACTGCAAAGCGGTTATGGAACAAGGGGTTCAAACAGTAGAAACAACTCTGGAAACAAGAGACCAACCAGTGGATTAGGTTTGAAGACTTAGACCCAAGACATAGAGTTACCCTCGAGGAATGGAGTCTTCTTCAAGGCAGATGTTTCGCATGGGACCGCTCAACTTCTCGCCTTCTCTCCGGACAGGATCTTCCTTGCCTTGAGGGCCTCAAATGGAGCAACGGTAAGAGAATATCCACAATACGCAACTTCAAAGAGAACTTAGATGTTCATCACACCCTCAACAAGAGGTGGTGTCTTTCTTGGACCAAACTTCGATGGGAACTAAATTTCATGTCTATTTGGCACCCCCTAATTGAGACCAAAAAGTATGTTCTCATGTGGCAGATCTTGCATAAGGGAATTTGGTCCAATTCAAGGGCGAATAAAATATGTGGTGTGCCACCATGGTGCAAACGTTGCCATCAATGCATCGAAGATTTAGCTCACCTGTTCTTCGATTGCCCCAAGTCCCGTATTATCTGGCATCACGTGACACGGGTTTTGAGACTCACACACCAAATCAATTGGCAACAGGTGCTATTGGGTGAGGCGGTCGGTTGTTCTTCGAGGCTGTGGAATGCCATCAGGGGTGAGACACTTTGGAAGATTTGGAGGGAGCGATGTGCTGTCAATTTTGACCAAACTCCTAAGGAATGGTCCATCGAGAAATCATTGTTTCTTCTAGGTAAAAGAATCTCCCGAGATAAGAGATCTCCACCATTTAGACATCGCTGTATTTATCTCCTTGAAAACAACAAGTTGAAACCCAAATGGGTCCCACATGAGGGTGATGATAGATTTATCCACCTCATTTGTAATGCCCTCTAGCTTGCCACACTCGTCCCCTGCATTGTGGGATTTGGGGGGTCCCATGGGCACTAGTCCCACTCAATTGTAACTTTTCTTCTTTACTTTAATTAAAGTCCGGGAGAATAGGCTAAGACCGAACTTCCTTTTATTGAAAAAAAAAAAGTTTAGGAATGGACCAAAAAGGTTTCATCAAGGGGAGGTCCATCTTGGAATCTATCAATGACGTGTGGAAAGGACTGGATTACGCTAAAGAATCTACTCAAGATGTAATCTTTATTAAGATTGACTTCGACAAAGCCCATGATAGGCTTGAGTGGGACTTCCTTCCCCAATCTCTGAAAGACCTGGGTGTTGGTCACAAGTTCACTAAGATGGTCTCCACATTGCTAACAAATGCATCGGCTCATAATAACATCAATGGTAAGCTTTCTCAAGCTATTAGACTTAAATGCTGTATCAGGCAAGCATGCCCCTTGGCCCCTCTCCTCTTTGCTATTTCGGCTGATGGTTTAAGCTGCCTTGTGAAACATTATGCTGGGTTGGGCGAGATTTTTGGCCTCTCCCTCCCTCTCAATCAAGAACAGATATTCATGAGATTGTTTGATGACAATATGAATGCCTTTGTACATAACGATACGATCAACATTGATACTTTTTCGAGATGCCTAAACGCATTCTGCATGGCTTCAGGATAAAAAAAACCATTCTAAAACTATTTTGAGGGCGGTTACGGGACCCCCACCCAAGTTCCTTATTCACCAAGGCTGTCAGCTGATTCCCAATGGGCAAATCTTCCGCTTGTTAGGTATTCAGTTGGGATTTGATGTATCGATGGGCCGATGATTGAACAAGGTTCTCTCAAAGCCCAATAACAGATTGGCCTATTGGAAAGGTATGTAGATCAACCTAGTGGGAAGGGCCATGGTGATTAATACATTCCTGATTTCTTCAACTATTTACTTTTTCTCTTGTTGGAGACCAAAAGACCAAGAGATTGTTAAACTGGAAAGGACCTCTAGAAACATTTTGTGGAGAGGTGACCCCAATAGAAGGGGAATCCCCAAAATTAAATGGACTACTTGCATTACCCATAAAGATCAAGGTGGCTTGGGCATTCTTGACATTGAAGGCATGGCCAACAAGTTAGCCGCAAAACGATTAATAAAAGCTTGGATCAATAGTAAAGCCTCTTGGGCCAAGCTTATTTTTAGGAATAGTACTGAGCTTAAGCTTTTGGGCCTCTATGGATGGAAGGACCTCGGCCTCCTCACATTGCTCTTCTCCCCTTTTTTGGTTTCTCCACGTGGCTCCGATTCGGTTTGGTCATTATGGAAGAGTTGGAACAAGGTGAAACAGCTGATTAGTGAGGATTGGCGGTGGGCATCCGGTATTAGACAAAATGATTCAATCTGGTTCCCTATCAAGGGCATCAAAGGTGTGGAGACATGGGACCTCCATAAAGCTAAGAAGCTTTGGAACAAAGGCTTCCATTTGTCGAAACATCACTAGAATCAAGTTACTTGCCAGTGGATTAGATTTGAGGACATTGGTCTCGATGTAAGAGTGAACTATGAAGAATGGACCCTTTTGCAGAGCAGATGGCATTAGACCAAATGATTCAATCTAGTTCCCTATCAAGGGCATCAGAGGTGTGGAGACACGAGGCCTCCATAAAGGAACAATCGCTTCTGTTTGTGGAATCATCTCTAGATTCAAGTTACTTGCTAGTGGACTATGAAGAATGGAATAAGAGTGAACTATGAAGAATGGACCCTTTTGTAGACCAGATTCATTGCTCTATGAATTTGAGATTTATAAGAGTTATAAGAGTGAACTATGAAGAATGAACCCTTTTGTAGAGCATATTTGAGAGTTATAAGAGTGAACTATGAAGAATAGACCCTTTTGTAGAGCAGATTCATTGCTTGGGAACGCTCAAAGAGCCACCTCCTCATTGGCTAGGACCCTCATCACTGTGAGGGTCTTGTATGGTTCAATGGCAATAACCTTGACAAAACTCTACAATTCAAGAAGAATTTGGACCTTCACGTCATGCTTAATAGGAAGCGGTGTCTTGATTGGATGAACTTTTGATGGGAGTTTAAGTTCCATTCAATTTCGCATTCACTCATTGAAATAAAAAAACCGGTTCTTATGTGGCAAATCCTCCATCACGGAATTTGGACCAATGCAAAGGCTAGTAAAATTTGTGGGTTACCCCCATGGTGCAAAAGCTGCTTACATGAAAATGAGGACTTAGGGAACCTCTTCTTCTTGTGCCCCAATTCAATGGCGTTCTAGCGTATACAACCCTTGAGCATATCTTGTAGGTTCATAGATGAATCCTCTAGAAGCAAGCATTGTTAGGTGAAGAGATTGGGTGTTCCTCATCTTTGTGGAATGCAATTAGAGGTGACACCCTCTGAAAGATCAGGAAGGAGAGGTGTGCTATCAATTATTGAAGCCCTCCTAAAGAATGGTCGTTAGGAAAGTCTCTTTTCCTATTAGGCAAAAAAATTTCCCATTGTATGGAACCCCTACCTTTCTGACATCATAGAGTGTTGTTCCTAGAGAATAATAAGATTAAAAACAAGTGGCCCCTCACACTACTACAAATAGGGGGGCGTAGCGATGCCACCAAATTGAAAAAAAAAAGAGAACTATCGCTTATGCGACGGTCCTATTTCTTTTTAATGAGTGGTCATCGCATAAGCGATGCTAAAACTATGTGTCACAAATAGCATCACTAATTAGCGATGCTATTTGCAATGTTGGCAAACTGGCTGCAACATTTTAGCGTCACATAAGCGACGTCCTGTGTTCCACAGCATCGCATAAACGACGCTCTGGAATGTTAAAAAAATTCCGATTTCTCCCGGCACATTTGTGTCACGATTTGGACGCACACACACACACAGAGTGAGAGAGAGAGAGAGAGAGAGAGAGAGAGAGAGAGAGAGAGAGAGAGAGAGAGAGAGAGAGAGAGAGAGAGAGCAAGATCACACTTGTTGAAGCCAGGTATGCATGCACACACACATACATACACACACATACATATGCATACACAGACACACACATACACATAGACACACACATACATACACACACATATACACACATACACACATAATGATGCATACACACACATACACATGCATACACACACACATACATGCACACACACATATATGCATACACACACATATGCATACATAATGCACATGCACACATACACATACATAATGCATACACACACATACGCATACATAATGCATACACACACATACACACACATATGCATACACACATGCATACACATACACACATAGATACATACACACATAGACACATACACACACATAAACACATACACACTCATAGACACACACATACACATAGACACACACACACACACATACAAATACACATATACACACGCACACACATACACACATAGACTTATACACACATAATGATGGATACACACACATACACATGCATACACACATACACACATACACACATACACACACACATACACGCACACACATACATGCACACACATACACACACATATATGCATACACACACACATAGAGAGACATATACACACATACACATGCATGCATACATATGCATACATAATGCATATGCATATGCATACTTACATACTTACATGCATACACACACATATGCATACATAATGCACATGCATACATACACATACATAATGCATACACACACATAAGCATACATAATGCATATATAATTCATACACACACATACACACACCCATGCATACATAATGCACATGCATATGCATACATACATGCATAGACATACACACATAGACACATACACACACATAAACACATACACACTCATAGACACATACACACTTACACACACACATCCATACACATTTACACACACATACACATGCACACCGACACATATGTATAGATACACATGTATATACACACATAGACACACACACATACACACATAGAAACACACACACACATACACATACACACAGATATATACACACACACATAGGCACACACACACACACAAAGACACACACACACATGTAGACACACACACACACACATCCACACACATTTACACACAGACATACACATGCATATAGACACATATATATAGATACACACATACACACATACACACATACACACACATACATGCATATGCATACATAATGTACATGCCTATGCATGCATACATGCTTACATGCATACACACACATACACACGCATATAACCATACACATACACACATAGACACACACACACACATACACACACATATATGCGTACACACACACATAGAGAGACATACACACATATACACATACATGCATACATATGCATACATAATGCATATACATATGCATACATAGATACTTACATGCATACACACACACATATGCATACATATGCATACATAATGCACATGCATATGCATAGATACATGCATACACATACACACACATAGACACATAGACACATACACACACATACACACACATATGCATACATAATGCACATGCACACACATGCACACACATAGACACATACACACACATATACACATAGATTTACACACACATACACATGCATTCACACACATACACACATAGACACACACACATACACACACACATACACATACACGTACACACATAGACACATCCACACATAATGCATATGCATATGAATACATACATAATTACATGCATACACACACATACACACATGCATACATATGCATACACATATACACACATAGAGAGACATACACACACATACACACACATGCATACATATGCATAAAGAATGCATATGCATATGCATACAAACATGCTTACATGCATACACACACATACACACAGATACATATACAAACATAGACACACACACACGTAGAGAGAGACACACACACATACATAGACATACACACATATAGACACACATATGCATACATACATACATAGACATACACACATATAGACACACATATGCATACATACATACATGCATACACAGACATGCAAACATATACACACACATACACACACAGACACATATGCATACATAATGCACATGCATATGCATAGATATATGCTTACATGCATACACATATACACATAGACACATACACACACATAGATACATACACACACATGGACACATACACACATATACACATACATACACATATACACACAGATTTACACACACACATAGACACACACACACATACATAGACATACTTACACATGCATACACACAGACATACACACATAGACACACACACACTTACACACACACATATATAAACAAGGACATACACACATAGACACATATAAACTTACATACAGACATACACACATCCACACACATACACATGCATATAGACATATATATATATATATATATATATATATATATATATATATATATATATATATATATATATATATATATATATATATATATATATATATATATATATATATAAATAGCTACACATATATATACACACATAGACACACAAATATACACACACATATACACACACATACACACATAGACAAATAGACACTTACACAGACACATACACACATCCACACACATTTACACACATACATACAAATGCATAGACACATATATACAGATACACATGTATATACATAGACACACATAGACACACACACACACAGACACACACATACACACACATGGACACATACACACATAAATATTCATAGATAGACACATAGAGACATACACACATATAGGTGCATACACAGACATAGAGACACATACACACACACATACACATGCATGCGTACATAATGCATATGAATATGCATACAAACATACTTAAATGCATACACACACACATGCATACATTTGCATACATAATGCACATGCATATGCATACATACATGTTTACATGCATACACACACTCACATATACACCTACATACACATATACACACATACATGTGTATATATATATATATATATATATATATTGATTTCTAATGCATTTTATAAAAAGCCTTATGAGACCAAGAGTTCTGCCTGATACTCTAGGGATCATCATGCATGAGTACTCAGAGTTGCCTAATGATGAGCTAGATTATACGATCAAGATGCTTACCCAAGGATCAGAGGAGGACTCTTCTGCGGCTCCACATGCAGGAAGACAACTATCTGCTCATAGGTATGCTTTTTTCTTCATAAAATTTTTTAATGATATTATAACACATATTTTTTTTATTTTTATCTATCTATTTTCAGGACAGCTATACCACCTCCAGATCATGATAGGAGAGCAGAGTTGCATATGAGGACATGCATAGGCACCTTAGGGCTATAGTGCGATATAGAGCCAGAGGGGAACATTGTGTATGTTGGAGATAGACGTTTGTGGAAGCACGCAAACAACACAAGGAAGAAGAAGAAGCTTGGAGCACAAACACACAATACTGAATGTATGACTAGAGAATGTACAAAGATAACTAGCCCATTAGGGCAATAGGCGTATATACAAGCCGGGGGAAAAGAACCTCCTAAAGAGGGAAAAAAGTGCCCCGGCAGTCCTAGAGTGTTCACACACATCACTACCTAAATATATCAACAAATCCCCCCTGGGAGTGATGCGGTGAACAAGGAGCTGGCACTCATGTATAAGGAAGTGCCAAGCTATGTGGAAATCACTCCACAAAAGGAAGTAAGCCCAAAGCTTTGCGGAAAGCTTCAAACTTCTCCCTAGGCAGAGCCTTCGTGAAAAGGTCTGCAATGTTCTCCTGTGTGGGCACATATGCCAAGCTGATCTCCCAAGCAAAGAACCTCTCGGTGACATAGTGATAATGCACCTCAATGTGCTTAGTGCGAGCATGGAACACAGGGTTCCTCGCAACTGCCAATGCACTCTGACTGTCAGTGAAGATGGTGGTGGCAGAAGACTGTCCAACACCCAAATCAGCCATAAGGCGTCTGAGCCACACACACTCAACAGTCGCCGTGAAAGCTGCCCTATACTCAGCCTCACAACTGGAAGTGGCCACAGTAGGCTGCTTCTTGCTCAACCAAGATATACATGAGGTACCAAGCATGAAGCAAAAACCACTGGTGGACACACGAGTGTCATAGCAACCAACCCAATCTGAGTCAGAGAAAGCATGCGCATCTGGCGGTAGTGATCCCCCCTTGGGATAAAACAACCCAAGTAGCCGAGTACCACTCAAGTAGCGAAAGATGCGCTTAACCGCTTTCCAATGCGTGACTTCTGGGCAATGCATAAACTTGCTCATCTGTGAGACGGCAAACTGAATATCTCACCGAGTAATGCATAAGTAAATCAAGCATCCAACAGCCTGCTGATAGAGAACAGCATCAAATGCATCTCCAGCATCATGAAGACTCAATCGTAAACCTGTCTCCATAGGAGTGGCAATAGGCTTACAGTCTTCAAGGCCAAAACGCTGCAATAATGTGTCAATATATTTCGTTTGACACAAAGCCATTCCACCATCAACGTGCATAAACTGAATGCCCAAATAGTGATGCAAATGCCCAAATCAGACATCTCAAATGAGGCATGCAAATCAGTCTTAAAATCAGCAATATGTGTCTCAATAGGACTAGTGAGCAGCATGTCATCAACATAACCAACAATGATCAGAAGCACATGATTAGCACGTTTAACATATAAGGTGCTTTCAGTTGGACTGTTCTCAAAACCATGTGCAATCAGATAGGCATGTAACTTCTCATACCAAGCACGTGGTGCTTGCTTTAAACCATATAATGCCTTCTTTAGCCTGCAAACCTGGTTTTCATGCCCTTTCTGCACAAAGCCACGGGGCTGAAAACCATACACTTCTTTATGCAAGTCACCATTCAGAAATGCTGTTTTAATGTCCAATTGATGTACATTCCAACCATGATGGGCTGCAAGTGCACAAATGCTCCGAACAGTAGTCATACGGCATGTAGGTGCAAAGGTCTCATCTAAATCAATGCCTCTTTCCTGTGCATAACCCTTTGCAACAAGCCTAGCCTTATTCGTGTCAACTGTACCATCAGGTTTACGCTTCAGCTTGTATACCCACTTAGTGCCAATGGCCTTCTTGCCAGAAGGCAAGTCACATAAAGACCATGTACCATTCTTCATTATAGCATCATATTCAGATTGCATAGCAGCCATCCAATTTTTTGAATTTTGTGCTTCATCAAAAGAAACAGGCTCATTCTCATCACAGAGACTAGATGCAGCCATATCATAGCAATCTGATGCAAAGGAGGCACTATGAGAGCCTGAACGAGTACGATATGACAAAGGTGCATCTAATTTGCTGTCACGCAAAGTCTACACCAGCCATTTTGGCATAGTTTTTGCCTGCTCAATATCAGCTCTCTCATCAGCAAGTGCATCATGTAAATCTGCATCAGAAATGGAATGATCTGCATCATCATATGAAACCTGCAAAGGCTGAGAAGTTGCCTCATTAGGACCAGCACAGATTGTCCACTTGTAAAAAGAGGCATCAAAGTATCATACATATCTTTGGAGCTAATAGATGTCTCCTTAGTACATGAAAGCAATGGCTGAATAGCATCTTCCACAAAGACAACATCACGGCTGAACAGAATGCGTTTAGTCTGTGGATGATACAGACGATAGCCTTTACTTTCAGAACTGTATCCAATAAAAATACATTTTACTGCCTTATCATCCAATTTTCTACGATGTTGTTCAGGAACTAATGCATATGCCAAACAACTAAAAACACGCAAATAAGCAACAGATGGCTTGCGGTCATGCCAAGCCTCATATGGAGTGATAGACTGCAACGCTTTAGTGGGACACCTGTTCAGTACATATGCTGCACACATGACAGCCTCAAGCTAGAAACTATGAGGTAAAGCCTGACTCTTGATCATAAACCTAGCCATCTCCATGAGAGACCTGTTCTTGCGTTCAGCAACTCCATTCTGTTGAGATGTATATGGCACTGTACACTGGTGTTTTATCCCACGTTCAGCCAGAAATGCATTAAAATCTGAAGACATATATGCCCCCCCTCGATCAGAATGGAGGGTGCCCATTTTACATGCTGACAGATTTTCAGCCAAAACCAAAAACTGTTTGAAGCACATGAACACTTCGGACTTTGCTTTGAGTGGATATACCCATGCATGCCTGGAAAAATCATCAATGAAAGTCACGAAGTAAAGGTAATTTCCAAAAGAGGGTGTCTGCATAGGACCACAGACATCACTATGTACAAGCTGCAATTTCTGTGTAGCCCGAACTGAACCATCTTTGGGAAAGGAAGAACGCTACATTTTGCCCAAAATACAGCCTTCGAAAACATGTTTTCCAGGTGCCTCAAGTTTGGGCAAAGAGGACACCATTTCAGATTTCTGCAGGCGTAACAAACTAGCAAAATTCAGATGACCAAAGCATGCATGCCAAAGCTTTGCATCTGACATAGCCTGAGAATCATGAACTGCACATGCCGAATCATTCACAGATCTTTCATAGTCTATGAGCTTATACAGCCCACGACATAAAATGCCAGAAGCAATAATCACATCGCCATTTGAGAGATCATGGACTCTACACCTGTCATCAACAAATTTCACAACCAAGCCAATCTTGGCTAATGGAGAAACTGATAACAGATTCTTTTTTATCCTTGGCACAAATAAAGCATCTGACAAAGTGAAAGAACTACCATCAGTAGTAGTCAGAATGATCTTACCAACTCGCATAACAGGATAAGAGGAGTCATTGGCGCATGTGACAATATTCCCTGTAGGGGCAGGCTCGAGTGAAGAGAAGAAACTGCGTTGCGAGGCAATATGTTTGGTCGCCCCACTATCAAAGTACCAAACATCTGAGTCTACTGCAGACATGCAGTGATCATGAGAAGATGGGTCAAAACTGTAGACAGTAGTAAACGCCCATTCTTCTTCCTGCACAAGATTTGTAGACTCTGTTTTTGGTGTAGAGGCCTCTGTAACAACCATTCAAGCCTCTTTCTTCTTTGCCTCTTTAGTAGCCAGTTTTGGAGAGTTCTTTATAATATGATCATTTCCTTTACAGTACTTGCAGAACAATTTCTGCTTTTCTGATTTCTTCTCATCTTTATCCTGGTTCTTCGATTGTGCATCATTTGCAGATTTCTCCTTACTAGTAGAAGAGCTCCATTTTCCTTTGCCCTTCTGACTAGCCAGGAAAGCTTGATCTGCAACATGCATCATGGACCTGTTCTGCCTGGACTGATCTTCCTGTAATAGAACAGAGACTAATTCCTCAAATGACAAGGCATTCGGATTGCCTTTCATCATCAACCGAAGAGTAGAGGCAAAACTCTGATATGAATCAGGAAGACCATTCAGAACGGCCTGCACAAGTGAGCTATCTGGTATATCCTCATCAGCAGAAATCAATTGTTCCTTCAGGTCTTTGATCTTTGTAAGAAACTGTCCATAGAATCACCTTCATTCATGTGCTCACTCTCCAACTGTTTTCGGAGGTAAGCAACAGGAGCCTCATTCCTAGCCTGGTACAAAGTGGTAAGTGTATCCCAAGCATCCTTTGCTGTTCTGCAAGAGTGAATGTGAGGAATAATGGCACGTTTGACAGACAAAGCTATCAATGCATGTGCGTGGGCATCTCTGCCATCCTACGAATCTGCTCTATAGTAGGTGCAACAGAAACAGCAACACGAATAGGAATCTGCACAATATCATCTTCGACACCATCTTCATCAGCTCCAGCACCTCTAGCACCTGTATTTGTAGTACCTGTAGTCGCAGGTGTAACAGGACGTCTTTCAACACCCTGCACAATGTTCCACAGTCCTTTTGCAACCAGTACATGCCACATCATATAAGACCATAATGGGTAGTTTGTACCATCCAACTTATCCTCAACAGCCAACATACGGAATACATCACTGCTTTCAGCCATGGCCGGTGACTAAAATACCTTGATGTAGAAAATTGATTGTATCTTAAAAAGTTGAACGGAACTGCCCAGACAAGTTCTGCTAGACCTGTAGCAGACTTCGAGACGCTTAAACTGGCGAACAAAAACTGGTATATATCTTTGGCACAAAAGGACAGAATAGCCTGCATAAGCGCTGTGATAGTGCGTTCGGAGGTGGAAACGAGCTCAGATTGCGATTTCGGCACCACAAAGCGAAGCAGTTTTGATCTCGATAACAACCTGAGTATGCTCACCAGATTTCATGCGAATTTGAGACTGCAAACGGATGAGTGTCGACGGCGCCCTAGAAGAAGCGACGACTTGCTCTGATACCAATTGTTGGAGATAGACGTCTGTGGAAGCACGTGAACAGCACAAGGAAGAAGAAGAAGCTTGGAGCAGAGAATGTACAAAGATAAGTAGCCCATTAGGGCAATAGGCGTATATACAAGCCGGGGGAAAAAAACCTCCTAAAGAGGGAAAAAAGTGCCCCGGCGGTCCTAGAGTGTTCACACACATCACTACCTAAATATATCAACAGTGTACATAGGGAATGGATTGGAGTTCAAGAGAAGAATGGGGGCATTATGCGACTCTTACTTGCGCCTTGTCCAATTACAGTGGAAGTAAGTATAAATTTTACATATAAATTGGAATAAATGTCTTATGTTTTATTTACATGATTTTTTTTATTTTTGTAGTGAGCATGATAAGAGGGATAAAAAATACGTAGTTACTTCACTTGATACAGAGTTCCGGATAGGATGGTGGCATAAGTGGTGTCTAAAAGAGATACGGACACTTATGGCTCATCGTCGCAATAATGCATGATACGCATTGCTTTTATGTATATATACATGGATATGAGTATGTGTGTTTATGTATGTATGTATATGAGAGAGAGAGAGAGAAAAGAGTCACACTAGAGGTACAAATAGACACATACACACATATACATCATACATGCACATTTACACACATAAACACACGCATACATGCACATTTATACATACACACACATACATGCACATTTTTACACACATACACATGGATGCAGTTACACACATATAATGAATAAACATAGACACGTACACATACTCACATATACATACCCCCCTCCCCCAAGGCTTATGACTAAGGCGGCGACCAAGGCATAGACCTTGGCATACCTTGTTATCTGCATCACCGAAGTCACCGTTGGCGTCGTTGGCTGCACACAAGGGAGGACCTCAACGATCACGAATATAGAGTTTCCCAGTACTTCCCGCGAGGTCACCCATCCCAATAATGTGTTCCCCCCAGAGCTCACTTAACCGTGGCAATCTCTTTGCCACTAAGCTACACTCTTGTGGTGCACTACAACATATGCGGGGCATACCGATGCTACATATACTGATGGTCATAGTGGGCATCGGTATAGCCCTCGGAAAATCTCACTAAGAGATACCGATGGTCAAGTGACCGTTGGTATGACTGTTTTAAACGGATCGTCAGTGTGGCCCGCAGCCGCCGGTATAAGCGTCGGTATAGGTGTCGATATAGGCGTTTGTATGAGCATCACTATAAGCGTCGGTAATTTATTGAGAACTACCGAGGCGTATACCGACATCCATACGGGCACCTATACCGGCGGCGAGTTTTAAACATACCGCGAACCCGAGAGCAAAACTTCACATTTTTGTGCGTGTTTGAGTACTATCGGTCTACTATCGAACTTGCACGTGCGAACATGCATTGTCTTGTGCACACACACACACAGATCTCTCTCTCTACACACACACACTCTCTCTCGGCTTAGATCTCACATCTTGGTAAGTGATGCTCGTACTATTAGCATTTGTGTTTCTCTATGCTTTAGAGTTTCTAATTTCTCTTTTCGTTGATTTTGCAGAGGTTCTTTGGCATCGATTGTTTGGAATTGGCTGAGAGACGACCTACATTACGCTTTGACGACAATGATTCAAAGAGGGACATACTTGTAAGTGATTCTTTTATTCGCTATTGATAGAGAGAGAAGGAGAGAGAGAGAGAGAGAGAGAGACAAAGAGAGAGAGAGAGAGAAAGAGAGAGAGAGAGAGAGAAAGAGAGAGAGAGAGAGAGAGAGAGAGAGAGAGAGAGAGAGAGAAAGAGAGAGAGAAGAGAAAGGAAGATACACATTAATTTACACATGCATACATACACACATACATGTACACACATGCATGCTTACATACACACACCTATACACACATGCATGCTTACATACACACACACATATACACATATGCATGCATACACAGACACATAAATTTACACACATGCATACATACACACACATGCATTCACACATACATACACACACATATATATACACATATGCATACATACACATACACACACATATACACACATACATACACACATGCATATATACACACATGCATGCATACATACACACACATATACCGGCATGCATGCATACACACATATATACACACATGCATACATACACACATATACACACATGCATGTATACATACACACACATGTATACACATGCATACACATACACACACATACACATACATGCATGCATACATACACAAACGTACACACACATGCACACACATGCATGCCTACATACACACACATACACATACACACACATGTATACACATGTATACATACACACACACACATGTATACATGCATACATACACACACATATATACACACATGCATACATACACACATATAATCCTATTTTTATTTTGAAGTTTTTTTTTTACATCAAATATATAAAAATAGGATTAGGGTTTTAGGGTTAAATCTTTAAGATTAGGGTTTTAGGGTTTTAACACCTACATAACATATATGCACACATACACATGCACATATAATACATATATACATGTATATACACATGTATACAGAAATATACATATTTTAGGTCTAGATATTTAAGATTAGGGTTTTAGGGTTTAGTATTTCGGAGTTAAGTTTAAGTCTTTTTTATTAGGGTTTTAGGATTTTAATATGTAGATAACATATATACACAAGCACAGATATACATATAATACATACATACATGTAGATACACATGCATACAAAAATATACATATTTTAGATTTAAATCTTTAAGATTAGGGTTTTAGGGTTATAACACCTACATAACATATATGCACACATACACATACACATGTAATACATATAAACATGTATATACACATGTATACAGAAATATATATATTTTAGGTCTAGATATTTAAGATTAGGGTTTTAGGGTTTACTATTTCAGATTTAAGTCTAAGTCTTTCTGATTAGGGTTTTAGGATTTTAATACGTAGATAACATATATACACAAGCACACATATACATATAATACATACATACATGTAGATACACATGCATACAAAAATATACATATTTTAGATTTAAATCTTTAAGATTAGGGTTTTAGGGTTATAACACCTACATAACATATATGCACACATACACATGCACATATAATACATATATACATGTATATACACATGTATACAGAAATATACATATTTTAGGTCTAGATATTTAAGATTAAGGTTTTAGGGTTTAGTATTTCAGATTTAAATCTAAGTCTTTTTTATTAGGGTTTTAGGATATTAATACGTAGATAACATATATACACAAGCACACATATACATATAATACATACATACATGTAGATACACACGCATACAAAAATATACATATTTTATTTTTAAATCTTTAAGATTAGGGTTTTAGGGTTATAACACCTACATAACATATATGCACACATACACATGCACATATAATACATATATACATGTATATACACATGTATACAGAAATATACATATTTTAGGTCTAGATATTTAAGATTAGGGTTTTAGGGTTTAGTATTTCAGATTTAAGTCTAAGTCTTTCTGATTAGGGTTTTAGGATTTTAATACGTAGATAACATATATACACAAACACACATATACATATAATACATACATACATGTAGATACATATGCATACAAAAATATACATATTTTAGATTTAAATCTTTAAGATTAGGGTTTTAGGGTTATAACACCTACATAAGATATATGCACACATACACATGCACATGTAAGACATATATACATGTATATACACATGTATACAAAAATATACATATTTTAGGTCTAGATATTCAAGATTAGGTTTTAGGGTTTAGTATTTCAGATCTAGAATTTTAAGATTAGGGTTTTAATTAAATCTATAAAATTAAATAGATAAAAATAGGATTACGTAAGGAAAAGAAATCTGAATATATAAATAAATATATATATAAAATAAGATACTTATATACATAAATAAATATAAAAAGAACTAGTGTTTTAAATTATTTAATTAAATATATATAAATAAATATATAAAATTAAATATATAAAAATAGGATTACATAAGGAAAAAAATCTGAATATATAAATAAATATATATATAAAATAAGATAATTATATACATTAAAAAAAACTAGTATTCTAAATAATTTAATTAAATATTTATAATTAAATATATAAAATTAAATATATAAAAATAGAATTATGTAAGGAAAAAATATCTGAATATATAAATAAATATATTTATAAAATAAGATTATTTTATACATAAATAAATATAAAAAGAACTAGTGTTTTAAATAATTTAATTAAATATATATAATGAGATATATAAAATTAAATATATAAAAATAGGATTACGTACGAAAAAAATTTGAATATATAAATAAATATACATAAAAAATAAGATAATTATATACATAAATAAATATAAAAAGAACTAGCATTTTAAATAATTTAATTAAATATTTATAATTAAATCTATAAAAATAGGATTAAGTAAGGAAAACATCTGAATATATAAATAAATATATATATAAGGTAGGATAATTATATAGATAATAAAATATGATAAGAACTAGTCATTTAAATAAATAAATGAAATATATATGATTAAATATATAAAAATAGGTTTAAATTTAATCATTTTAAATAGAGTGAATATATATACAATACACAAACACACATACTTATATACCTATCTATATTCACATATATATACAGATACACATATATATACACATGCATACATATATATACATGTTTTAGTTCTAGGTCATTTGGATTAGGGTTTTAACACCTACATAACATATATACACACATACACATACATATATAATACATATATACATGTATATACACGTGTGTATTGAAATATACATAATTTAGGTATAGATCTTTAAAATTAGGGTTCTAGGGTTTAGGCATACATATAACTTAATTAAGAGGATCAATCAAGAAAAAATCCGAATATATAGATAAAATAGGATAGCTATATAGATTAGGGTTTTTAAATTAGGGTTTTAAGTTTTTTTAGGTATTTAAGTATTTAGGTTTAGTATTTCAGATTTAAGTCTTTAAGAGTTAGATGTTTAGGTTTAATAAAAAGACAAATGTTCTTAAATGTCCATATTGTAGCAGATGGCTTCTTTGGATCCTGAAGAGAGAATGGCATGTCCCTGCACACAGTGCAAGTATCAAATTTATCATAAACAACAGATTTGTACTGCACATGTTAGAGAGTATGGATCCTTTGATAGGAGTCGACTGGAAAACATACCCTATCATTCGCATGGTCCCCCAGGTGAGCAGATGGACCCAAACGAAATTGCACCGGTAACCTCTCGTGGACAAAAGAGAGAAAAAAAGGACTTAGACGTACAAGCAAGCACTATAATATTACATAGAATGAACATATGGAAGAGATGCTTGAAGCATTTTATGAGATGGACGAAGATCATTATAGTGAAGAAGATGTCAAGATTTTCATGGACACAACAGAAATTCCACAATTAGAAGTTGATGAAGAATATGAAAACATGCGAAGATTAGCTCCTTTACCACTTTAGAATGGAGCAAAGATATCTGTACTACGTGCTTCACTCGCGATGCTCAATCTGTAATCCACTTATGGATGGTCCGATAGTAGTGTCATTGAATTGTTCAGGTAAGTAGAGAACAAATTGGCTTTCATTGTTGTATCATAATAACTTTATTTACTAATATCATTTTAATTGCTTATTGCAGGATTCTTAAAGATCAATTTTTGCTAGAGGGCAATGACATGCCTCTAACACGTGGAGATGCGAAAAAACTTTTACAGTCCATTGGAATGGATTATACTAAAATTCATGCTTATCCGAATGATTGCATTCTCTTTCGGAATGAGTATGAGCATCTCCACGTATGTCCAAAGTGTGGAGAAAATAGATTTAGAGAAGACGTTATAGGCGAAGCAATCCCCGCAGAGGTTCTTCGCCACTTTCCTATCATTCCATGAATTAAGAACATGTTTAGATGAAAATCTATAGTTGAGTTAATGTCATGGCATACAAAGAGGAGGTCTACAGATAATGTAATGCGAGTGCCAGTTGACTCTGATGCTTGGAAGCACATAGATAGTAAGTGGCCAAAGTTTGCTAGTGAGCCTCGGTCCATATGTCTAGGCCTAGCTATGGATGGAGTGAATCCATTTGGATTACGCAGTTCTTCATGGAGCACATGGCCTGTATATTTGGTGAATTATAATATCCCACCATGGTTGGCCACAAAGAAAGGTCATTTATTATTAGCTCTTATTGTACCAGGTAAGTATAAGGTAAAAAACATGGATGTATATCTTGCACCACTTGTGGAAGAACTGCGCATTTTATGGGATGGGATTACTGTGCGTGACATGTCTCAACCTATAAGAAGACGAGACGTGCAAGTGCAAGGCATACTTATGTGGACAATGCATGATTGGCCTGGTTATGGTGAATGTTCAGGTTTATCGATTTCGGGTTACCACGCTTGTCCTTTATGCGGACCAGGGCTCGAAGCACGCTATTCCAAAGCACTACGGTGGTGCTACTCCCGTAGGAGGTATGTCTCCTAGCTTTGTGACTCCACCACGACCATCTTTGCAGCCATCTCCTACTGGGTCTAATAGTAGACATGTGCGTTCGATACCTCAGCGCGATACAGGGTCAAGCCCTTCATGTAGATCGAGGTCACGCTCTGGAGCAGGAGGTTCTAGGAGTGGATCTATAGTAGGTCTGGAGGCGGAGGAGGCAGTTGTTGTGGAGGCAGTGCGACAGACATTGTGTCACCTCTACTCCTAGGATGAGTACCTCAGATGTAGGTACGCCATGCAGTACACCACGCAGTACACCATGCAGTACACCACGTACACCTTGGGGTGCTCATGACCATGATGACTCCAAGGTGTATAGTATCCGAGATGGAGCTCCGACGATGAATGCGGCTGGCAAAGCAATGCGTGCACGCATACGACAGCTTTGCTCCATCCAGTTTGGACACTCCATCATGCTAAAATGGAGTGAACAGGATAAAGATCGGAAGAATTATATCACACAGACAATTTACCAGGAGTTTCGACCAGTCGATGGACAGTCGATTGTCAGTTCAGAGTGGATTCTGCACATCGCACGTGAGGTCATGTCGCATCGATGATCCGAGGCTCGTGATGCATTCAGAGAAGGCTTACCAAAGCCTGTATGGTTAGATGCTGAGGAGTGGGACATGATTCGTGACGAGCAGTAGCAGACTCCTGATCGATAACGCCAGCAGCAAAATGCCGTGGGGAGAGTATTCTACCCAAAGAGCTCTAGAGCCTTCTAGAAGCATCCATTTGAGTTAACTCGAGTTGTCTAGGACACTTGGCACACATGCAGTTACATGGCCGACACATGGCTGGCTAGTATCCACCTACCCAAGAAGGCAGTTCCCTGGAGAGAGCTATATATAGAGGCATTTGGTTGGGAGGAAGGTCATCTCTCTAGCATGTGGTGTTCGTAATTGTAATCTTGTTGCAGGTGACCTGTGAGATTTTCCAAACTAACAAGCGCCACAATTATAGATCATGTGTTTCTTGGATACATTAGGTATCCGAGGCACATATTGATCTCTACATATTTTCTTAAAGGTTCTCTCACCAATATGCCCTAATCTTTTATGCCAAATCTCAAGCTCTGACAATGTTTGATCTTTGTAGTTATAAAGTGCAGTATTATTTGTATCTTCAAGTTCAAATGTAAATAACCTACCTATCTTTTGTCCTTTGGCAATTCTTTTCCAACCATGTTGGGATCCTCCAAAAATGCTCCATATTTGTTGAACCTACTCTGCAACCCTTTTCCACAATCTATCCAACACTCATCAAATTCTTGGTGATTGCAGGTACATATAGAACCCTGCTCAACAGATCTCTATTTCCATCAAAGGTTTTAACATTTCCTACCTTGACCATTGAATGCTTGGTATCATCACCTATTTGTACTTTATGCTTTCTCTTAGGTTCCTTAAGGTCAGAGACAAGAGCTACATTGCATGCTACATGGTTTGAACATCCTAAGTCAATGTATAAGAGATGGTCATCATTCATACCTTGCTTTGAAGTCATATTCATAATCAAAAGGGAATCCTCTTGTTCCTCTATGTAGTTGTTGTAGTCTTTCCTTGTCTTGTAGCCTCCTTGGTAGTTGTTATTGTAATTATTGTTGTAGTTGTTATCGTAACATTGATGGTGGTTGAATCTTCCTCTTGATTGTGTGTAGCCACCTCTTTATAAATGCCTACCTCTTTGATTCTTGAAGTTCCTTTAACACTCATATGTGGTGTGATTTGATAAACCACAAATATTACATGGGGAAGAGTGGAAAGGTCTCCCCCTACCTTGCTTACCTCATCTACCCTACCTCTTGAGTTCCTACCTCTCCCTACATAGTTAGCTTGAGAAGTAGTACCTTCATCCTCAATCTTTTTGCTTTTCCCTTTCTCTTTAGACTTGCATTTATCTGTGTATAGGGCAAAAGAGCTATCACTACAACATATGAGGGGTATACCGAGGTTGCCCATACCGATGGTCACGCCTCGACATCGGTATGATTGTTGAAAATGCTTGAGAAACCATGGATGCAATATCGACGGTCATTTAATCGTCAGTATACATGGCGTCAGTATGAGCGTCGGTATAGGCATCGGTACTTTACTGTAAATTACCGACGCTTATACCGACACTTATACTAGCGCTCATACCGACGCTCATACCAACACTTATACCGAGGCAACATTTTAACCGAGCCCGAGAGCAAAAATTTGACATTTGCTTGCATTTTGAACCAAATTTTGCTACTCTCGAGTTTGCGCACGTGAACTACATTTTGAACCTATTGTGTACACACATCTCTCTCTTTCTCTCTCTCTCTCTCTTTCTCTACATCTCTGTTTTTCTAGATCTGAAATTTTGGTAAGAATTGCACATACTGTAGCACCCTTTCTCTTTCTTTGTGTTTTCCCTTTTCTAATTTCTCTTCTCTTTCATTTTGCAAGAGATTTTTGGCATCAAATCTTTGGAATTGGACAAAGGGCAACATTAAGTGGACCTTGATGACAACGCTCCAAACAAATACATCGATGTAAGTGATTGTTTTGTTTTCGATTGATATAGAGTGAGATAGAGAGAGAGAGAGATGAAAGAAAGAGAGAGATCTAGAGAAACATAAAGAGAGAGAGAGAGAGAGAAAGAAAGAGAGAAAGATGAAAGAGAAAGATAGAGAGAGAGTGAAACAAAGAGAGATGAAAGAGAGAGAGAGATGAAATAGAAAGAGAATGAGATAGAGAGAGATGCATACATACATACACATACATATGCATACATATACTCACATACATATTACATACACACATGCATATTACATACACACTCACATGCATATCAGATGCATACACATACATATTACATACTCACATGCATATACACATATACATACATACATGCATCTTACATACAAACATGCATATTACATACACACATGCATATTGGATACACACATGCATATACATACACACACATATTCATTCTCATACTCACATACATACATACATATATACACACATATACATACACACATGTACACACACACAAGTATACATACACACATGCATATGCATACATACATACACACATATTTGCATGTACACAGACATACATACAAACACACTCACATATGTATACACACATGTATGTGCATACACACATGCATATGCATACATACATACACACACATATGCATGTACACACACACATACAGACATACACGCATGCATATTACATACACACACACACATATATACACACTCACATATGTTTACACACTCACATATGTTTACACACTTACATATGTATACACTCACATGCATACATGCACATACACATACACACACATCACATATACATACACACATACACACATATACATGTTTTTGGGTTAGGGTTTTAGGATTAGGGTTTATGAATTTCTGTTTTCTTTCATTTTGCAAGAGATTTTTGGCATCAGTTCTTTGGAATTCGAGGAAGGAAAACATTAAGTGGACATGAGGACAACTCTCCAAACAATTACATTGATGTAAGTGATTGTTTTGTTTTCGATTGATATAGAGTGAGATAAAGAGAGAGATATGAAAGAAAGAGAGAGATATGAAAGAAAGAGAGAGATACATACACACATATTTGCATGTACACACACATACATACATACACACATGCATATTACATAGACACACACATAAATACACACTCACATATGTATACACACACATATGTGCATACACACATGCATATGCATACATACATACACACACATATGCATGTACACACACACACATACATACATACATACATACTTACATACATACATACATACATACATACATACATACATACATACATGCATGCATATTACATATACACACATATATATACACACTCACATATGTATACACACATGCATACATGCACATACACATACACACACATCACATATACATACACACATACACACATATACATGTTTTAGGGTTAGGGTTTTAGGATTAGGGATTTTGAATTTCTCTTTTTTTTAGTTTTGCAGGAGATTTTTTGGCATCGATTCTTTGGAATTTGGCAAGAGACGATGTCAATTGGGCTTTGACGAGAGCGTTCAAAAGAATTACAATGATGTAAGTGATTGTTTTGTTCTTTATTATAAATAGAGAGAGAGAGAGAGAATAAGAGAGAGAGAGAAAGAGGGAGAGAGAGAGATGAAAGAGAGAGAGAGAGAGAGACAGATAAAGAGAGAGATATAGATAGAGAGAAAGAGAGAGACATAGAGACACATACACACAGATGCATACACATTACATACACATGCATATGCATATGCATACATACACACACACATATACATCCACATAAACACACATACACATGTTTTAGGGTTAGGGTTTTAGGATTAGGTTTTTTTACTTTTACACATATACACACATAATACATACACTCATGCACACATATACACATGCATACACACATACACATACACATACACATACACATACACATACATACATACACACACATGCATACATACATACACACACATACATACATACATACATACACACATACACATAGAGAGAGAGAGATTCACACACACACACATGCATACATACACACACGTGACATATACATAAACACATAGGCATGTTTTAGGGTTAGGGTTTTTGGCTTTTACATATATACACACATGCATACACACATATACACATATGAACACATAATACATATGAACATACACATATATATACACGCGCTACACACATACACACACACATACATACATACATACATACACACAACATATATATATATATATATATATATATATATATATATATATATATATATATATATATATATATATATATATATATATATGTGACATATACATACCCACATATGCATGTTTTAGGGTTAGAGTTTTAGGATTAGGGTTTTTGGATTTTACATATATACACACATGCATACACACATATACACATATAAACACATAATACATATACACATACACATATATATACACACGCATACACACATACACACATACACACATATACATGTTTTAGGTCTAGGTCTTCAAAATTAGGGTTTTAGGAGTTTTACATAGAAAGACATATGCATACACACACATACACACACACACACACACACACACACACATATATATATATATATATATATATATATATATATATATATATATATATATATATATATATATATATATATATATATATATATATATATATATATATATATATATATATATATATTCACGTACACATATTTACACCTGTTTTAGTTCTAGGTCTTTAGGATTAGGTATTAGGGTTTTTACACATGGAGATAAATATTTACATATAGACAAATATACACACATAATACATATACACATACGCATGTATATACATAGGCAGACACACATATACATGTGTTCTAATTGTTGTTTATAAATATCATGTCAATGTGTCCCATTTCTTTGTACACGATTCATGATTCATTTTGCTCATGTCTTTTGTATTTGACAATATGTTTTGCTTTATCAAATCATTTTTTTGTTGGATGTCATACATGTCACATGTACTTGGGTTTTTCTTGGGCAGAGTGGATTTTCTTTTGCTACACGATAGCATGGGAATGTTGCCGTAGCAAGAGACAAGACACTCTGCCCAAAAGCATTTTGTAGATATGGTCATCGGTATAGGTGACGGTACCAGCATCAGTATTCCCAGGCACATATTGATGCTTATACCGACTATTTTGCCCAAGGGCATTCCATGGCTTATACCGGTGCTTGTACGGACACATATACCGATGTTTATACCGATGTTTATACCGACGGTTATACCGACGCATTACCGATGCATATACCGAGGCTTATACCGAACCTTATAGCGACGCATATACCGACACTTATACCGACGCTTTGGTTTCGATGCCTACAATGACCCTTAGACCGACGTCGGGGAAAAATCATGCCCGTGCATTTTCCTCGGTGGAAGCCTTGGTATACGCCTGATATATTGTAGTGTATTACCTCTTGATGAATGTCCTTCTTTGTTGACCTTGGCTTCATGGGTAAAGAGTTGCGTCATGAGTGTGGTAAGATCTGGAATCTGCATGTCCATGTACAAGTCCATGTCAGTTGTGAAGCTTTCACCTTTGTCATCTGCCTTGATGTCATTGATTACTTGCCTTACTATCTGCTCCTCTTCAATCTCCTCTCCTATGCTTGCCAATTGGTCAGCCACATCCTTTACTTTGTTCACATACTCTGAGATGTTTTGCTTGGGTTGCTTTCTTTGAGTGGCAAATATTGGAGAGAGACATCTGCGGAAGCACATGAACAACACAAGGAAGGAGAAGAAGCTTGGAGCACAACACACAATACTGAATGTATTACTAGAGAACATACAAAGATAAGTAGTCCATTAGGGCCATAGGTGTATATACAAGTGAGGGGAAAAAAACCTCCTAAAGAGAGAAAAAAGTGCCCGGACAGTCCTAGTGTGTTCAAACACATCACTACCTAAATATATCAACAAATCCCCCCTTGGGAGTGATGTGGTGAACAAGGAGCTGGCAATCATGTATAAGGAAGTGCCAAGCTATGTGGAAATCACTCCACAAAAGGAAGTAAGCCCAAAGCTTTGTGGAAAGTTTCAAACTTCTCCCTAGGCAGAGCCTTTGTGAAAAGGTCTGCAATGTTCTCCTAGATGGGCACATATGCCAAGCTGATTTCCCTAGCAGAGAACCTCTCCCTAACATAGTGGTAATGCACCTCAATGTGCTTAGTGCAAGCATGGAACACAAGGTTCCCCACAATTGCCAATGCACTCTGTTTGTCAGTGAAGATGGTGGTGGCAGAAGACTGACCAACACCCAAATCAGCCATAAGGAATCTGAGCCACACTCACTCAACAGTCACTAGGAAAGCTGACCTATACTAAGCCTCACAACTGGAAGTGGCCACAATAGGCAACTTCTTGCTCAACCAAGATATACATGAGCTACCAAGCATGAAGCAAAAGCCACTAGTGGACACATGAGTGTAATAGCAAATAGCCGAATCAGAGTTAGAAAAAGCATGCAAATCTGGCGGTAGTGATCACCCCTTGGGATAAAACAACCCAAGTAGCCAAGTACCACTCAAGTAGCAAAAGATGCACTTAATCGCCTACCAATGCTTGACTCCTGGGCAATTCATAAACCTGCTCGTCTATGAGACATCAAACTAAATATCTAGCCGAGCAATGCATAATTAAATCAAGCATCCAACAACCTGCTGATAAAGAATAGCATTGAATGAGTCTCCAGCATCATGAAGACTCAATTGTAAACCTGTCTCCATAGGAGTAGCAATAGGCTTATAGTCTTCAAGGCCAAAATGCTGCAATAGTGTGTCAATATATTTCGTTTGACACAAAGCCGTTCCACCATCAAATTGCATAAATTGAATGCCCAAATAGTGATGCAAATGCGCCAAATAAGACATCTCAAATGAGGCATGCAAATCAGCCTTAAAATCAGCAATATGCTTCTCAATAAGACCAGTGAGCATCATGTCATCAACATAGGCAACAATGATCCGAAGCACATCATTAGCACGCTTAACATATAAGGTGCTTTGAGTTGGACTCTTCTCAAAACCATGTACAATTAGATAGGCATGTATCTTCTCATACCAACCACGTGGTGCTTGCTTTAAACCATATAATGCCTTCTTTAACCTGCACACCTAGTTTTCATGCCCTTTTTGCACAAAGCCATGGGCTAAAAAACATACACTTCTTCATGAAAGTCACCACTCAAAAATGTTGTTTTAATGTTCAACTGATGTACATTCCAACCATGATGACATGCAAGTGCACAAATGCTATGAAATGTAGTCATTCGGCAAGTAGGTGCAAAGGTCTCATCAGAATCAATGCCTCTTTCGTGCACATAACCCTTTGCAAAAAGTCTAGCCTTATACCTGTCAACTATACCATCAGGCTTATGCTTTAGCTTGTATACCCACTTAGTCCCAATGGCCTTCTTGCGTGGAGGCAAGTCACAAATAGACCAAGTACCATTCTTCATTATAGCATCATATTCATATTGCATAGCAACCATCCAGTTTTTGAATTTTGTACGTCATCAAATGAAATAGGCTCATTCTCATCAAAGAGACTAGATGCAGCCATAGCATAGCAATCTGATGTAAAAGAGGCACTATGAGAGCCTTAATGAGTACGATATGATAGAGGTGCATCTAATTTGCTAGCATAGTTTTTGCCTACTCAATATAAGCTCTCTCATCAACTAGTGCATCATGTAAATTTGCATCAGAAATGGAATGATCTGCATCATCACATGAAACCTGCAAAGGTTGAAAAGTTGCTTCATTCGGACCAGCACTAGACTCTGCACTTGTAAAAAGAGGGAGCAAAGTATGATACATGTCTTTGGAGCTAACACATGTCTCCTTAATACATAAAAGCAATGGCTGAATAGCATCTTCCATAAAAACAACATCACGACTAACCGGAATGTGTTTAGTCTCTGGCATAGACAATAGCCTTTACTTTCAGAACTCTACAGACCTAAAGTACATTTTAGTGCTTTGTCATCCAATTTTCTGTGATGTTGTTCAGGCACTAATGCATATGCCAAACAACTAAAAACATGTAGATGAGCAACAGATGGCTTGCGATCATGCCAAACCGCATATGGAGTGATAGAATATATATGCCAAGCCAAAACCAAAAACTATTTGAAGCACATGAACACTTTCGACTTTTACTTCAATGGATATGCCCATGCATGCTCGGAAAAATCATCAATGAAAGTCACAAAGTAAAGATAATTTCCAAAAGAAGATGTCTGCATAGGACCACAGACATCACTATGTACAAACTGCAATTTCTGAGTAGCTCGAATTCAACCATCTTTCGGAAATGAGGAACGCTACATTTTGCCCAAAATACAGGCTTCACAAACATATTTTCCAGGTGCCTCAAGTTTGGGCAAAGAGGCAACCAGTTCAGATTCCTGTAGGTGTAGCAAACTAGCAAAATTCAGATGACCAAAGCGTGCATGCCAAAGCTTTGTATCTGACATAGCCTAAGAATCATGACTCCACATGTGGAATCATTCAGAGATCTTTCATAGTCTATGAGCTTATATAGCCCACGACATAAAATGCGAGAAGCAATAATCACATCACCATTTGAAAGATCATGAACTATCCACCTGTCATCAACAAATTTCACAACCAAGCCAATCTTGGCTAATGCAGAAACTCATAACAGGTTCTTCTTGATCCCTCGCACAAATAAAGCATCTGACAGAGTGGAAGAACTCCCATCAGCAGTAGTCAAGATGATCTTACCAACTCCCATAACAAGATAAGAGGAGTTGTTGGCGCATGTAACAGTATTCCCTTTCGGGGCAGGCTCGAGTGAAGAGAAACAATTGCACTACAAGGTAATATGTTTGGTCGTCCCAGTGTCAAAATATCAAACATCCGAGTCTACTACAGACATGCACTCCTCATGAGAAGATTGGTCAAAACTGCAGACAGTTAAACACCCATTCATCTTCTTGCACAAGATTAGCGGAATCTGTTTTTGGTGTAGAGGCCTCTGCAACATCCATTCCAACCTCTTTCTTCTTTGCCTCTTTAGCAGCCAGTTTTGGACAGTTCTTTATGATATGATCATTCCCTTTATAGTAGTTGCAAAAAAAAATTTGCTTTTCTGATTTCTTCTCATCTTTATCTTCCTTCCTTGGATGTGCAAAATTTGCAGATTTTTGCTAACTACTTGAAGAGCTCCATTTTCCTTTGCCATTCTGACTAGCCAGGAAAGCTTGATCTACAACATGCATAATGGACCTGTTCTGCATGGACTGATCTTCTTGCAACAGAACAGAGACTAACTCCTCAAATGACAAGGCATTTGGATTGCCTTTCAACATTAACCGAAGAGTAGAAGCAAAACTCTTATATGAATCGGGAAGACCATTCAGAAGGTATGCACAAGTGAGCTATCTAGTATAACCTCATCCGCAGAAATCCATTTTTCCTTCAAGTCTTTGATCTTTATTTGAGAATTGTCCATAGAATCACCTTCATTCATGTGCTCACTCTCAAATTGTTTTCGAAGGTAAGCAACACGAGCCTCATTCCTAACTTGGTACAATGTGATAAGTGTATCCCAAGCATCCTTAGCTGTTCTGCAAGAGCGAATGTGAGGAATAATGACACGTTTGACAGACAAAGTTGTCAATGCATGTGCTTGGGCATCTCTGCCATCCCAACAAATTTACTTTGTAGTAGGTGCAGTAGAAACCACAACATGAACAAGAATATGCAGAATATCATCATCTTCAACACCTTCTTCCTCAGCTTCTATACCTGCAATTATAATAGTTGCAAGTGTGATAGGACGTTTTTGAATGCTGTGCACAATGCTCCATAGTCCTTTTGCAACCAATACATGTCGCATCATATAAACCCATAACGGGCAGTTGGTACCATCCAACTTATCCTCAATAGCCAAACATACGGAATACATCACTACTTTCAGTTATGATCGGTGACTAAAATACCTTGATGCAGAAAATTGAATGTATCTCAAAAAGTTGAATAGAACTACCTAGATGAATTCTGCTAGACCTGTAGTAGCACCGGAGGAGTGTCGACGGCACCCTAGACGAAGCGACGACCTGCTTTGATACTAATTGTTGGAGAGAGACCTCTATAGAAGCATGCGAGCAGCATAAGGAAGGAGAAGAAGCCGAGGGAAAAAACCTCCTCAAGAGGGAAAAAAGTGCCCCGGTGGTCCTAGTGTGTTCACACACATCACTACCTAAATATATCAACAGTAAACTCAATCCACAATTGGTTCTTCCTAGCCCTTGTGTTGGAAGAAAAATATGAAGGCAATGTTTCCCAAGTATCTTGGGAAGTCTTAGAGTTCCTAATGTGTGGAAGAAGGAAATAAAAAATAGAGTTAAGTAAGTATGACCTTGCTAATGCATCTTTGGCACACCATGAATTGATTCTTTCATGCTCCTCTCTTGTAGGTTGTCCTTTGCTTATGAAAATGGGCATCTCCTATCTCTTGAGATGTATCCATAGAGATTCCTTCCTTGCAAGTATGTCTTCATCCTCAAAGACTATGCTTGGTAGTTGCTCCTGTCCAATTTATCAATGAAAGAATGAAAATCATCTCCCATTTGACCTTAGCTTGCTCTGATACCACTATTGGGAAAGATGAACGGACACTCCAAGAAATGAGTTGATACTGCTACTCCTTGCTCTGTACCTAGCCTTTCTGCTTCAGAGTTGAGTTCTAGGCCCTTTTATCTTTCCAATGACACTAAATAAGTTCCTATGTACTTTCAAGATGATGCATGTAATGATTAATCCAAAATAGATAGCTTCACAAGTCACAAGTCATCAAAAAACTTGCTATTTTGGTTCACACACCTGCTGCTTCTTAAGCTCAGTACTCCCAGCAAAGTTGTAATTAGAAAACTTCCTTTTAGGGATATCTAATCAGCTAAAAGAGCTAATGGTTCCATGGAATTACTTAAAATGATTGACTACACACAAAGCAATCAATTTAGCAAGTGAAATATTACCCTCGACTTTTTAGGACCTCTGCAGAGAATGACCAGTGACCACTTTGAGGCAGTTTTCTCCCACTTGGCTGAATTAAATGCCTTCAAAATTTGTCAGCTTGTAGTAGACTATGTACTTTGGAGATGATGCATGTAATGATTAATCCAAAACAGATAGCTTCACAAGTCACAAGTCATCAAAAAACTTGCTATTTTGGTTCACACTTGCTGCTTCTTAAGCTCAGTACTCCCAGCAAATTTGTAAGTAGAAAACTTCCTTTTAGGGATATCTAATCAGCTAAAAGACCTAATGGTTCCATGGAATTACTTAAAATGATTGACTACACACAAAGCAATCAATATAGCAAGTGAAATATTAGCCTCGACTTTTTAGGACCTCTGCAGAGAATGACCAGTGACCACTTTGAGGCAGTTTTCTCCCAGTTGGCTGAATTAAATGCCTTCAAAATTTGTCAGCTTGTGGTAGACTTAGAGTTGAGTCCAAGGATCTATACATCATTGAAATTGATGGAGTAATGACTGAGATATGAGCAAGCCAAGAGCATTGTTTTGAGTGACACTAATAGAGAGACCAACAAATATACTTAACGATGTATATGTATTATGAAACACGAATTTACAACATCATTGGAAAATGAATAATGCCAAATGATTGTGAGGTGAGGGAGCAATGAAGTGTGCTACTCAACCTCTACTAATGATCAAATGTATGGCTCTCTAAGGGAGTGTAATGGCCGCGAGATTTCAAAGTGTTTTTATAGATGCTACCTTCAAATTTCAATTTGAATTCAAATTTGGCTTTCATTAAAAAGTAGGGATCCCTTAATCTAGGAGATATTCTCTCTAAGTAAAGTCGTAGCTTCTCATTCTATCTAACTCCACAAAGTTAGTTGATTTACAAGATTCTTCAAAGTCAATTGACTTTTACAAAAGGTTAAGGATAAAAATCCATAATCCATGGTTCATGTAAATCTTCAGAAGTTGCACATAAATTCTTCCAATGCCGATCCAAATGTGAAGGCTTGGCATTTGCACCAACAGAAGGTATGTTGTGGGCATATGTTTTAGAAAATAAAATAGATTGGGAAGCTTTCCTCCCATTATTTGAGTTTTGTTATAAAAGTTGGAAGCAGAAGACTACTAAGCTAGCACATTTTGGGGTGATTTATAGATTTATTCCCCACAATCCAATTACCATTCGGTTACCTAGGAAATCTTCGAGTGCTTCACAATTTCTAACAGATATGCATGTTGACTTGAAAATAGCTCAGTTCCATCTACAACAAGCTGCTGAAAGGATGAAAACATTTGTACATAAAGATCATACACCACGAAAGTTTCAAGAGGGCCATCATGTGTTTCTACACATTCGACTCATACTGGGCCAGAAACCCAAGTTATTCCCTAGATTTTGTGGAACATGGACAATAGTCAAGAAGATTAGTGATGTCACATATAAATTACCATTGCAAGATGATTGCAAAGTTCACCCAGTTTTTCATGTCAACAAGTTGAGACCATACGTTTCTCGAGATGAGAATTGTGTAGATGGTTTAGTTACTTTAGAAAATAGAACATCTCAACGAGATGTCCCATTTTAAGTACTTTATCAGAGGTAGTGGAAGTTACAGAATTGCTCCATACCAGAAGTATTCACTAGCATGGACTAGCTATCCACTCATAGAAGCTACTTGGGAATCATAAGCTATGATTCATAAACACATTCCTTACTTGATCACTAAGAACAATGATCTCTAGAAGAGGGAGAGAGTGTTAGATTTATTTAGACCTTCATGCTCTACCATTGGTCTACCTGCATTTGGTCGAGGACCCTAGCCAGGTCAAGGATTAGAGCTCAAGGGATCCAAGTCTCTAGCACGAGTCTTTGAGGTTATTCCACCTCCTCAAAGTGGCCATATGAGGATCGTATGGACCTTAGAAAATACTCTAGATGTGCGAAGGGCAAGGGCTATTTAAGGTTGGGAGGAGAGTGGCAAGTAGCTAATTGGGATCTGTCATGAAGGTCACAGTAAAATGCTCAGATCTCATAGCGAGGTATGAATCGACAAGAGAAATTTTGCACACATCTGATTGAAGTTTCTGTTGGAGATAGACGTCTGCGGAAGCACGCGAACAACACAAGGAAGAAGAAGAAGCTTGGAGCACAACACACAAGACTGAATGTATTACTAGAGAATGTACAAAGATAAGTAGCCCATTAGGGCAATAGGCGTATATACAAGCCGGGGGAAAAAAACCTCCTAAAGAGGGAAAAAAGTGCCCCGGCGGTCCTAGAGTGTTCACACACATCACTACCTAAATATATCAACAAATCCCCCCTGGGAGTGATGCGGTGAACAAGGAGTTGGAACTCATGTATAAGTAAGTGCCAAGCTATGTGGAAATCACTCCACAAAAGGAAGTAAGCCCAAAGCTTTGCGGAAAGCTTCAAACTTCTCCCTAGGAAGAGCCTTCGTGAAAAGGTCTGCAATGTTCTCCTGCGTGGGCGCATATGCCAAGCTGATCTCCCCAGTAGAGAACCTCTCCCTGACATAGTGATAATGCACCTCAATGTGCTTAGTGGGAGCATGGAAGACAGGGTTCCTCGCAACTGCCAATGCGCTCTGACTGTCAGTGAAGATGGTGGTGGCAGAAGACTAGCCAACACCCAAATCAGCCATAAGGCGTCTGAGCCACACACACTCAACAGTCGCCGTGAAAGCTGCCCTATACTCAGCCTCACAACTGGAAGTGGTCACAGTAGGCTGCTTCTTGCTCAACCAAGATATACATGAGGTACCAAGCATGAAGCAAAAACCACTGGTGGACACACGAGTGTCATAGCAACCAGCCCAATCTGAGTTAGAAAAAGCATGCAAATCTGGCGGTAGTGATCCCCCCTTAGGATAAAACAACCCAAGTGGCCGAGTACCACTCAAGTAGCGAAAGATGCGCTTAACCGCTTTCCAATGCATGACTCTTGGGCAATGCATAAACCTGCTCATCTGTGAGACAACAAACTAAATATCTGGCCGAGTAATGCATAAGTAAATCAAGCATCCAACAGCCTGCTGATAGAGAACAGCATCAAATGCATCTCCAGCATCATGAAGACTCAATCATAAACCTGTCTCCATAGGAGTGGCAATAGGCTTACAATCTTCAAGGCCAAAACGCTGCAATAATGTGTCAATATATTTCGTTTGACACAAAGCCATTCCACCATCAACATGCATAAACTGAATGCCCAAATAGTGATGCAAATGCCCCAAATCAGACATCTCAAATGAGGCATGCAAATCAGCCTTAAAATCAGCAATATGTGTCTCAATAGGACCAGTGAGCAGCATGTCATCAACATAGACAACAATGATCAGAAGCACATCATTAGCACGCTTAACATATAAGGTGCTTTCAGTTGGACTATTCTCAAAACCATGTGCAATCAGATAGGCATGTATCTTCTCATACCAAGCACGTGGTGCTTGCTTTAAACCATATAATGCCTTCTTTAACCTGCAAACCTGGTTTTCATGCCCTTTCTGCACAAAGCCACGGGGCTGAAAAACATACACTTCTTCATGCAAATCACCATTGAGAAATGTTGTTTTAATGTCCAACTGATGTACATTCCAACCATGATGGGCTGCAAAGTGCACAAATGCTGCGAACAGTAGTCATACGGCATGTAGGTGCAAAGGTCTCATCAAAATCAATGCCTCTTTCCTGTGCATAACCCTTTGCAACAAGCCTAGCCTTATACCTGTCAACTGTACCATCAGGTTTATGCTTCAGCTTGTATACCCACTTAGTGCCAATGGCCTTCTTGCCAGGAGGCAAGTCACATAAAGACCATGTACCATTCTTCATTATAGCATCATATTGAGATTGCATAGCAGCCATCCAATTTTCTGAATTTTGTGCTTCATCAAAAGAAACAGGCTCATTCTCATCACAGAGACTAGATGCAGCCATAGCATAGCAATCTGATGCAAAGGAGGCACTATGAGAGCCTGAACGAGTACGATATGACAAAGGTGCATCTAATTTGCTGTCACACAAAGTCTGCACCAGCCATTTTGGCATAGTTTTTGCCTGCTCAATATCAGCTCTCTCATCAACAAGTGCATCATGTAAATCTGCATCAGAAATGGAATGATCTGCATCATCATATGAAACCTGCAAAGGCTGAGAAGTTGCCTCATTAGGACCAGCACTAGCCTGTCCACCTATAAAAAGAGGCATCAAAGTATCATACATGTCTTTGGAGCTAACAGATATCTCCTTAGTACATGAAAGCAATGGCTGAATAACATCTTCCACAAAGACAACATCACGGCTAACCAGAATGCGTTTAGTCTGTGGATGATACAGACGATAGCCTTTACTTTCAGAACTGTACCCAACAAAAATACATTTTACTGCCTTATCATCCAATTTTCTGCGATGTTGTTCAGGCACTAATGCATATGCCAAACAACCAAAAACACGCAGATGAGCAACAGATGGCTTGTGGTCATGCCAAGCCTCATATGGAGTGATAGACTGCAACGCTTTAGTGGGACACCTGTTCAGTACATATGCTGCACACATGACAGCCTCAAGCTAAAAACTATGTGGTAAAGCCTGACTTTTGACCATGCACCTCGCCATCTCCATGAGTGACCTGTTCTTTCGTTCAGCAACTCCATTCTGTTGAGGTGTATACGGCACTGTACACTGGTGTTTTATCCCACGTTCAGCCAGAAATGCATTAAAATCTGAAGACATATATTCCCCCCCTCGATCAGAACGAAGGGTGCCCATTTTACATGCTGACAGATTTTCATCCAAAACCGAAAACTGTTTGAAGCACATGAACACTTCGGACTTTGCTTTGAGTGGATATACCCATGCATGCCTGGAAAAATCATCAATGAAAGTCACGAAGTAAAGGTAATTTCCAAAAGAGGGTGTCTGCATAGGACCACAGACATCACTATGTACAAGCTGCAATTTCTGTGTAGCCCGAATTGAACCATCTTTGGGAAAGGAAGAACGCTGCATTTTGCCCAAAATACAGCCTTCGCAAACATGTTTTCCAGGTGCCTCAAGTTTGGCCAAAGAGGACATCATTTCAGATTTCTGCAGGCGTAACAAACTAGCAAAATTCAGATGACCAAAGCGTGCATGCCAAAGCTTTGCATCTGACATAGCCTGAGAATCATGAACTGCACATGCCGAATCATTCACAGATCTTTCATAGTCTATGAGCTTATACAACCCACGACATAAAATGCCAGAATCAATAATCACATCGCCATTTGAGAGATCATGGACTGTACACCTGTCATCAACAAATTTCATAACCAAGCCAATCTTGGCTAATGCAAAAACTGATAACAGATTCTTTTTTATCCCTGGCACAAATAAAGCATCTGACAAAGTGAAAGAACTACCATCAGTAGTAGTCAGAACGATCTTACCAACTCCCATAACAGGATAAGAGGAGTTATTGGCGCATGTGACAGTATTCCCTGTAGGGGCAGGCTCGAGTGAAGAGAAGAAACTGTGCTGGGAGGTAATATGTTTGGTCGCCCCACTGTCAAAGTACCAAACATCTGAGTCTTCTGCAGACATGCACTAATCATGAGAAGATGGGTCAAAACTGCAGACAGTAGCAAACGCCCATTCTTCTTCCTACACAAGATTTGCAGACTCTGTTTTTGGTGTAGAGGCCTCTGCAACAACCATTCCAGCCTCTTTCTTCTTTGCCTCTTTAGGAGCCAGTTTTGGACAGTTCTTTATAATATGATCATTTCCTTTACAGTACTTGCAGAACAATTTCTGCTTTTCTGATTTCTTCTCATCTTTATCCTGGTTCTTCGATTGTGCAGCATTTGCAGATTTCTGCTTACTAGTAGAAGAGCTCCATTTTCCTTTGCCCTTCTGACTAGCCAGGAAAGCTTGATCTGCAACACGCATAATGGACCTGTTCTGCCTGGACTGATCTTCCTGCAACAGAACAGAGACTAATTCCTCAAATGACAAGGCATTCGGATTGCCTTTCATCATCAACCGAAGAGTAGAGGCAAAACTCTGATATGAATCAGGAAGACCATTCAGAACGGTCTGCACAAGTGAGCTATTTGGTATAACCTGATCAGCAGATATCAATTGTTCCTTCAGGTCTTTGATCTTTGTAAGAAAACTGTCCATAGAATCACCTTCATTCATGTGCTCACTCTCCAACTGTTTTTGGAGGTAAGCAACACGAGCCTCATTCCTAGCCTGATACAAAGTGGTAAGTGTATCCCAAGCATCCTTTGCTATTCTGCAAGAGCGAATGTGAGGAATAATGGCACGTTTGACAGACAAGGCTATCAATGCATGTGCCTGGGCATCTCTGCCATCCCAACCAATCTGCTCTGCAGTAGGTGCAACAGAAACAGCAGCACGAACAGGAATCTGCGGAATATCATCTTCGACACCATCTTCATCAGCTCCAACACCTGTATTTGTAGTACCTGTCGTTACAGGTGTAACAGGACGTCTTTCAACACCCTGCACAATGCTCCACAATCCTTTCGCAACTAGTACATGTCGCATCATATAAGCCCATAGTGGGTAGTTGGTACCATCCAACTTATCCTCAACAGCCAACATACGGAATACATCACTGCTTTCAGCCATGGCCGGTGACTAAAATACCTTGATGCAGAAAATTGACTGTATCTCAAAAAGTTGAACAGAACTGCCCAGACAAGTTCTGCTAGACCTGTAGCAGACTTCGAGATGCTTAAACTGGTGAACAGAAACTGGTATATACCTTTGTCACAAAAGGACGAAATAGCCTGCACAAGCGCTGCGATAGTGCGTTCGGAGGCCGAAACGAGCTCAGATCGCGATTTCGGCACCACACAGCAAAGCTATTTTGATCTCAGAAACACCCAGAGTATGCTCACCAAATTTCGTGCGAATCTGAGACTGCAAACGGAGGAGTGTCGACGGCGCCCTAGAAGAAGCGACGACCTGCTCTGATACCAATTGTTGGAGATAGACGTCTGCGGAAGCACGCGAACAACACAAGGAAGAAGAAGAAGCTTGGAGCACAACACACAAGACTGAATGTATTACTAGAGAATGTACAAAGATAAGTAGCCCATTAGGGCAATAGGCGTATATAGAAGCCGGGGGAAAAAAACCTCCTAAAGAGGGAAAAAAGTGCCCCGGCGGTCCTAGAGTGTTCACACACATCACTACCTAAATATATCAACAGTTTCTAAGGAACTAAATCAAGTTATTTGGTCAATATATCAGGACTATACATGCAGCAATAAGTATAAAGAGTCTAGCGGTCACCCTAAATTTTTAAGAACAAGAGGAAGTATAGACAAAGTCACCTTCAAACATTCATGACTCAAGATATTAAAAATGAATCTTTGTATGTAAACTTATAAGGATCCTACCTAAGTGATACAAGTGAAAGTTTGGAAAATGGATAGTCTCACACAGAGAAATGAACCATACAAGTTGAAAGTGTATCTCAACGTAGTGTAGCAACACACAAAGATTGGATACTCAAGATATATGAGTCATAATGTTATCAATATTGCACGTATGATACATGAAAATTTTAAAGGACTACTCTCACTTGGGATGAGCTAAATTTATGCTCATAACCATAGGTCAAACCTCTAAGAATAGGTTTTATGTCCCAGGACTAAGAGCTTTTCTATTCACACATCTTTTTAAATTTGACTATGATGATTCATTCACCTAAAACCCAAGCTAAACTTTAGGATTGGTTTGAATTTGTATGCCAACTAAAAACGCATGGAAATTGGCTCCCTCTTTCTACTAGATTCCTTTCACTTTGTTCTTTCACAATTGACCAAGATAAGTACAAAGATTTTATCTCTGGAACTTTACAAGCACATATTTGGATGACTACACCTATGTGAGATGAATTATGAGAGTAGTCAATGAACTAAGTCAAAGCTCATAGGCTTGCTTCTTGCACCAACACATAGGCCCCTACTAGAAATTATAAAGTCATTAGAAGACAATAACCATCCTAAGGTAGTGAGTGAAGTATTTCGATGGCGATGCAGCGCACTGCACTCTCCTTCTCGAGAGCTCCATGACGATATGCTCAGATTAGAAAACTGAGCTCTTGACGCCGCACACAGTACTCCGCACAGAGGCTGTAGAATACGCAGAAAAACACAGTACACAGGGAGGATGAAGACAGACTTCTTAGGTCTTACAAATGCGGACGAACTTACAGTCTGTGACTGACCAGGCCACTATATGTTTTATTAAAGAACATATACAAAGAAGTGTCCGGTGGCCATTTGGCCTTTCACATGGACACTAACGATAACAATCTCCCACTAAAGGCCAATATGGCCAGAGTAACTATGGGAGAAAAAAGAAAGAATGATAAAGAATACCTGAGTATAAGTAGACAAACTATACCTCCCACCTGATGGGCATGTTAGACAATATACAAGTGACTGCGTAAGATCAAGAATCAAGTAACCCCCATCAAGTGACAACAGTGTCGAAAGCTATCCTGTGGTAGATCTTTAGTCAAAGCATCTGCAGCATTATCGCGAGTGTGAACCTTCTCAAGAATAATGCTCTCAGTGGCTAAGCAATCTCTAATGAAGTGATACCTCACCTCAATGTGCTTGGTCTTTGCATGATAGACCGGATTCTTAGCCAAAGCAATGGCACTCTGACTATCACTGAGCAAGTGAGGTACATGCTGAGGCAAACCCATATCACAAGCAAGACGAGAAAGCCACAATGCTTCCTTACATGCCTCACTTGCTGCAACATACGCTGCTTCTGTGGTGGAAACAACTGTACATTCTTGAAGACGAGATCTCCAAGAGATAGCACCTCCAGCAAAATGAAAAATGTACCCTGATGTAGACCTACGATTGTCTACACAACCAGCATAGTCAGAATCTGTGTAACCAATAATGGATGCTTTCCCTCTACCTAAGCATAGACACTTGTCCTTAGTGCCACTCAGATATCTCAAACTCATTTTGACCGCTTCCCAATGTTTCTTGCCAGGATTAGACATATATCTGCTCACAACTCCCACTGCAAATGCAATGTCTGGTCTCGTAGCTACCATAGCATACATGAGACTACCAACAGCAGAATGATAGGGAACTTTGGTCATGAATTCCTTTTCCTCATCTGATTTGGGGCAGTCATCCTTGCTCAATTTCACATATGTGGGTAAAGGTGTACTCAATGCCTTTCCACCCTGCATATTGAATCGGTGAAGTACTTTGGATATGTACTCACTTTGAGACAAGTATATGCATCTTTTACTCCTATCACGAGTAATGCGCATGCCAAGAATATGTTTGGCATCCTCCAAATCCTTCATATCAAATGTCTGACTCAACTTCTTTTTGAGAATTGACAAATCATAAGAGGACTTCCCAGCAATCAACATATCATCGACATAAAGTATCAAGCATATCAAGCTGCCATCAGAACATCTCTTTGTGTAGAGACAATGATCCTCATTGCTCCGAGAATAGCCTTGGGACTTCATAAAAGCATCAAACTTTTGGTACCATTGTCTAGGAGACTGTTTAAGTCCATACAAGCTCTTCTTGAGCTTACAAACTAGACTTTCCTTGCCAGGAACTACATAACCCTCTGGTTGTTCCATATAGATCTCATCTGTAAGATCTCCATGCAAGAAAGCTGTTTTCACATCCATTTGGACTAGCTCTAAGTCCTCCATTGCAACGAATCCAAGCAACATGCGCAAAGTAGTCATCTTGACCACTAGAGAGAAGATTTCCTCAAAATCAACACCATGTTGTTGCTTAAAACCCTTTGCAACAAGTCGTGCTTTATATTTTGGAGAAGCACTATCTGATGTGAATTTCAGCTTATATACCCATTTACATGGTAAAGCTTTCCTGCCCTTTGGCAAAGGTACTAAGTCCCAAGTACCATTCTTGTGAATAGAATCCAACTCGCTCTTCATGGCACGCTCCCACTTGACATGATCCTCTGTCTGCATAGCCTCTTTGTAGCAAGAGGGCTCACCGGCATCTGTTAGCATAACAAAATGTAAACCTGGAACATATCTATCAGGTGGATATGAGACATGTGCAGAATGTCTCAATGGTTTCTGAACAGGAACATGTGCAGACTGATTTGAATGGACATTCTCTTGAACATCCCTATGTGCAGCATTTTTATGCATGCTAACCGGAGGACTAGTATCCTCAAACACCACTCTTCTCACTTCAACCTCCTTAATCGGTTGTTTATGCATCTTAGACTCATTAAAAATGACATCACTACTTCTGATCACTGATCGTGTTTGAGGATCCCATAAGCGATATCCAAATTGTCCTTCTCGACCATATCCAAGAAAAATGCATTTCTTTAACTTATGGTCCAACTTCTATCTAAGATTCTTGGGTATATGAACATATGCTTCACACCCAAAAACTCGAAGATGATCATAATATGGTGGTTTCCCTGTCCATAACTCTTGTGCCACTTTCAGACCTTTGGCAGTACTAGGTGAAAGGTTAATCACATGAACTGCAGTCAATACTGCTTCTGCCCAAAAACCTTGTGAGAGGTTTGCATGACCACCTAAGGACCTAGTGGGCATAGGACCACACACATCTGTATGAACAAGATCTAAAGGCTGAATTGAAGAGTCAATGTGCGTTTTATGCACATTTCTGGTTTGCTTTCCATATTGACAATGCTCACAAAATGAAAAATCAGAGAAAGATAACACAGGTAAGTAGCCAGAACGAGAAAGATTTTCCATTCCACTACGAGATATATGGCCCAAACGACCATGCCAAATACAAGCCATAGGTTGTTCAGTAACAGCTAACAAGTGTTCTTTCTGTGATACAAATAAAGGGTAAAGTGAGCCAACTTTCCTTCCTTTCGCAATAACCATATTTCCCTTTGATATACGAAAGGACTGAGCATAGAAGACCACCTTGTAACCAAGGTCATCAAGTTGACCAACTGACATCAAACTGCATGATAACTGAGGTACATGGCGTACATTATGCATAGTAAATCTTGAACCGTCAATGAACTGCACAACCACATCTCCAATCCCCACAACATCACACTGGTAAGAGTCACCAAGTCTCACGGTACCAAGAGACTTTGCTGCATAATTAGAGAACGATTCTCTATGTGGTGTCACATAGAAAGAAGCACCAGAATCTAGCAACCAGGTGTGGGAAAGAGAATCAGCCATAAGTGCCTCAGATGGCACAGTACTATCAAGTGTCAACACATCAGCATCATCAGAAATAGCATTAATTTCTTCAATCTTCACAGTCGAAGTAGATGGTGCAGGTAACTGTTTAACATGCCCATCAACATTCTGTCCTTTACCTTTAGCATTCTTTAATGCATAACAATCTTTCTTCATGTGTCCTTTCTTATGAAAATAATGGCATTCAATATCCCTCTTCCTTGATTTACTTCTGCTCTTATTCCGTTGACAATTCTTTTCCTTGTTCTTCCTCCTACCACGTTGTTGATTCTTTCCTTGGTAAGAATCACGAACATTATATGCATCTCCACTCTGAGTGCCAACCATAGATTTTCTACGAATCTCCTCACTCAAGAGTGCTCCACATATGTCATCATAGACGAGTTTACCACCTGGTGCACTATTGCTAATAGCTGTGCAAAATGTATCCCATGATGATGGCAGGGTGCATAACAGCAATACTGCTTTCATTTCATTGTCCATATCCATTTTCTGAGCCTATAACTGGGAGAATATGGCATCAAACTCATTTAGATGAGCAGCAACACTATCTGTGTCCTTCATACGAAGGTCGTATAATTTTCTCATCAGATATACTTTATTTGATGCCGTCTCTTTTTCATATGTATTGCATAACTTCTTCCAAAGCTCCTTTGCACTTTCACAGTCTAATACTGTAAAGTAAACATTATCTGCCAGGTGCAAGCGAATGGTAGACCTGGCCATTTCATCTAACTCATCCCAATCATCTTCATCCATGTCAGCAGGCTTCTTTGAAATCCCATTTACTGGCTTCCATTGCCTTCTTTGAATCAGCACATCTTTAATCTGATTCTTCCATAGAGCAAAGTTTGTGCCATCAAATTTTCGGATCTCAAAATGGTCTTTGCCTTGCAAGTTATAGCTCCTCCTCGGAACGCTAGCACTAGACCCTGATCCACCGTATGTGCCTGAGACCTCTGATGCCATGATCGTAGAGAACTGAATAGAATGATAATGGAGCTAGAAGAGTCGAAACACCAACAAATAAGTGTATCAAGGAGTAAATCGACCACTATATAGTTGACTAAACCAGAAATCTGGAAAAATTTTGCGAGAGTATCCTCTGCAGAATTAGCATATGACCAGTGTCAAAGTATCATAAAACTGCAAGTACTAACATGTCTACCTGCATAGTGAATCACTGACTCCACTGCATATAATCAGTTACCCAATAGAAGCCAACTAGGCTTATCGAGCACCTATGAACAACTATCATACATCTCCTATGGCGAGGTTGGGTAAGTCTTCCACCTGCATCACCGAAGAGACCCCGACATCTGGGTGTCTCCTAGTTAAGAAAAACTCACCACGACCCTCTTTATCAAACGTAAAAGGCTTTATGCAAAGAACGTAACCGCTATATCAATGCCCACATGGACGTACATAAGCGGTATCCACAGAAGCGTACATGGTGTGTATGTGCTCAATATATGCAGTAAAATGACACTAAAAGGTTGAATACACAGCCCAAAAACTAGCCAATAACACCTGCAAGTGTCTGTCAACTCTGATGTTTTAGGCTTTAAAAACGTGCATAAATTTGCAGCGACTGCTCCCACCAAAACTAAAAACCCCTCGAGAAACCTGTAGTTTTACGAGTGTGGCTGAAAATACAGCCCCAAAGGTTGATATTTATTGTCTGAGAAGTACAAGGAACACTCTTCTTGATGTTCTTGGACCTGTGTGAAGAGAACTACGTGCGAAAGTACTCCGAAATGGCTCCAAAAACACCCCAAAATTGCTTCAGAAATAGGCTTTAAAAGCAAAAATGAAGCTTTGAGGGACCAAAACTTGTTCAAGGTAATGTCAACCTTAGTCTTTCCCCTTCTTCAAACACCACAAGAGTGTAGCTTAGTGGCAAGAGATTGCCACGGTTAAGCGAGCTCTGGGGGGAACAATACTGGGATGGGTGACCTCCCAGGAAGTACCCGGAACCTCTATATTCCTTGATCGTTGAGGTCCTCCATCGCGCGCAGCAAACGGCGCCAACGGTGACTTCGGTGACTCGGATGACAAGATATGCCAAGGTCTATGCCTTGGTCGTAAGCCTTGGCACACAAACATGAAAGGTCAAATTGGCAAATGAAATAGGATAGAAGTCGATAGTATACAAGTATTATAGAAGACTTAGTCAATTGTGTAAACGAAAATAGCCATCCTAAACCTAGTTCTAGCTTACAAGGATAACAAAGCATTTCTCCATTTATTGAATTTGATTTAATGAAGAATGACTTGAAATCCATTGTCATCAGCAAAAACTTCCTTGATAGTCTTCAAATTTATTTAGTAAGTCTCATAAGCTCTTTCTTGGGGGAAAAAAAGTAATCTTTATGGCCACTATTAAAAATTCTCTTTTTTCTACTAACCCAAGTGCACTGCAAGATGTAGGAAGTCCATACCTACCATGGGAGTAATAATTTAGAATAATAGCACTAGACAGGGGGACTAATATTCTATGATCACATCCTTGAAGATTAGCTTTCAAGTAACTTTGGGATCAACCACAATCTTTTTACAAGCAACAGATAAACATGTTACATTAAGGATTTCATAATCTTCTATAATCTTACCATTCTATATGAAACTACTATAGGAATTAAAAAAAAATCATTTATTTTCTTTAATATAAAGAACGTTATTGTTAATATACATGGACCAAGAAATCCACATAGACTCCTGTAAAAGAAAAGAACAATTGTTAATGAAGTCCTTTTTAAACGCAAACATCATTTTAGCTTTAAACTAGGCTTTCTACATGTTGCAAAAGAGTATGCTACCATAAGGAGGTATACTATGAGAGAAAAAGCCATGCCCCAAAAATTCATGTTAATCCAAGCCTTGTATTCCATTGAGTAAAATTTAGAATAATTTCTATTAATGAGACACGCCCAAAACTCATCATATGTGGTAGCTCTTAAGATCCATATTTCAGCGATATTTTTAACCATTGTAATAGGGCAGAATATACCGAGACCACCCTCTTGTTTCTTCATAAAATAGGTCTTCCAAGCCACTTTTAAAATTTTGGAACTATGAGGGTCACTACCCAATAGAAACCTTCTAGCAAGAGAGATGATATGCAACAATGATTTTTAGTAGGTATCCTATGAGAAAGGAAATAAATGATGGAAGCCAACGTGTAAGGATTGAAAAGAAAAACCCTATGGATAGATTTTGCTAAAAAGACATCCATTTAAATAGTTTATACTTAAATTTATTCATGAGCCAATGCCCTCAAAAGATACATTAGAGCCGTGGGAATAACAGCTAAATGAAAAACTATTCAGTCTTGAATAATTTCACAATTAAGCAAACCAATACCAGGAGGTATAAAATTGTTTTGAAGCTTTAAAAGAAGTGTTTTTGTGGTTTACTATGGAAACACTAGCAATAGAAAAGGTGTCCAAATAGGTCAAGAAAGTTTTAGCATAAATCTCTTTAGCTCTAGTGATCATGTTAGTATCATCATCAAACATTGGCAGACCAAGTTCAGCTTGACCATTAGGGGTAACAATACCTTGAATATAACCATTTTGAAAGAGTTCTTTGGCAAACCAGCCAAGAGCATCACTAGCTATAGCAAACAAAAGAGGAGCCAAAGGACATCCTTGTCTAATGGATCTTTGGATTCTAAAAGGATTAGAGAAATAGCCATATATGGGAACTTTAGCAACTACATTTCCAAACAACACACTAACATACTTGATAGAGATTCCGCCAAACCCTAGATCATGCAAGGATTGAAAGATAGAGTTCGAGTTCATCCTATCATATGCTTTATCAAACTCCACTTTAAAGAGAAAATGATCTTCATTAGACTATTTAGCATACTCCATCCCTTCCCATAAAGTGATACTCACATCAAGAATGTATCCACCCATAATAAAACCTTTTTGCTCAAGAAGAATGATCTTATCCGCGATGGGACTACGTTTTCTCGCCAAACTAGAGCAAAAAATCTTGTAAATAGAAGTCAGACAAGAGATAGGTCTCTAGTTGTTTAAGTCATCCTTGGGTCTATCTTATCTGGCCACACCAAAAGGATAAAGGGATTAAGAAAATCCTTTAACCCCAAATATAACTCGTTAGAAATCCCATCAAGTTTGAGACATTTATAGGGTTTCAATTTGCTAATGGTTTCTTTAGCATTATCCATAGTGAGAGGGACATCTAGGATAGATGTCAAATCCTGAGGAATCATTTCTTTTCTTTTAAGGGCAATCAAGACTCAAGCTGTATAGATGTCCTCCTCCCACTTGGGACGATCAGAGAAAACATTAGTAAAGAAGCTAATAGCCTCATGTAAGTTCTGCTTCATATTGATAACATGTCCATCTAAACTATTTTTCAACATAAGGATAAAATATTTAGCCTTTTTATTTTTCATTAAATTGAACATACTTTTATCAGTTGTATCAATGTTCCCAACCCAAATTTTTCTCGAAGAGCCGATAGCACTACAAGCCAAGAGGTTATCTTCCTATCTTAAGCCGTGCTCAAGAGCTAGGGCCCTCTGACACACACGGGAGCCACTAGGAAACGAAACCCTAATATAATCAATCTCTCTAGCAATCATCATTCTTCTACTCATCCTGATTATTGGTCAAAATGTACTCTAAAGAGAGATTTTCGATGGTCTTCTCTTTGTAATCCCTTTAGGTTTTTGTGTTTTTATTGTGGGATCTTGCCCCTGCACCATATGTAACCTCCTTCTTTAATTAAGTATCTTTCCTTGTTGTCTTGAAAAAAAAAACATAGTTAACACCTACTCTCTCATGGTCCACATCACGTAGGGAACTTGTTTAGCTCTGACCTCTAGAAGCGGAGATCTAAGGTTCAACCCCCCAAAAAGTGGACATGTAATGGCTTTGGCTAGTTAAACCAATTGTAATTGAGTTTCTACCTTGTCTAACCCTTGCTTTGTGGGATATAAGGATCCCGTGAGTATTATGCCCATTCACTTGTACAGTTGCACTTTTTGAGTTAAAGCTTAAAATGGGGAGTAGGTGCCAACCAAACTTCCGTTTAAAAAACAAAACTCTTAACACCTACTCTGTCATGGTCTCTCGTTGCTGACCCCTTGGTGTTGACTCTATTTTGCTTTTTTTGGCTGATGTCGAGCTTGGTTCTTATTCTATTTATCGCATGCCCATTATCTAGTTCTTCTTTGTTTCATGTAGAGCTAGTGCGCGGTGGGCACTGGAGTTTGGGCCTCCTCAATGTTCATTTTTGATGGCCGTATTGCCTGTTTTGGCCATTCAGGACCATAAAATAAGGTTGTAAATTTCTTTTTACCCTCAAAAAATACATTAAAAATGTCAAACACAGATACAATGTGTAGATAACCTTCAAAATTGAAGGGCTTGGTAGACCGTCAAAATACAACACTACGCCTTAAGGCATATCCTCACTTTATTCAGTTTTGCTATCGTTTTATTTATTAAGAACAGAAGTGAAAAAGACAAGCTCTGGCACTATAATGCACTTTGCTCAGAGATGCATTGAATGCTTCTGTAGAGGTCGGAGGCTGGAGCACGTTGTCAAGTTGTCATCTCTCTAAAAGTGTCTTGCAAGTTGCAAGTTGGAACTTGGCAGATGAGAGTCTGAAGCAGGCTTGTAGGTTGTAGTATGCTACCACAAGGAGGTATACTATGAGAGAAAGCCACGCCCCAAAAAATCATGTTAATTCAAGCCTTGTATTCCATTGAGTAAAATTTAGAATAATTTCTATTAATAAGACAAGCCCAAAACTCATCATATGTGGTAGCTCTTAAGATCCATTTTTCAGCCATATTTTTAACCATTGTAGGGCAGAATATACCAAGACCACCCTCTTGTTTTTCATACAATAGGTCTTGCAAGCCACTTTTAAAATTTTGGAACTATGAGGGTCACTACCCAATAGAAACCTCCAAGCGAGAGAGATGATATGCAGCAATGATTTTTAGTAGGTATCCTACAAGAAAGGAAATAAATGATGGAAGGCAACGTGTAAGGATTTAAAACAAAAACCCTATGGGATAGATTTTGCTAAAAAGACATCCATTTGAATAGTTTATACTTAAATTTATTCATGAACCAATGCCCTTAAAAGATACATTACAGGCATGGGAATACCTCCTAAACGAAAAACGTTTCAGTCTTGAATAATTTCACAATTAAGAAAACCAATACAAGGAGGTATAAAATTGTTTTGAAGCTTTAAAAGAAGTTTTTTTGCAATTTACTATGGAAACACTAACAATATAAAATGTGTCCAAATAGTAAAGAAAGTTTTAGCATAAATCTCTTTAGCTGTAGTGATCATGTTAGTATCATCATCAAACATTGGAAGACTAAGTTGAGCTTGACCATTAGGGATAACAATACCTTCAATAAAACCATTTTGAATGAGATCTTTGGCAAAGCCAGCCAAGAGCATCACTAGCTATAGCAAACAAAAGAGGATCAAAAGGACATCCTTGTCTAATGGATCTTTGGGTTCTAAAGGGATTAGAGACATAGCCATATATGGGAACTTTAGCAACTACATTTCCAAACAACACACTAACATACTTGATAGAGATTCCACCAACGCCTAGATCATGCAAGGATTGAAAGATAGAGTTCGAGTTCATCCTATTATATGCTTTATCAAAATTCACTTTGAAGAGAAAGTAATCTTGATTAGACTATTTAGCATACTCCATCCCTTCCCAAAACGTGGTAGTGGCATCAAAAATGTATCTACCCATAATAAAACCTTTTTGCTCAAGAAGAATGATCTTATCCACGATGGGACTAAGTTTTCTAGCCAAACTAGAGCAAAAAATCTTGTAAATAGAAGTCAGACAAGAGATAGGTCTCTAGTTGTTTAAGTCATCCTTGGGTCTATCTTATCTGGCCACACCAAAAGAATAAATGGAGTAGGAAAATCCTTTAACCCCAAATATAACTCATTAGAAATCCCATTAAGTTCTAGAGATTTATAGGGTTTCCATTTGCTAATGGTTTCTTTAACATCATCCACAGTGAGAGGGACATCTAGGATAGATGCCAGATCCTGAGGAATCATTTCTTTTCTTTTAAGAGCAATCAAGGCTCAAGCTCTATGGATGTATCTCCTCCCACTTCGGAGGATTAGAGAAAACATTAGTAAAAAAACTAATAGCCTCATGTACGTTCTGCTTAATATTGGTAACATGTCATGATCTGAAGTATTTTTCAACATAGGGATAAAATATTTAGCCTTTTTATTTTTTATTAAATTGAACATATTTTTATTAGTTCTATCAATGTTCCGGACCCAAACTTCTCTTGAAGAGTGGATAGCACTACAAGCCAAGAGGTTATCTTCTTATCTTAAGTGGTGCTCAAGATCTAGGGCCCTCTGACACACACGGGAGCCACTAGGAAAAGAAACCCTAATATAATCAATCTCTCTAGTAATCATCATTCTTCTACTCATCCTCATTATTGCTCAAAATGTACTTTAAAGAGAGATTTTTTATGGTCTTCTCTTTGTAATCCCTTTAGGTGTTTGTGTTTTTATGGTGGGATCTTGCCCCAGCACCATATGTAACCTTCTTCTTTAATTAACTATCTTTCCTTGTTGTCTTGAAAAAAAACATAGTTAACACCTACTCTCTTATGGTCCACATCACGTAGGGAACTCGTTTGGCTCTGACCTCTAGAAGCGGAGGTCTAAGGTTCAACCCCCCAAAAAGTGGACATGTAATGACTTTGGCTACTTAAACCAGTTGTAACTGAGTTTTCACCTTGTCTAACCCCTACTTTATGGGATACAAGGATCCGGTGAGTATTATATGCATTCAATTGTACAATTGCACTTTTTGAGTTAAAGCTTAAAATGGGGAGTAGGTGACTGCCAAACTTCCGTTTAAAAACAAAACTCTTAACACCTACTCTGTCATGGCCTCTCGCTGCTGACCCCTTGGTGTTGACTCTATTTTGCTTTTTTTGGCTGACGTCGAGCTTGGCGCTTATTCTATTTATCGCATGCCCATTATCTAGTTCTTCTTCGTTTCATGTAGAGCTAGTGCGCGGTGGGCACTGGAGTCTGGGCCTCCTGATTGAGAGTAAGGAATATCCTCACTTTATTCAGTTTCGCTATCGTTTTATTTTATTGAGAACAGAAGTGAGAAGACAAGCTCTGGCACTATAATGCAGTTTGCTCAGAGATGCACTGAATGCTTCCTTAGAGGTCGGAGGCTGGAGCACGTATACTTGTCAAGTTGTCATCTCTCTAAAAGTGTCTTGCAAGTTGGAACTTGGCAGTTGGCACATGAGAGTCTGAAGCAGGCTTTAGGCTGTAGCCAGGCCTGGGGCAGTGGTAGGCTTGTATGCTGAATTTGCTGATCACATCGATGCTGTCATACATCTGTTTGAAACGTGAAAAATATGTAAACGGGAGTTTGCACGTTCCGCATGTGCGATAGGCGATCGCCATTCGCCACTAGTTTCTTCTTATTCTTGGCTAAATTGGCTAAATTGGCTAAATTCGCCACTAGTTGTCCTGTAGGCTGTGTGAATGACAACGCAAACTGCGTTTTGTCAGTCATGCAATGAGGACTCGTGCCAGCCTCCAGGTGACAGCAGCCACGACCAGTGGTGTATTTTGACGGTTAGACTTGTCCTTCAATTTTGCAGGTTAATACAGGTTGATACCTGTATATTACGATTTTAGTTCATTTTTTGACGGGTATTAAAAATGACTGTTTTTATTTTACGTTCAAAAACATTAAAAACGGGCAATACGACCGTCAAAAATCAACACTGGCCACGACTCACAAAGTTCTAAAATGAATGAGTACTATAAATTATCAAGAGAGTGCAATGGATTGCATAAATTATCTGATTTAATTTCATGTATTTCTTTAGCGTTTCTTTTTTTTTTGAGCACAAATAGAAAGTATAATATTGATGCAGGAAAAGAAAATACAAGAGACACTCCCAAATTTGCCTAGGAGGAGAACAACAAAAAAGATCAAGAACCAAGGCAATGGGCCAAGAGAACCCAAGTCAAAATACAACTTACATCAAACAGTTCCTAATATACCAGTTAAAGAAACTGATCATATTGTTTCTGTCCCTAGAGTGAATCTGGAGTAATTTGTTCTTCCATGAACTAAAAGGGTACTTCTTGACAATATACAAGGGGTTCTTATCTATCAATTTCTCATTGAGGGGAATATTGCTGCACATGTGGACAACTCTCCTGATTCCAACAATGTAGGAGAAAAGAAAATTTTTTCCAATTCGGTCAAAAAGCTTGCTGTTTCTACTTTTCCATACGAACCAAAGGATGTGAGCCCTTACTATCTGCCACAAGGCAATGTCCATCCTGTATGTTTCCCCAATAAGCAGTTCCTTGATTCCCAGGGACTTGATTCTAGCAGTCTGGCAGTAGAAATTAATGATTTTCCAGTAGGCCATACTCTCTTTACAATTAATGAACAAGTGTTCCAAATCTTCAACCTTGCCACAAGCTTTACACAATCCTGGATCAATATTATACTTTCTAGCTCTACTCCCAGTCCAGACTCCTTTGTGCAGGATCAGCCACAGGAGACAGGAATGCTTGTTAGCCATAGGATAAGCCCATATGCTTTGAAACCTATACCTCCATTGTTGATAATTCCAGGATAGGTTCCACTTATTATTCAATCTCCCACATAAGCTAATGATGTTGGTGTAGGAAGACTTGAAGCAAGAGTACATGTCCTGAGCTACCTCAGACAAAGCTATAGATTTGTCCCAAAGATTTTCTGCACTCATACTCAGCAGCTGCATCTTCTTTTCTTTGGTTATCTGCTTGCAGGCCAAAGACAAGTTGTTAGCATTCAAAATATGGCTATCCTCAATCACTTGACCATTTCTCAACAGATCCTCCCATTGATTGAAACCATACTTTTTACATTTATGCCACCTTATAGGAAGGGAGGCATCCCTATAATTAGTAAACCAACCAACCCATAAAGAATCCTGCAAAACAAAGGAGTAATTCTTGGCAAACCAGATGGGAAGCTTGTATCCTTCCTTGATAGACATCCAAGCTCTCCAGAAGTTACAAACCAACTGACTCCCTTTGAAGATGAATATGCCAGGGGAAGACACAATATCCCAAAGAGAAAAATCAGACCAGCTCTTATTGCTACTCAAACAAAAGAATTTGATATTTCTTTTAATCAGGTAGGCCCAAAAGTCAGTAGAAGAGACAGCCCTTAGTATCCATTTAGTAGCCATTTGAGTAGCCATCCTTGAGGGGCAAAAAAGGCCAAGGCCACCCTTAGACTTCTTCATACAGCAAATCTTCCAAGCTACTTTTGGAATTTTGGAGCTACCCCATAAGAACCTCCTGGACAGAGTAATGACTTGGGCTAGCTGCTTCTTGATAGGCTGCCAACAAGCAAGGAAATAAGTTAGACTAGGGAGAATATAATGCTTCAACACAAAAACTCTTTGGGAGATGTTAGCCTGCATATCCATCCATTTAAAAATCTTCAATCTAAATTTATCCATGACCCAGTCCCATCTCTGCTGAAAAGTAATTTCAAATCCCATAGGGATACCCAATAATCTGAAAACAGTACCTTTTTTAATGATGTCACAACATGCCACAAGCACACAATCTGGAACAGTGTCATTAGAGGCAAAAAAACCAGTTTTGTGATGATTAACAACAGAACCACTAGCCAGACAAAAGGTTTTAAGAGAATTTAAAAAAGTGTTAGCAGACATGGGATCAGCTTCCATCACAAGGTTAGTGTCATCAGCAAACATCTACAGGCAAAGCTTGTCAGCAGCTTGAGGAATTTCTATACCTTTTATAAGACCTTGATTAATACAATCCTTAACAAGCCAGCCAAGAGCATCACTAGTAATGAAAAACAGTAAGGGGGCTAAGGGACAACCTTGTCTGCAAGCTCCTCAACAAGGTCCCTTCTTTAGCGTTTCTTGTTAAGTAGAAAACAAGAGGAATCATATCAACAAAATGATGGTAAAATTCTAATCTTCACAGGGATCCTCCCTCTTTTTTTTTTACCAAAAACAACAAATAATATTACAATGGGGAAAGTTACACTCTACATGGGGCAGGCCCCCACTAGGATACAAAGAATCTCTCCAGATAAGAGGAGATAGTATAGTCACCAATAAGAATTACTCAGGGCAACATTAGTACAGAGTAGAAAGCATACAAAATCTTGACATGCAATACATAGCCCAAAGGTCTTTTCTTGAGCTCAGAGTAGTACAAACATGAGAGGGACCTACTCAGGGAAACATTGATACAAAGCAAAGGCCGTACAAAATCTAGAACTGGAATACATAACCATAAGGTTGTTTTTCCATCTATTGGGTCTCATATCACTCAGAAAATTCAGAATACTAAAGTGTTGAGTAGGAGCATCTTTTACTCACTGAATACAAAGAAGAGAGACTTTAATGAGCTCTCTTTTGCAAGAAAATAAGTAATTCTTCTGGCCACTATTGTAGAAATGTTGATTTCTACTAACCCCGATTCTCAAAAGAATTTGAGCTCTCCATAGGTGCAATAACACAAGATCAAAGTTTTTATAGGTGCCAACGAGGACTTCGAAGTATACCGATCTTGAAGCATCTATAAATTGATATAATTTATCAATGATGACCCAAAAAGCTTTAGCATGCCTGCAATTAAAGAACAAGTGGGCAAGATCCTCCACCATGGCACTTAAGCAACATTCCCCATTAATAATATTATACTTTTTAGCCTTTCCTCCAATCCAAAGACCATTGTGCAATATGAGACATTGAAGGACAGAATGTTTGGAAGCGAGAGGGAAAGCCCAGAGTCCTTTGGACCTATATCTCCACTGCTTATGGCTCCAATTAAGTTTCCATCCACTACAAGAAAAAGGGGGGCGTAGCGACGCCCCCGAATCGGGAAAAAATCGAAAACCGTCGCTTATGCGACGAAGTCCTCGCATAAGCGACGGTAAAAATTTCGGATTTTTTTTTTGGCCGACCATCATCGCATAAGCGACCATACTCAAGAAACGTCGCTAGTCTCGTCGCGGGTTAGTGACGCACTTAATGACGTTGGCAAATTGCAGAGCGTCGCATATGCGACGCTCTGGAATGTAAAAAAAAAAATTCAATTCTCCCGGCATATTTGTGCCGGGGCTTGGACGCGAGGAAGAACACTTAGACCGAGAGAGAGAGAGAGAGAGAGAGAGAGAGAGAGAGAGAGAGAGAGAAAGAGCGCGCAACAGGGAGAGAGAAAGAGCGCGCGAGAGGGAGAGAGAGAAGCGAGACCATTGACAGGTATGCGCACACACACACTTACACACACACACATATATACACACACATATACACGCATAGACACACACACATACGCATAGACACACACACATACACACAAATACACACACAGACACACATACACAATGCATAATGCATACACATACACACATGCACACATAATGCATACACATGCACACACATATACACATGCACACACATACACATGCACACACATACATATGTACACACACATATACACGCATAGACACACACACACATACGCATAGACACACACACACATAATGCATACACATGCACACACATATACACATGCACACACATACATGCACACACATACATGCACACACACATACACATGCACACACATACATATGTACACACACATATACACCCATAGACACACACACACATACGCATAGACACACACACACATACACATACACACAAATACACACACATAGACACACATACACAATGCATAATGCATACACATACACACATGCACACATAATGCATACACATGCACACACATATACACATGCACACACATATACATGCACACACACATACATATGTACACACACATATACACGCATAGACACACACACACATAATGCATACACATGCACACACATACATGCAACACACACATACACATGCATAATGCATACACATACACACATGCACACATAATGCATACACATGCACATACATATACACATGCACACACATATACATGCACACACACATACACATGCACACACACATACATATGTACACACACATATACACGCATAGACACACACACATACGCATAGACACACACACACACACAAATACACACACATAGACACACATACACAATGCATAATGCATACACATACACACATGCACACATGCACACATAATGCATACACATGCACACACATATACACATGCACACACATATACATGCACACACACATACACATGCACACACACATACATATGTACACACACATATACACGCATAGACACACACACACATACGCATAGACACACACACACATACACACAAATACACACACATGAACACACATACACAATGCATAATGCATACACATACACACATGCACACATAATGCATACACATGCACACACATATACACATGCACACACATATACACATGCACACACATATACATGCACACACACATACATATGTACACACACATATACACGCATAGACACACACACACATAATGCATACACATGCACACACATATACACATGCACACACATACATGCACACACACATACACATGCATAATGCATACACATACACACATGCACACATAATGCATACACATGCACACACATATACATGCACACACACATACACATGCACACACACATACATATGTACACACACATATACACGCATAGACACACACACACATACACACAAATACACACAGATAGACACACATACACAATGCATAATGCATACACATACACACATGAACACATAATGCATACCCATGCACACACATATACATGCACACACACATACATATGTACACACACATATACACGCATAGACACACACACACATAATGCATACACATGCACACACATATACACATGCACACACATACATGCACACACACATACACATGCATAATGCATACACATACACACATGCACACATAATGCATACACATGCACACACATATACACATGCACACACATATACATGCACACACACATACACATGCACACACACATACATATGTACACACACATATACACGCATAGACACACACACACATATGCATAGACACACACACACATACACACAAATACACACACATAGACACACATACACAATGCATAATGCATACACATACACACATGCACACATAATGCATACACATGCACACACATATACACATGCACACACATATACATGCACACACATAATGATGCATTCACACACATACACATGCATACACACATAGACACACATATACACTTACACATCCAAACATACACACTCATAGACACACATTCATGCACACACACATCCAAACATACACACTCCTAGACACACACACATACACATAGACGCGCACACACATACACACACATAGACGCGCACACACATACACACACATATACACACACAGACACATACACACATAATGATGCATCCACACACATACACATGCATACACACATAGACACACATATACACACACACATATGCATACACACACACATAGAGAGACATACACGCACATACACATACATGCATACACATACACACATAAACACATACACACACATAGACACATACACACATAAACACATACACACTCATAGGTAGACACACATACACATAGACACACACACATATAGTATATACACACTCATGCACACATAGACACATACACACATACACATGCATACACATGCATACACACACATACACAAGCATACACACATACAGACACATATACACACACATACACACATAAACACACATATATGCATACACACACATAGAGAGACATACACACATAAACACATACATGCATACATTTGCATACATAATGCATATGCATATGCATTTAATGTACATACATACCTACATGCATACATAATGCACATGCATAGATACATACACACACAGATACATACACACATAGACACATACACACACATGAACACATACATACTCATAGATACACACACATATACATAGACACACACACATACACACACATACACACATAATGATGCATACACACACATACAGACACATGTACACACACATTCACACACACATTCACACACATTCACACACATATACATACATATTGCATATGCATATGCATACATACATACTTACATGCATATGCATACACACACACATATGCATACATACATACTTACATGCATATGCATACACATGCATATGCATATGCATACATAATGCATATGCATATGCATACATAAAGCATATGCATATGCATACATAATGCATATGCATATGCATACATAATGCATATGCATATGCATACATACATACTTATATGCATACATAATGCACATGCTTACATACACTGTCATAATGTATACACACACACATACACACATAGACACATACACACCACACACATAGATACATACATACACATAAACACATACACACTCATAAACACACACACTCATAAACGTATATATATTGATTTCTAACCATTTTGTTTTATATGTTAGGTATTATGGATCCTAGTAGAGAGAGAAAGGCGAAACTCACTCTCATAAAAAGTCTTATGAGAGCAAGAGTTCCGTCAGATATTCTAGGGGCCATAATGCGGGACTACGCAGAGATGTCCGATGAGGAGCTGGATTATACGATCCAGATGCTTACGCGATCAGACGAGGGCTCTTCTGCGGATCCACACGCAGGAAGAGAGCTATCTGCTCATAGGTATGTTTTTTTTCATAAACTTTTTTAATGATATTATAGCACATATTTTTATTTATTTCTATCTATCTATTTTCAGGACACCTATACCACCTCCAGCACGTGATAGCAGAGCAGAGACGTTGCCTATGAGGACATGCATAGGCACGTTAGGACTAGAGTGCGACATAGAGCCAGAGGGGAATATTGTATACATAGGAAATGGATTGGAGTTCAAGAGGAGAATGCGTGCACTATGCGACTCTTACCTGCGCTTTATCCACTTACCGTGGAAGTAAGTAAAAGTTTTACATATAAATTGAAATATATATCTTATGTTTGATTTATATTATTTTTTTATTTTTGTAGTGAGCATGATGAGAGGGATAAAAAGTACGTGCTCAGTTCACTTGAGACGGAGTTTGGGACAGGGTGGTCTCTTAAATGGTGTTTAAAAGAGATGCGGACACTTATGGCGCATCATCGTGACAATGCACGGTATGTATGTATATGAGAGAGAGAGAACACTAATCTCGATATTAGGGTTTTGAAATCCCTAATTTAAAAACTCTAATTCAACCTTTTAGCCATATGTTTGAAGTATATGTACACCTCCGACGTCCTACTAAAGAGATGTCTCTCCTCCCAACCTTATGCCTCTATATATAGCTACTCAAATCAACGAGGATCATGATTCATAATATATGTAAAGATATATACACATCATGTAGATAGGATACATAAATATAACATGCAGTAGATATATTATGCATCACACATACATGCCTAAATGCACACATAAATATATATATACATACTAACATATTTACATGTACATATTTACACATACATGTACATGCCTACATTCACACATAAACATATATATACATGCATACATATTTACATGTACATATTTACACATAGACACATATACATATATACATGTACACAATTATAAACACTTGCATATATTACGTACATGAATACATGAATATTTTACATAAATGCATATGCATATATACACATATGCATATTTAACACATGTATACATATATCACACACATGCAAACACATACATATACATGAAATACATATATATGCATACTAATATATGTATACATATAATACACATGAATACACACACATATGCATACATACATGATAAAAACTTACTCCTCGAAGATAAAGCTATATATAAAATAATTAGGCATACCCCCGAGCTTCATGTTCTAACTTAGAAGAACATGATTTCATCTCTCTAGTAGGATTCATCATTATTCAAGTTAATAAAAAAAACCTATTATCTGATATCCATTCAGAAGCTTCAAGTTACTATCTAATCTGCTCATATGTTTTCATTATTGCCATCATTTTGGTAAGACATCAATATAGTCTCATCTTCATTATCCTTATTGATTTCATTTATTTCTTCTATTGTTAAATCTATGTTCTCATGAATCACATCATCTATTGGTGGATTAATATCTATTTCTGGTAATTCCTCTTCCTCATCAGTAGAATCAGCATGTAGAGAATTATCCTCTTCATCAAAAAGATTAGTATCATTATCACATATAATGAGTCTAATTTCTATTCCAGATGTTGATGTATCAGTATCTGATGATGAATCATCAAGAGGACTTTCTTCAATCTCTCTAACAATAAACTGTTCAAACAATGACCTACCTCTAGGTTGCACATGAATGACTTGCCACCAAGGATGAGCATCTGGTTTTTTATAAAAAAATGCTCGTTCAATATGCCTAGGAAGAATATATGGTTCTTTAGTAGATCGCAAAACCTTGGAAGAATCAATTGCCCAAAACCCAGATAATTCCTTTCTTATTGTAGAATTACTACCTTTATACTCCGCTCGATACCAGTCAACCTTCAAAATGACCTATCAAAATATATAACAACAAAAACGTCCCATTATTAGGTGCTTAAAAAAATAACTAGCTCTAAAAAAAATATATAAACTTTTTTCTACCTGTTTGAATGTACGAAATGAAATTTTGTAGATACCAACAATAGTTCCTACGTAACCAAGTTTCCTATCTATAAGGTTCGTGTCTTTTGAGCTAGCACATGATAGTTGCTTGAAACAAGCAACAATACTAGAATCCTCTGTTTTACGTAAAGAATCAATGGCTTTGAGTCTAATATGCTGTCCAAAAGCCCACATATTAGTGAACATTCAAGCCTGCAAAATAAATTCAATTAGTAAATAGAAACTAACATACATATATGAAAAAAATAAAATATATATTTTAATAAAATTACCTTTTGTTCACAACCTATCATTAACTCTCATTGCTCAACTGAGATTTCTTCATTATTTGCGTTGGCGCGTTGCAAACGACTATATAGCCAATCCGTGAAAGAAGGTATATCTGTAATCTCACTATTATCGAGATTACGTCTAGATCTTTTGTTTTTTCGCCTTTTACTTTGGAGACTTTGAAGTTCCTCGTACTCGCTAAGGAATGCTTGCATGCATTCGCTATTATATGCTACAAAAGTAGAAACATCATTTTTTTCTTGAAATGTAAATAAGAATGGAACCCCCTTACCTGAGAATACCTCATCTGTTATTTTTGAAGAAGACTCGTTGGTTCATGCACGTGGAGCTTCTTCATGAACTCTTTCAAGGTACTCACTAACGTAATACATGCACTCTTCAAGCATCCAACCCTTTGCCATGGATCCTTCTGGTTTTGCTCTTTGTCGCACGTAACCTTTTAGTATTCCCATAAATCGCTCGACCCAAAACATCCATCGAGTGTTGACAATAGCAGCAATCTCTATCTCATCTACAAGATGGACTAGTAAATGAACTTGAATATCAAAAAATGAAGTAGGAAGTTCTTTTTCCATAAAACATAGTAGCTCTTTGCATTCACGTTTTTTTTGTGGGATCGAATTTTTATCGATCTCTTTGGATGTAATCCACCTATAAAAATCATAAAAACAATTGTAAAGAAGTTAATTAAAAAATAAAAGATATCCAATATTCATACATATTAAATATAAAAGTATCATAATTACCTTATAAGTGATCCAAGACGATAGATCACATCTCGTACTCCTTTCGTTGTACATCCATCGATAACCAAAGGTAAAATATGTTTCAAAAAGTTATGCCAGTCATGGGTCTTTAATCCAGATAAGCTCTTATCATCCATAGTAAACATGTTTTGAAATGATGCTCCATATCCTGTAGGAGTCTTGATCAATTGAATTCTATTGTTGATAGTCTGTATCTCTTTTGTTGTAAGTACCCAAGGAGCAGATGCATAAGTCGTTTCTTGTCGATGTCTATCAAAAACTGGCCATAACTTTGGTTTGGATTTTTGATCTTTCAAATCATTCCTTGATGTTGTGGTATCTTTTAGTCCAAGAAGATGATGTCATAGTGAATAACCAATATTTTTGAATATATGCATAGAATCAAGAAGATGACATACTTTTAACTCTTTCCAATACTCCAAAGAATACCATATTGATATGTTCTCTGTGAGTGCCAATTTCCCTTTACCTCTGTTCACATACTCATTATCTGAATCATCACTGAAGATTTCTGCTTCTCGATCTATCAGAGGTCCATCTGTCCATTTTTTATACCAATCCATAGGCGTCATAGGTTTTGGATACTGGCCTGTTTCAAGCTTTCTATAAAAATGTATCGCTTCTCTTTTAGATCTTAATGGATGATCATCAGGCAAGAATCGTCGATGTCAAAGATAAACATTTTTGTTGAGATTCTTATTATACATTGATCTCAACCAATCACCAAAATCTAGACAAGCTTTATAACCCTTAGTAGATATTCCTGCATCACGGAAAATGATAAAAATATAATTAGATTAAATCATATTTATTTACATGCATACTGAATAAAAAAATTACATCAATACCTGAACAAACGCCATATCCAGGAAAATCGTGAATAGTCCAAGCCACAATACCACGAAGCATAATATGTCTTTCATTGATGCTTTTCGATACATCAATGACGTTAATACCTCTCCATAACTCTTGAAGATCGTCAATGAGAGGAGCAAGATATACATTCATATCTTTAACTTGTCTTTTGCCTGGGATTAAAAGTGAAAGCATTAAATGTTCCTTTTTAATGCTAAGATATGACGGAAGATTGTAGTTTATGACTACCACTGGCCATGTTGACCATTTACTGGATTTCATGGAGAATGGATTAACCCCATCTAATCCAACTCCTAACTTTAGATTCTGTGGATTTTGTGCAAATTCAGGCCATGTAGAATCAATATGCTAAAAAGCAACACTATCATGAGGAATTCTGATTATTCCATCAGTACTTTTGTGATCATGAGTCAAAAGCTTTGATAATTCGGGGCTTTGAAACATATGTCTAATTCATGGAGCCAATGGAAAATGTCTCAATACCTTTTTCGGGATTTTACCTTCTTCACCCTTATATCGAGGAGATTGACATTTGGGACATGTCAAAGAGTCTGCATATTCACCTCTATATAAAATACAATCGTTAGGACATGCATGTATACATTGATAATCTATACCAAGATTGTTGATTATCTTCTTCATTTCATCATGTGACGTAGGAAGAATATTTTGACTTGGTAAAAAATTTTCAGATAATAACCTGTAAGTTTATCAAAAAAAGATATATTAAAAAAGGTAAATAAATATATATACATATATACATGCAGGTTTTTATTCTTACTTTAGATAAGGTAAGAACAAGAACTTGAATTGAATAGATACTTTTTGTCCACACATCTTTTAAAACTATTAATGCATCTTTCAAAATATTTACGCAAAACAATCGTATCTTGTCAATTCACACATATGTTCATATAATGGTGACCTGGATGAATTGCATGAATCGAGTATGCTACACATTTGGGATATCGGCGTTTGAGCGAGTATATACAAGATCATCCTGATGCCTTTGTGAGTATTTTTAAATTTTATATAATTATTTTGTTGTTATGAATGTTTTAATTATTTTATTGATTTATGTTTGTTATATGTAATACAAGAGTATTATGGGGAGACAAATATGGATGAGGTGGAGAGACAAACACAGGAGGGACGATCTCGATCGTCACAGGGTGATCATGACGATGAGGATGAGGAAGATCAGGATGATCATGATATTGCTGATGATGATGATGATCATGATGATGATGATTAGGGTTTTAGTTGATTATGACATTGGATTATATGTATTTACATTGATATATATATATATATATTTATCTATATATTTTTCATTTCAGTTATGTTTTGAATTGTGTGTATGGTATTAAGTAATGAAGAGTTTTGTTCTATTGATTGTTATTATTGTTTATATTAAGCATGTGTTTTAATACTTTAATTATATAGTTCATTCATATGTGTGTACCTAAGTGTATATGTATGTGTGTGTATATGTATGTATGTGCATGTGTATGTGTGTGTATATGCATGTATGTGCATGTGCATGTATAAGTGTATATGTGTGTATGCGTATGTGCATGTGCATGTGTATGTGTGTGTATATGTATATGCATGTATATGTATAACTCTATGTGTATGTGTGTGTATGTGCATGTATATGTATATATGTATGTATGTGCATGTGTATGTGTGTGTATATGTATGTATATGCATGTGCATGTATAAGTGTATATGTATGTATCAATATGTGCATGTTCTTGTGTATGTGTGTGTATATGTATAACTCTATGTGTATGTGTGTGTATGTGCATGTATATGTGTATATGTAGGTATATGCATGTGTGTGTGCATCTTCATCATGTATAAGTGTATGAGTGCATATCAATAAGTGTGAGTATGGTATGTAATGAAAATAACACAATTCAAATGATCTACAAATAATAGAAATTGTACTTACAATTGTGACCCATAGTTTTTGCTTGGTTAGCGTCTTGAATAACCTGCAATAAAGAGAGAGAAAAGAGAGAGAGAGAGAGAGAGAGAGAGAGAGAGAAAGAGAGAGAGCGAGATCTAGAGAGAGAGAGAGAGATCTAGAGAGAGAGAGATCTAGAGAGAGAGAGAATTCACAGAGAGAAAGATGTAGAAAGAGAGAAACAAAGACAGAGGGAGACAATAACAGAGAGCTTAAGCAAAACAACAATTCTGCATATACTTGCTTCAGGTCGTAAGCGCAGCGCAATTGCGAACGTTGGAGAGCTCTTCGATCGGATGCGTGAAAATGCGGATTGCAGAGCCTCCAACGTTTTAATTTTTGTCCGTCAACAGATCGTCATGTAAGCGATGCTATTCGTCGTCATATAAGCGACATTTCCTTAGCGTCGCTTATGTGATGCAAAAGAGCATCGCTTAAGCGATGCCTTTAACAAGCATCATTTAAGCGACGTTAGACGGGAGCGTCGCAATCTAGGTCACAAATACCATCGTTTTTTGCGTCGTATAATCGACGGTCCACGCTCGATGCTAATTCCGACGCAAGTTGCAATTTTATAGCGACGAAATTCTGTCGTGTTAACCGTCGCTACACGCCCGTATTTCTTGTAGTGATCTGTTGTTCACCTTATCAACAAGAAAAGAAATGGAGGTGGTCCACTTTTTGAATGAATAAAAAATCATTTTAGCAATTTCCTTTAGAGTGAGCATTTTTCTAGTAGATCTCCCATCCAATAAGAATTTGAGCCTATTTCTACAATCGAGCAGCACCATTGTCCCAGAGATTGTTCCAAGAGTTTACTCCCATTTTTATGCACGTGTGCTCTTTAATATCTAACATTTTATTGTTATCATAAGTATTCCATCCAGTCAACAAGGTTTGAGGACCTAACTCATCGAGAGAGAGAGAGAGAGAGAGAGAGACCGAAGTCGAGATGGGAAATCCGATGCATGTAGGCATACTCCTCTAAGAATTACAAAAATGAATCTAGAATCTTCAAGAAAATGAAGAAAGCTTTCAAATAAATGAATGACCTAATTGATCCTTCCTTAAAGAACCCAAGATTTGCATGCCAAAAAAGTTTGATGGTGATCACATGAAGTTCCATGGATTTCTCCAGCAAGTTAAATTGTACATATCTATGCAACTTAATAGATATTGCGATGAGGCATCCAAGGTGGGTTCTATTGGAACCTTGCTCTGTGGTGTAGCATTATCATGGTTCACCCCATCTTGGAGAAGAACATGGGAGTATTTGAGGACTATGAGGGGTTTCTTCGAGAGCTCACACCCACATTTAGAGATGCAGACACAAGTTGAGTCGTAGAAACAAAACGATAGAAGCTCTCTCAAGGTAAATACCATGTCTCTTCCTATGCATCAACATTTAGGAAATTGAAATGCAATCTGATTTGGCACAAAGATTATCTCATAAGCCAATTTAGATGGGTTCATGTGATGATGTGAAGGAGCTTCTGTTCATGCGACTAGACGTTAAGACATTGAATGAATACATTACCCAAGCCATTCAATGTGCTAATATCCTTTTTGAAAGGAAGCAAGGAAAACAAGTAGAAGGAAGAATTTGCCAATGGAAATCCTTCCAACCCACTCCTAGAGAAGAGTTCGTGCATGAATCTCTATACATAGATGTACCCGGGTTCTAATCTCTCACCCCAAAAGAGAAATAGAGAAGGAGAGATAAGAAGTTGTGCATTTATTGTGGCAATCTTATCCATATTGGAGGTAACTTTCCAGCAAAAGGACAAACTCTACAATCACAATCACCCTTGTAGAGCAGGGAAACTAGGTAGTCAAGTTGCAAAGGAGATTATACAATCAGACCATTGATGGAGATGATTTATCTCCAAAAGACAAGCTATACTTGAATTTAGAACACCTCTATGTCAAGAATAGCTAAAAACCTTCATCAATTTTGGAAGTCTTTACCAAATTATGAATCTCTATCACTTCTCTGAGTTATAGCTTCACTCAAAAAAGTCTGCTTCACAAAAATCATTCATTGATTGATGAAATGATTAAAGTTTTCTATGACTGCATAGCTACTTGAAGTGAAATTTCTTCAAAAGAACTTATAAAACTTCAGATTTACTTCAATACTATTTTTGAACAGGCTTTCTCTACAGGCAAATTTTACATATGCAACTTTAACTACTTTATTCGCTCAATCTACAACCCGTTTAATCAAATGCTTTTCGACATGGATGGCTTACCTTCCAATTTAGATTCTGAGTCCTCATTTGTGTAAAACTTTACACTCTACACTCAGAGGTAATCATATCTTTGATCATCGAGACTGTGCTTGTTTCAGAAGTCACTTAACACATTTACACATATAAATGTTCCTACTCACAATTCTCTTAGCTTGATTACAATTGGACTCTCAAAACTTGACCATAGATGCATTAACTATGGACTTAGACATGTACAAAAGAATTTCTAAAATGATCAAGCACAGAAGGAGAAATGCAGAAAAGTTTGTGACCCACTTCTCATAGATTTTCTTCTAGTCACTCATGAAAACATCTGAAGGATGAATCTCATACATGATCACCTTTTTTCTCTTCTATCCATCTATACTTCTTCTATATCTCTTCTCACATATATGTCCCATCCATATACAAGTATATATAGGCATATATATATACATACATGTTAGTATTACAAAAGTATTTATGAACTAATTACAAACTTAATGTACATGTGTATAAAAATCACTTTCCTTTGATTCTTCTCTTTACTTCATGCTTCATCATTTGTTCTTTTCTATATCCTTCCACTCTTCATTCTTCATTGTAATCATCAATTAAAGACTTTCGTGCTCCAATAGCTCCCCCTCAATCTTTAATTGTAATTACTTGCATCTTCTTTATTCCTGCCATATCTTTAAATCTCTGTAATTTGGGTCCATCCAAGCTCTTTGTTAACATATCTGCAAGTTGATCCTTTGTAGGAGTGTGCATGACTTCTATTTCTTTATCAACAACTTTCTCTCTCAAAAAAAGATATTGAATCTCAATATGTTTAGTCCTGGCATGAAACACAAGGTTAGCTGCCTAATATAAAGAACTCATATTATCTCCACAAATAATTGCAACACTTTGATTAATGTCAAAACTCTTCATAAGAGTTTTAAACCATATGACTTCCTTTGCAGCTTCCACCATGCCTTTATACTTTTCTTTCATAGATGATAAAGCAACTATATGTTGCTTCTTAGAACGCCATGAAATTAACTTATCTCCCACATAACACAAATAACCATGTGTTGATCTTCTATCATCAGAGTTACCTGCCCAATCTACATCACTATATATCTTGATCCTTGTATCTGAAGTAAACCCATAATACAGACCTTCTTTAAGTGTGCCCTTGATCTACCTAAGCACTGTTTGACCTGCAATCCAATGTTCCTTTCTAGGACAATGCATGAATTGAGATAGAACTCCAACTACATATGACAAATTAGGCCTTGTTAATGTAGGCATAAATCAAGCTACCCACCAAAACTTTGATAGAGCTTCATGTCTTTGAATTTTTCTCCTCCATATCTACTCAATTTGTGATTCACTTCCATTAGAGTTCATGCTATCCTGCAATCTTCCGTTTTAAACTTGATTAGCAAATTCTTCAAGTACCTTTCTTCAGTCACATATACTCCATGTTGAGTATATGAAATCTCCATTCCCAAGA
>CM035427.1:44490750-44528250 GCA_020310875.1 Ceratopteris richardii
AGAACAGAAGCCAATATTTGAAGATGAGGCCGACCAAAGAAAGAGGAACTTGATGCTTTAAAGCATTGGCAGAAGAAGGATGCAAGTGCAAAAGCGTATATCTACAATACAATCTCTGATCATTTGCTAACACAGATCAGAGGATTGGAATCATCTAAAGATATATGGAATACATTGGAGTATCATTTCCAAAGCACTACTAAAGCACGGAAAGCAAGTCTATGGTCAGAGTTTACAACATTCAAGAAAAGCCAAGTCAAAGTGTTAGTGATTATGTCACTAAGATGAAGGATCTAGCATATAGTCTTGGATCCATAGATGAAGATATTGAGGATCACAAGTTGATTGCTCAATTACTTACAAGTTTGAGAGGAGATGAAAGGTGGAAACCTTTTGTCTTGTCAACAAAACTTTCTTTGAATCATTATGTTCCAGATTTGAACCAGTTGCTTGGTTTGATGCTCACATTTGAGCAAGACTTGAAGGGAGATGGAGATAAAGGACAAAGTTCTGCAATGAACATGAAGAACAAGAAGAAAGGAGATAAAGGTAAAGCAAAGGATGAAGAAGAGTCGATTTCTCAAGTTTATTATGCAAGATATAAAGGCACAGATAGAGGAAGACCAAGAGCTTTCGGAAGAGGTAGAGGTAATCAGAATAACAACAAGAAGGCTTGCTGGATCTGTGGATGGAGTAATCATTTAGCTCATGACTGTTGGCACAACCAACAAGGATCAAACCAGAATCAAAACAACAATAGAAGAGGCCGAGGTGGAAGATATCAAAGTAATTTTCAAAGAGGTAGACAAATGCAAAGAGGAGGCTATGGTAGAGGTGGAGGAAGAAGTTGGGGACGTAATCAATCCCACAAAACCACCTACTACAACTATGCAAATGACACACAAAATGAAATTCATACATCATTAATGATGAATTCAATCAGCACATCAGATAAAGAAGATCTAAAGGTATTTTACATTGATTCTAGATGTTCTAATCATTTGTCAGGAAACATAGAATTGATGTCAGAATTGGAAAAAGGTATTTCTAGTCACACACTTCAAACAGGTGATAATACAAGACATAGTGTACATTCAATTGGAAAAGTGAAATGCAAGAGTGGAGCAGATTTGCTAACCAATGTTTTGTGTGTTCCTAGAATACCTAAAAACTTGATTCGTGTGGGACAGATAGTTGAAAACGGTTTTCAAGTCAGGTTTACAAATGAAGGAGTATTTGTTGAAGATCCAGACAATGGATATAATCAGATTGTCTCTGGTAAGAAAGAAGGTAGACTCTTTACTTTAAGAGTGCAAGGAAACATTGGTCAAGCTTTGCTCACACATGGTGAAGGAGTGATTACAAAACTTGATCTATGGCATAAGAGATTAGGTCACTTCAATGAAAGAGGAACTAAAGCTATGGTTGCTAATTAGCCTATACTAGGATTACCAAATGTGCAAAGTCAACATATGGTTTATAAATGTGAAGCATGTCAAATGGGTAAAGCACACAGGTTACCATTTTCAGAAGAAAGGATTCAAACATGATGGATTACTAGAGCTCATTCATACAGATGTATGGGGACCAACAAAAGAAGGATCTATCAGTGGCTCAAGGTATTATGTTCTTTTCATTGATGATGCTACAAGATGGATAACATTATATGTTTTGAAGGAAAGATCAGAAGTGTTTGGAGCTTTCAAGCATTTTCATGCATATGCAGAGAGAGTCACAGGTCAAAAGCTTAAAAGACTGAGGTCTGATGGAGGGAAAGAATACTTCTCCCAAGAGTTCAATGACTATATTTGGAATGCAGGTATTTAGAGGGAAATAACCTGCAGGTATACACCACAACAAAATGGTGTAGCAGAAAGAAGAAACAGGACTTTGGTTGAGTTTGCTAGAGCTATGCTAAAGGAGAAGAATTGTCCAAATTATCTTTGGGCTGAAGCTGTAAATACACCTACAAATCTTGTGAATAGATTACCATGTGCAACTCTAAATGGAATGACTCCATATCAAGCTTGGTGGGGTAATAAACCAACACTAGATCATTATAGAGTGTTTGCATCAACTACATATGCGTATGTGCCATCACAACTTAGGCATAAACTTGAACCAAACGTAGAAAATATATGTTCATTGGTTATGATGAAAAGCAGATGGGTTACAGGTTGTGGAATCCTCTAACCAAGCAATTTCTTGTTTCTAGAGGTGTTACATTTGATGAACAAAAAAGTTGGTATGCAGATCAAAGTCATACAGCTGAAGAATTTGAAGAAGAGGTAAGAAGATGTGAGAAAGGAAAATCAATTGTGCAGGTGAATAGAGATGAAGACTATAGGCAAGCAAGTACATCTAGAAGTGGATTAACAAGAAGGAATGAAGAAGCTCCTATATTTGATGAAGAAGTATATCCAGACACTTATGAAGAATGTGAACCAAGAAGGTCAAGCAGGACAAGAAGACAACCAGAAAGGTATTCTTATGATAGTTCTTGCATAACTCAGAAGAACTATGCATATATGATCAAAGATGATGAAGAACCTCAGAACTATGATGAAGCTAAAGGCAAGAAACAATGGGAAGAAGAAATGAAGGAAGAATTCAATGCATTAGAGGAGGACAAGACATGGGAACTTGTTTCTAAACCAAATGGTAAGAAAGTAATTGGAAATAAATGGGTTTATAAAGTTAAGAAGCTTGCAGATGGAAGTATAGCCAGATACAAAGCTAGACTTGTGGTGAAAGGCTATGCCCAAACCTATGGCATAGATTATGATGAGACATTCAGTCTTGTAGCTAAGATGTCAACTATAAGGACAATCATTGCTATTGGAGCTTCAAAAGGATGGACCCTAAGTCAATTGGATATAAAGAATGCATTCTTGAATGGATACATATTAGATGAGGTATACATGGAACAACCTCAAGGGTCTACAGATTCCAGGTATCCAAATTTTGTTTGCAGGCTGAGAAGAGCACTATATGGATTGAAGCAAGCTCCAAGATCATGGAACTATAGATTGGTGACGTATCTTAATGATCTTGGATATCAAAGTTCAAAAGCAGATCCAAGTCTACTCATCAAAAGAACAGAGCAAGGTACAATCTACATTTGTATTTATGTAGATGACATTATAATCATAGGTACTTCAGATGAAGGAATCAAGGAGGTAAAGAGATTACTTGAAAAAGAATTCAAGATCAGTGATCTAGGAAAGTTATTATACTTTCTTGGTATGGAAGTCACCTATACAGATCATGGCATATATGTATCACAAGAAAGATATCTTCGGACTCTATTGAAGAAGTTTGATATGGAAAATTGCAGAGAAGCTTCAACTCCACTTGAAGTTAGTCACAAGCTCAGTAAATATGATGGTGCAGAATACAAAGATATGAGGAAGTATCAATCTCTTGTGGGTAGTTTGATTTATGCTACACTAACAAGACATGATCTTAGTTATGCAGTGGGAGGTTTGTCACAATTCATGCATTGTCCAAAGGACCCACATTGGATTGCAGGTCAAAGAGTTCCCAGATATATCAAAGGAACTATAAAGGAAGGATTATATTATCCTTTTACATCAGATTTGAAGTTGAGAGCCTATAGTGACTGAGACTGGGTAGGTAACCAGGATGACAGAAGATCAACTCATGGCTACATGATATACATTGGTGATAAGCTTGTAAGTTGGTGTTCAAAGAAACAACATATAGTAGCATTATCATCAACTGAAGCTGAGTACAAAGGACTTGTGGAAGAAGCTAAGGAGGTCATATGGATGCATGCGTTGTCCAAAAGCTTGGGCATTGATCAAGGTACACCTACAATACCTGGAAATAATATGAGTTCACTTTATCTTGCAGCAAATCCAGTTTTTCATGCAAGGACAAAGCACATAGAGATACATTATCATTTCCTGAGAGAAAAGGTAATGGAGAAAGAAATTGAAGTGGAGTACATTTCTACAAAGGATCAGATAGCAGATATAATGACAAAGAGCTTGGATGGTGTGGAGACCAGCAGATTCAGAAGCATGCCAGGAGTAAAAGAAAAGAAGATGATATGAAGAAACAAAGAATGTCAATTAGTGATTGAAGGGGAGGTGTTGGAGAAACAATCACTAATTGGACATATATTTGAAGGTCAAATCTTTAGAAGAAAACCACATGCCTATGTGAAGGGACAAATTCACAAGTGTATTATATTTTAAGTTAGTTCACTTTAGTTCTAGAAGTTTTTTAAAAAAGTCACGAGAATAAGAAAATCTATATAAGTTAGTTTGTATCAACTGACGCGAAGGGGAAGACAATGAGAAAGTGAGTTAGTACTCATTTTGTATGACTGAGTATAGTCGGGCTTCTATGAGTGAGAAAGCACTTGTAAGCTTCTGAGTTTTCATAGCTATGATAAGAATTAGTTAAAGTTCTGTGTATAAGTCTTCTTCTTCCATCTCCACAGTTTGTCTTCTATGAAATGTTTTTAAAAGTTGAAGTTTTCCAAGCAAGTCGATGCCTGGCATGAAGTTTGTGTTGATAAGTCCTTGTTTTATATTCTGAGTGTTATGTATTGCTAGAACTTCTTAAAAACATGAGGTTTGTTGAGCAACTCGATGCCTGGCATCGAGTTTCAGCATAAAGTGATGCCTGGCATCCACTTCCCACGTAAAAGTGGTCTTGCGCATGTCTTGTGTTCATAGGGTAATTCTAGCGCTGAAAAAGTGGCTAAAAAAGCTCAAGCGTGGCATCGACTTTTGGTTGCAAGTCGATGCTAGGCATCGAATTTTCATTTTTAGACACTCAGAATTACTAAAAGAGGCAAAATTTCTAGTTTTGGAAAGTCATACAGGGTGATCTTGTGAAGGCCATAACTTGAGTTCTAGAGATCCATTTCTTGCATATGATAGCTTTTTGGAAAGCTCTACTCTTCTACTTTCATCCACCAAAAGATCTTAATCTAAGATAAATTAACAAAATACTGAAGGTATGTCATTTCAGTGACTAGGAATCTCTGTAGAAGCAAAGTTCTCAGTTTAGACTATCATTTCTCAAAGTTTGGAGTGGCAATGAGTTAATGGTGACCATAAATGTGTTTTTAGTGTCACATTAATTCATTTCTTGTGGTGTTTTACCCATCAACATAAGAAATGACCGTTTTAAGATTTAAATTATTATTTATTATTACATATATAGAGAACGAGGGTTATATGATAAATTTTAGTATACATAATGAAATATGAAAAGATCTAGTGTTTTTGAATTAGAATAAATATGTATAAATACATAAAGAATAGGGTTTTAGGTTTAATATTAATATATATATATATATTCAAAAAAATAGTATATATAATAAAATGTACTATGTATAATTAAATATATAAGAAATTAGGGTTTTAATATAAAAATTAGTATATAAAATTAGACATATAAAGAACAAGGATTCTATGCTAAATATTAGTATACATAATTCAATATGAAAAGAGCTAAGGTTTTCGAAATAAAGTAAATATATATAATTAAATGTATAAAAAATAATGTTTTAAGTTTAATATTAATATTTAGAATCAAATATATATATAAATTCGTAAACAAATTAGTATGTGTGATCAAATATACTATGTATAATTAAATATATAACAAATTAGGGTTTCAAGATTAGAACTAGCCTATGTAATTAGATATATAAAGAACTTGTGAGAAGTGGAGAATGACATGCCTAGGACTCACCTCCTAGCCTATTATGTAGCCCTTGCGTAGTCACCATCTACTAGAGTTCTATCTAAGATCCCTCTACTCATGTGGCCATCATGAGTAGGTACATCGTATGAACTCTCTGGCTTTTGGCCTTGGTCATCCCCCGAGCAAGGAACTTCTCGTTCCTCTAGGATTATACATCTGTGGATTATAACACTCTCTCCATCTTCTAAACATCATTGTCTACAATGATATAGAAGGAGCTATAAATCTACGAATGAAAATCCGTAATTCCAAATAATAAGAGTAAAGTGTGTTAGGTGTCTGAAATACTAGATAATAAAAAAGTAAACAACTCGTCTCTCTACTTCCTATCTAGCATTTCCATCAATAAATAGTCTTCCTTACCTTGGGCATACTAAAGGAATCCCTCTAAGGCCTAATGAGTCCATATGTGCATAGCATAAGTACTCCAAATATACTGGGACTCCCTATGCCTAGACCTTCACCACTAACTTGTGACGACTTGTTACCTATAGAAACCTTGGCGGCTTGCCTTGCCTCTATGAAATAACCATTGATAGCTTGTCACATGGTATAATTAAGAAAAGTCACTTGCTCGACTAGAGTAACAAAAGAATACTATGCTCGTCCAAAACAATTTGACTATGTCCCCAATCTCTCTTCAAAAATACTAAAAGTAAATGGAAATCTTTTCCAAATAGTGCTTAGTTTCTAAGCTGAAGTAAATTTTCTTGATTTACTCACTGTAATGAAATGAAACTCAAGAAAGTCTCATGATGATCCAAACTGTGAGTCCAAGATGATACTCTATCAATGATCCAGACTATGGACCAAGATGTCAATCTGTCAATGATCTAACTATGGACCAAGATGTCAATCTATCACATCCAAACTATGGATTGAAATCTCGATCTATCATATATAATAATCCAAATTATGCATCCAAATATCTCCAATACAAAGAAAGTCCCAATCCACTCTGTGGCACTAAATCCATCATGCCAAGTGAAGACATGCTAAGAAAGTATCGCAACTAGTGGAAATACCACCACCTTCTCAATAATAACATGCAATTTGTTCTAAGTGGATGAAACTTGCTTTTTCTCTAACCACCATCTGATCATCACTATAATCAAATCATTCCCAACTAAGAATGAGGTGTCTCTAGCAAACTACTATAAGAATCTGGCTCTCCCAGATATAATGAGGACCATAATGTAAGTCCAATACCCAAAACAATGGTAAGTAGATGTGTGCTTACTCGTAGCTCACTACACTAAGCATCTACCTAACCTCATACACACTATGTATGAACCATGGCCTATCCTAGGTATATCAAATAAATTATTATGTACTCTATGAATTTCATCTTAATGCAATTGCATATTCATAGTTATTATATGCAAACCTTGCCTTTCCGCTTCTAGGCTGCTTGCCTGCAGACTTGCCTTGTTTGCGATCACATATAGAGTGATTGTCTCAACTGCCCCTCTGTTGTGTAATAATAAGAAGATCATATGAATAAACTCCAAATCATATAAAAATACAATCTCAAAGACTTCTCTCCCGTACCGTGTGTCGTACACGTAGGTAGAATACAAAGTTTGATTTCCCATACCACCAAACTTTATACCCCACATAGATGTGTGTATAAGATTAAACTCGAACACTTCTCTCAAAATGATAAGAATAAATCGGTGAGTTCTCACAACCATAAATAATAATATATGAAATCAGGAAGTGTTCCTGAAGTGTTTCCTTCCCTCTATGGAAAGACCAGAGTCATTCCTATGACTCTATCACTCATAACTATCTCTAACATCAAGTCATCTTGAGTTGAGACATGAGAAACCATATAATAAATCAACTCAACTAGATTTATGAAGGATGAAACTTGCATCAAATATCAACTCATGCAACTTGATTCAAATACTAAATCACAAGAATTTGGAATTTATAAAACTTGTATCAATCCCAAAATATATGGCATGAGAACAACTACTAAAGCTCTCGTGTTGCATACTCTCATGGCATTATATATATTATTAAAAATTTTGATAGGGTCTCCTTTGTCCTACTAAAAATGGTCACCATAAACCAATTATCAATAAATATGTATCTACGGCATGGATAGCCCATAGTGATCACAACATATCAAGAAAATATCATAAAAACTTGTGGAAAATCTTCTCCTTTCAACAATCTCTTGCATAAACAATTTGCAATAACAATACTTTTAAACTTAACTTTAACTAACATTCACTTAGGAAAAATGTATGAAATTTTTGAGGCTTATATATCTTTTCTCAGGATCTCATTAGGCCCAAAAATCACTTGCTTTGGACATTTTTTCAGAGTTTTATCGCCATTTCATTAGAAGGGTTGAACACTTGAGGACCAACTTTGAAAATGTAGAGGGTCATCTTCTTAAAGAACTTAAACTGATCAAACAAACTCCAAATTTCATTTTCTTTGTGCCCAAATCTAGATCCAGTCATTCGTGGTCTCATAGAAGTTCAATTTGAAATTCAATCAAATATGCATTCAAAGTTATCATTCTATCTCTTCTACACATGCGCTTAGGTGAGCCTAAAAACAATACTGCTACACATTTAGAATAACTTTTAACTATGATGATAAATCCCAAAATCTTTGAATTTTGGGTATATCATAGGGTCTACAGTAAAGTATCCTCTCAAAGAGAAATGTTTTAAATTGGAGCTTCCAACATGAAAATATCATTTGTTCATCAGACACATGTACCACTCTTTTGCAAATCCTTGCCAGAGATTGTTCTAAGATGAATAGGTCATTTAGCCTACCAATTGATATCGAATTTCTTCAAAATTTGCATGGCCTATAGATAATACAATTTACTTTCATTGACATAAATCACATAGTATTTGGATAGTTTGGCTTTCTAAATGACCAAAATACTAAGCCTCTATACCTATAATATTTTAAGAATTTGCATAGGCTAAATTTTACTCTTTTCCTTATATCTCCTAACTAGATGCACATCTCATCCTGATATTTTGTAAGAACCACCTAACGTAGATAATCTTAGAAGTAAAGATAATCCACATTGAGTAAATGAGCTAAGAGAACCAGTCACTTCTAGGTGACATGGTCTCTGGTCATTTCATAAATTACAGAGGCTGCACTTTCATGTGTAGAGATTGTTTGGCCTATCAAAGAATTTCCAAAAATAATGAAAATTGGTATCCTCAAATAGCATCTATTGAGCTTTTATCTCCAATAAAAATCATGTAATTTAGATCTAGCAAGTAAGAGAAAGGCACTTTGTAGCAAGCCTATGTCACTTGTTTCACGTGCCTACCTCTATTAGCAACACTTCTAGTGCAGAGGTCATTTGACCTTTGTACAAGTATGCAAATTACTTGAATACTGGTTAGCTTAAAGAAAGCCTATGAGCAACAAATTTCAATAGATTTGGGCATTCTCTCAAAGATTTACTATTACACTTATGTTTTCCTCGAGTAGCTTTGATGTGAACCTTTTCCCTATACATGGACACTTTTTACTCTAGTCCTGGCTAGAGGTTTTTTCCCCATGTTACCACATACTTGATACTCTCATATGTGGTGCTACTTTGTTCCTAGAGATATTATTCAGCTCTTACTTTAGTTTAGTTCATAGTCAATAGAGAGAGCTATTCCAACCATCGTCTTCTCCGTAGCGATGCCTCCAAATTGAAAAAAAAAATGAGTACTATCGCTTATGCAACGGTCCTATTTCTTTTTAATGAGTGGTCATCGCACAAGCGATGCTAAAACTATGTGTCGCAAATAGCATCACTAATTAGCGATGCTATTTGCAATGTTGGCGAACTGGCTGCGACATTTTAGCGTCGCATAAGCGATGTCCTGTGTTCCACAGCATCGCATAAACGACGCTCTGTAATGTTATAAAAAAATTCCGATTTCTCCCGGCACATTTGTGCCGGGATTTGGACGCACACAAACACACAGAGTGAGAGAGAGAGAGAGAGAGAGAGAGAGAGAGAGAGAGAGAGCCAGAGAGAGAGAGAGAGAGAGAGAGAGAGAGAGAGAGAGAGCAAGATCACACTTGTTGAAGCCAGGTATGCACGCACACACACACATACACACACATACATATGCATACACAGACACACACATACACATAGACACACATATACATACACACACATATACACACATACACACATAATGATGCATACACACACATACACAGGCATACACACACACATACATGCACACACACATATATGCATACACACACATATGCATACATAATGCATACATAATGCACATCCACACATACACATACATAATGCATACACACACATATGCATACATAATGCATACACACACATACACACACATATGCATACACACATGCATACACATACACACATAGATACATACACACACATAGACACATACACACACATAAACACATACACACTCATAGACACACACATACACATAGACACACACACACACACATACAAATACACATATACACACGCACACACATACACACATAGACACATACACACATAATGATGCATACACACACATACACATGCAAACACACATACACACACACATACACACACACACATACATGCACACACATACACGCACACATACACACACATATATGCATACACACGCACATAGAGAGACATATACACACATACACATACATGCATACATATGCATACATAATGCATATGCATATGCATACCTACATACTTACATGCATACACACACATATGCATACATAATGCACATGCATACATACACATACATAATGCATACACACACATATGCATACATAATGCATATATAATTCATACACAGACATACACACACCCATGCATACATAATGCACATGCATATGCATACATACATGCATAGACATACACACACATAAACACATACACAATCATAGACACATACACACTTACACACACACATCCATACACATTTACACACACATGCACATGCACACCGACACATATATATAGATACACATGTATATACACACATAGACACACACACATACACACATAGAAACACACACACACACATACACATACACACAGATATATACACACACACATAAGCACACACACACATAGAGACACATACACATGTAGACACACACACACATCCACACACATTTACACACACACATACACATGCATACAGACACATATATATAGATACACACACATACACACATACACACACATACATGCATATGCATACATAATGTACATGCCTATGCATGCATACATGCTTACATGCATACACGCACATACACACGCATATAACCATACGCATACACACATAGACACACACACACACACACATACACACACATATATGCGTACACACACACATAGAGAGACATACACACATATACACATACATGCATACATATGCATACATAATGCATATACATATGCATACATAGATACTTACATGCATACACACACATATGCATACATAATGCACATGCATATGCATAGATACATGCATACACATACACACACATAGACACATACACACACATACACACACATATGCATACATAATGCACATGCACACACATACACACACATAGACACATACATACACAGACACATACACACACATATACACACATATTTACACACACATACACATGCATACACACACATACACACATAGACACACACACATACACACACACATACACACACACATACACACACACATACACATACACATACACACATAGACACATCCACACATAATGCATATGCATATGAATACATACATAATTACATGCATACACACACATACACACATGCATACATATGCATACACACATACACACATAGAGAGACATACACACACATAGACACACATGCATACATATGCATAAAGAATGCATATGCATATGCATACAAACATGCTTACATGCATACACACACATACACACAGATACATATACACACATAGACACACACACGTAGAGAGAGACACACACACATACACATGCACGTAAAGAGACATACACACACATACACATACATGCATACATATGCATACATAATGCATATGCATATGCATATGCATACATACATACTTGCATGCATACACAGACATACACACATATAGACACACATATGCATACATACATACATGCATACACAAACATGCAAACATATACACACACATACACACACAAACACATATGCATACATAATGCACATGCATATGCATAGATATATGCTTACATGCATACACATATACACATAGACACATACACACACATAGATACATACACACACATGGACACATACACACACATGGACACATACACACATATACACATACATACACATAGATTTACACACACACACATAGACACACACACACATACATAGACATACTTACACATGCATACACACAGACATACACACATAGACACACATACACTTACACACATAGACACACACACATACACACATACAAACTTAAACACACAGAGATACACACACACATATATAACCAAGGACATACACACATAGACACATATAGACTTACATACACACATACACACATCCACACACATTTACACACACATACACATGCATATAGACATATATATATATATATATATAGCTACACACATATATACACACATAGACACACACATATACACACACACATATACACACACATACACACATAGACACATAGACACTTACACAGACACATACACACATCCACACGTATTTACACACATACATACAAATGCATAGACACATATATACAGATACACATGTATATACATAGACACACATACACACACACACACACACACAGACACACACATACACACACATGGACACATACACACATAAATATGCATAGATAGACACATAGAGACATACACACATATAGATGCATACACAGACATAGAGACACATACACACACACATACACATGCATGCATACATAATGCATATGCATATGCATACAAACATACTTATATGCGTACACACACACATGCATACATTTGCATACATAATGCACATGCATATGCATACATACATGTTTACATGCATACACACACTCACATATACACCTACATACATATATACACACATACATGTGTACACGTATATATATATATATATAAATATATATAAATATATATATATATATATATATATATATATATATATATATATATATATATATATATATATATATATATATATATATATATATATTGATTTCTAATGCATTTTGCTTTATATGTTAGGTATTATGGATCCTAGTATAGAGACAAAGGTGAAACTCACTCTCATAAAAAGTCTTATGAGACCAAGAGTTCTGCCTGATACTCTAGGGATCATCATGCATGAGTACTCAGAGTTGCCTAATGATGAGCTAGATTATACGATCAAGGTGCTTACCCAAGGATCAGAGGAGGACTCTTCTGCGGCTCCAGATGCAGGAAGACAACTATCTACTCATAGGTATGCTTTTTTCTTCATAAACTTTTTTAATGATATTATAACACATATTTTTTTTTATTTTTATCTATCTATTTTCAGGACACCTGTACCACCTCCAGATCATGATAGCAAAGCAGAGTTGCATATGAGGACATCCATAGGCACCTTAGGGCTATAGTGCGATATAGAGCCAGAGGGGAACATTGTGTACATAGGGAATGGATTGGAGTTCAAGAGAAGAATGGGGGCATTATGCGACTCTTACTTGCACCTTGTCCACTTACAGTGGAAGTAAGTATAAATTTTACATATAAATTGGAATAAATGTCTTATGGTATTTACATGTTTTTTTTATTTTTGTAGTGAGCATGATGAGAGGGATAAAAAATACATAGTTACTTCACTTGATACAGAGTTTGGGATAGGATGGTGGCATAAGTGGTGTCTAAAAGAGATACGGACACTTATGGCTCATCGTCGCAATAATGCATGGTACGCATTGCTTTTATGTATATATACATGGATATGAGTATGTGTGTTTATGTATGTATGTATATGAGAGAGAGAGAGGGAAAAGAGTGAGACTAGAGGTACAAATACACACATACACACATATGCATCATACATGCACATTTACACACATAAACACACGCATACATGCACATTTATACACACACACACATACATGCACATTTTTACACACATACACATGGATGCAGTTACACGCATATAATGAATAAACATAGACACATACACATACTCACATATACATACCCTCCTCCCCCAAGGCTTTCTCCAAGGCTTATGACTAAGGTGGCGACCCAGGCATAGACCTTGGCATACCTTGTTGTCTGAGTCACCGAAGTCACCGTTGGCGTTGTTGGTTGCGCACGAGGGAGGACCTCAACGATCGAGGAATATAGATGTTCCCATTACTTCCCGCGAGGTCACCCATCCCAATAAGGTGTTCCCCCCAGAGCTCACTTAACCGTGGCAATCTCTTGCCACTAAGCTACACTCTTGTGGTGCACTACAACATATGAGGGGCATACCGACGCTGCATATACCGATGGTCATAGTGGGCGTTGGTATAGCCCTCCAAAAATCTCACTAAGAGATACCGACGGTCAAGTGACCATTGGTATGAACATTTTAAATGGATCGTCAGTGTGGCCCGCAGCCGCCGATATAAGCGTCGGTATAGGCATCGATATAGGCGTTGGTATGAGCGTCAGTATAAGCGTCGGTAATTTACTGAGAACTACCGAAGCGTATATCGACGTCCATACGGGCACCTATACCGGCGGCGAGTTTTAAACATACCGCGAACCCGAGAGCAAAACTTCACATTTTTGTGCATGTTTGAGTACTATCGGTCCACTGTCGAACTTGCACGCGTGAACCTGCATTGTCTTGTGCACACACACACACACGGATCTCTCTCTCTACACACACACTCTCTCTCGGCTTAGATCTCACATCTTGGTAAGTGCTATGCGTACTGTTAGCATTTGTGTTTCTCTATGCTTTAGGGTTTCTAATTTCTCTTTTCATTGAGTTTGCAGAAGTTCTTTGGCATCGATTGTTTGGAATTGGATGAGAGACGACCTACATTACGCTTTGACGACAATGATTCAAAGAGGGACATACTTGTAAGTGATTATTTTATTCGCTATTGATAGAGAGAGAAGGAGAGAAAGAGAGAGAGAGAGAGAGAGAGAGAGAGAGAGAGAGAGAGAGAGAGAGAGAGAGAGAGAGAAAGAGAGAGAGAGAGAGAGAGAGAGAGAGAAAGAAAGAGAGAGAGAAGAGAAAGGAAGATACACATTAATTTACACATGCATACATATACACATACATGTACACACATGCATGCTTACATACACACACCTATACACACACACATGCTTACATACACACACACATATACACATATGCATGCATACACAGACACATAAATTTACACACATGCATACATACACACACATGCATACACACATACATACACACACATATATACACATATGCATACATACACATACACACACACATACATACACACATGCATATACACACAAATATACACACATGCATGCATACATACACACACATATACCGGCATGCATGCATACATACACACACATATACCGGCATGCATGCATACACACATATATACACACATGCATGCATACACACATATACACACATGCATGTATACATACACACACATGTATACACATGCATACACATACACACACATACACATACATGCATGCATACATACACACACGTACACACACATGCACACACATGGATGCCTACATACACACACATACACATACACTCACATGTATACACATGTATACATACACACACACATGTATACATGCATACATACACACACATATATACACACATGCATACATACACACATATAATCATATAATCACATATACAAATAGGATTAGGGTTTTAGGGTTAAATCTTTAAGATTAGGGTTTTAGGGTTTGAACACCTACATAACATATATGCGCACATACACATGCACATATAATACATATATACATGTATATACACATGTATACATAAATATACATATTTTAGGTCTAGATATTTAAGATTAGGGTTTTAGGGTTTAGTATTTCAGATTTAAGTTTAAGTCTTTTTTATTAGGGTTTTAGGATTTTAATATGTAGATAACATATATACACAAGCACACATATACATATAATAAATACATACATGTAGATACACATGCATACAAAATATACATATTTTAGATTTAAATCTTTAACATTAGGGTTTTAGGGTTATAACACCTACATAACATATATGCACACATACACATACACATGTAATCCATATATACATGTATATACACATGTATACAGAAATATACATATTTTAGGTCTAGATATTTAAGATTAGGGTTTTAGGGTTTACTATTTCAGATTTAAGTCTAAGTCTTTCTGATCACGGTTTTAGGATTTTAATACGTAGATAACATATATACACAAGCACACATATACATATAATATATACATACATGTAGATACACATGCATACAAAAATATACATATTTTAGATTTAAATCTTTAAGATTAGGGTTTTAGGGTTATAACACCTACATAACATATATGCACACATACACATGCACATATAATACATATATACATGTATATACACATGTATACAGAAATATACATATTTTAGGTCTAGATATTTAAGATTAGGGTTTTAGGGTTTAGTATTTCAGATTTAAGTCTAAGTCTTTCTGATTAGGGTTTTAGGATATTAATACGTAGATAACATATATACACAAGCACACATATACATATAATACATACATACATGTAGATACACATGCATACAAAAATATACATGTTTTAGTTTTAAATGTTTAAGATTAGGGTTTTAGGGTTATAACACCTACATAACATATATGCACACATACACATGCACATATAATACATATATACATGTATATACACATGTATATAGAAATATACATATTTTAGGTCTAGATATTTAAGATTAGGGTTTTAGGGTTTAGTATTTCAGATTTAAGTCTAAGTGTTTCTGATTAGGGTTTTATGATTTTAATACGTAGATAACATATATACACAAACACACATATACATATAATACATACATACATGTAGATACACATGCATAGAAAAATATACATATTTTAGATTTAAATATTTAAGATTAGGATTTTAGGGTTATAACACCTACATAAGATATATGCACACATACACATGCACATGTAAGACATATATACATGTATATACCCATGTATACAGAAATATACATATTTTAGGTCTAAATATTTAAGATTAGGGATTTAGGGTTTAGTATTTTAGATCTAGAATTTTAAGATTAGGGTTTTAATTAAATATATATAATTAAATATATAAAAATAGGATTACGTAAGGAAAAAAAATCTGAATATATAAATAAATATATATATAAAATAAGATACTTATATACATAAACAAATATAAAAAGAACTAGTGTTTTAAATTATTTAATTAAATATATATATTAAATATATATAATTAAATATATAAAAATAGGACTACATAAGGAAAAAAAATCTGAATATATAAATAAATATATATATAAAATAAGGTAATTATATAAATTAAAGAAAACTAGTATTCTAAATAGTTTAATTAAATATTTATAATTAAATATTTATAATTAAATATATAAAATTAAATATATAAAGATAGGATTATGTAAGGAAAAAAAATCTGAATATATAAATAAATATATTTATAAAATAAGATAATTATATACATAAATAAATATAAAAAGAACTAGTGTTTTAAATAATTTAATTAAATATATATAATGAAATATATAAAATTAAATGTATAAAATTAAATATATAAAAATAGGATTACGTACGGAAAAATCTGAATATATAAATAAATATACATAAAAAATAAGATAATTATATACATAAATAAATATAAAAAGAATTAGCATTTTAAATACTTTAATTAAATATTTATAATTAAATATATAAAAATAGGATTAAGTAAGGAAAAAATTTGAATATATAAATAAATATATATATAAGGTAGGATAATTATATAGATAATAAAATATGATAAGAACTAGTCATTTAAATAAATAAATGAAATATATATGATTAAATATATAAAAATAGGTTTAAATTTAATCATTTTAAATAGAGTGGATATATATACAATACACAAACACACATACTTATATACCTATCTATATTCACATATATATACAGATACACATATATATACACATGCATACATATATATACATGTTTTAGTTCTAGCTCATTTGGATTAAGGTTTTAAAACCTACATAACATATATACACACATACACATACACATATAATACATATATACATGTATATACACGTGTATAGAAATATATATCATTTAGGTATAGATCTTTAAAATTAGGGTTTTAGGGTTTAGGTATACATATAACTTAATTAAGAGGATCAATCAAGAAAAAATCCGAATATATAGATAAAATAGGATAGCTATATAGATTAGGGTTTTGAAATTAGGGTTTTAAGTTTTTTTAGGTATTTAAGTATTTAAGAGTTAGATTTTTAGGTTTAATAAAAAAACAAATGTTCTTAAATGTCCATATTGTAGCAGATGGCTTCTTCGGATCCTGAAGAGAGAATGGCATGTCCTTGCACACAGTGCAAGTATCAAATTTATCAAAAACGACGGATTTGTATTGCACATGTTAGAGAGTATGGATCCTTTGATAGGAGTCGACTGGAAAACATACGCTATCATTCGCATGGTCCCCCAAGTGAGCAGATGGACCCAAACGAAATTGCACCGGTAACCTCTCATGGACAAAAGAGAGCAAGAAAGGACTTAGACGTACAAGCAAGAACTAATAATATTACATAGAATGAACATATGGAAGAGATGCTTGAAGCATTTTATGAGATGGATGAAGATCATGATAGTGAAGAAGGTGTCAAGATTTTCATGGACACAATAGAAATTCCACAATTAGAAGTTGATAAAGAATATGAAAACATGCGAAGATTAGCTCGTTTACCACTTTACAATGGAGCAAAGATATTTGTACTACGTGCTTCACTCGCGATGCTCAATCTGCAATCCACTTATGGATGGTCAGATAGTAGTGTCACTGAATTGTTCAGGTAAGTGGAGAACAAATTGGCTTTCATTGTTGTATCATAATAACTTTATTTACTAATATCATTTTAATTGCTTATTGCAGGCTTCTTAAAGATCAATTTTTGCTAGAGGGCAATGACATGCCTCTAACACGTCGAGATGCGAAAAAACTTTTACAGTCCATTGCAATGGATTATACTAAAATTCATGCTTATCCGAATGATTGCATTCTCTTTCGGAATGAGTATGAGCATCTCCACGTATGTCCAAAGTGTGGAGAAAATAGATTTAGAGAAGATGTTATAGGCGAAGCAGTCCCCGCAGAGGTTCTTCGCCACTTTCCTATCATTCCACGAATTAAGAACATGTTTAGATGCAAATCTATAGTTGAGTTAATGTCATGGCATACAAAGAGGAGGTCTACAGATAATGTAATGCGAGTGTCAGCTGACTCTGATGCTTGGAAGCACATAGATAGGAAGTGGCCAAAGTTTGCTAGTTAGCCTCGGTCCATATGTCTAGGCCTAGCTATGGATGGAGTGAATCCATTTGGATTACGCAGTTCTTCATGGAGCACATGGCGTGTATGTTTGGTCTAATATCCCACCATGGTTGGCCACAAAGAAAGGTCATTTATTATTAGCTCTTATTGTACCAGGTAAGTATAAGGTAATAAACATGGATGTATATTTTGCACCACTTGTGCAAGAACTACGCATTTTATGGGATGGGATTACTGTGCGTGACATGTCTCAACCTATAAGAAGATGAGACGTGCGAGTGCAAGGCATACTTATGTGGACAATGCATGATTGGCCTGGTTATGGTGAATGTTCAGGTTTATCGATTTCCGGTTACCATGCTTGTCCTTTATGCAGACCACGGCTCGAAGCACGCTATTCCAAAGCACTACATAAAACTGTCTATCAAGGACATTATAGATATTTGCCTTATGGACATGTTTTACGTGAAGGAGAAATTGGTTGACAAGCGCAACACCAAATGAAAGCTAGCGATTGGAAACAACTGTGGGATTCAAAAAATCTAGTTACAGGCATGAAACGGTTGTCCATTTTTCATGAAATCCTTTATTGGAGTGAGTTGGTGATCAATCATTTGGTAGACCCGATCCTTATTTTCAAGAATGTGGGAGAGATTCTTCAGAAAACTTTGATCAGAAAGAAAGAGAGCAAAGCACAAAGGGATGAATTAGAAGAGCGAGGTCGTATGCGAGAGTTGTGGGCAATTACTAAGCCCAACGAACAGTATCGTTACCAAGAGCTCCTTGGGTGCTTCGCAGGATGGAAGAGCAACAAGTGAAGAAAACAATTTGAGAGTTTCGTACACCTACTAGATGCATGAGATGTCTAAAGACTGCTTTCACACGAAACGAAGATCTTGTAGGACTCAAGTCTCATGATTGGCACAAGTTTTTACAGTTTGTGCTCCCTATAGCCCTAAAAGATTATCTTTCAGAGGATGTACGAAAAACCATTTATAAAATTAGATCTTTAGTACGGTGGATATCTTCTAAAGAGATAAATAGAGATAGCATAGAGAGTGTGAAACTCAATGCTATCGAGGCTGTTTGTATGGTAGAGAAATACTTTCCCACAAGTATTCTCACTATTCAACTTCATTTACTGGTTCATGTAGTAGATGAAGTTGCAATAGCAGGAACTGTTCATAGTCGATGGATGTTCTTCTTAGAGGGCTTTATGAAGACATTAAAAGGGTTTGTTGCACAGAGAGCACGTCCAGAGGGTAGCATGGAAGAGGGATGGCTTGTACAAGAATCTCTTGTATTCATAATTGAGTTTCTACGTATATCGGATCTCAAAATGCCTCGCTTATGGAGCGATGATGAAGATGTTCGTCTCGTAGGCGATGAACCACAAGGTACAGGATTGCAAAGAAAAATGGATGCAACTTTCAGCGAGAAGGCAATGAAGTTTTTCATAGTTAACTCTGAGCCTATGCAAAAGTGGTTAGAAAGGTATGAACTTGTCAAGGAAACTAACGCAAAGGAAAGAGCTCAGTTTCAAAGAAATCGTTCCACTTGATTTTTGCCTCTTCTAGAAAATCTTCGACCTCTCCCAACTTTTCCAACGAGCAGATGGCTAGATGCAGCAGTTTCACAAGCAAAGGCAACGGGTGAAGATATCTCTAAAGAAGAAGAAGAACTCGCAAAAGGATGTGATTGGGAGTATATTAAATACGGTGCACTATGGTCTCATGGACGACACTTTCGAATCGCACGAATCAATCAAAATAGGTCTACTTTTGATAGTGGAGTGATGGTGAATTTTTTGCAAAAAAGTAGAGCGAGTGCAAGCGATGATAATGCCCTAGAAGGCGAGTTAGATTATTGTGGCGTGATTCAAGACATCTTGAAACTATCTTTTAGAAAGTTTGATTACTTTGTTTTTGACGTGAAATGGTTCAAAGTAGTCACCTCTGGAAGAAACACAACAGTGAGACGGGATAAGAGCGGTTTACTTCAAGTCGACTCTACAAGATTATGCACAAATGAAAGGGATACATTTGTACTTCCCGAACACTGTGAGAAAGTTGTTTTTATACCAGATTCAAAAGAACCAGAGTGGCTATTTGTTTTACAAGTCACTCCACGTAGTAGAGAAATTTTTCAAAACATAGATGTAGAAGAAAGTCCATCTCTAGTGGACTCAGAGATTCATTCGATAGTTGAGGAGGAAGAGATCATTGTTCGAGAAGAAGAGGTCATTGAGGAAGAGGTCATTGTTCGAGAAGACAAAGCAATAGATGATGATCAGGAGGAAACTAGCATAGCAAGCGATTTAGAAGCCATCAATATAGAGATAGATATTCTCGGTGCATCGGATCTTCAAGACGATGCTAGTTTATTCCCCATATCATTTTTCTTATCGCATGCTAATTATTTGAGTTCTTTTATTACAGAGCACGATGGGAGACAGTTCTCCAGTCACTGCACATTCCATGACAGAGGAGCAGTTTTTGGAGTTCATCTCTCAGGTCCCTCCTACGTATATGGCCGATGCATCACAATATTGGATCGCTCGTGATAGCAGTCCTCGCGGCCTCACTCCTGGCGGCCTTACTCCTACCGGCCTCACTCTCGCTGGCCTCACTCCCGTCGGCGTCACTCCCAGCGGTGTCACTCCTGCCGGTGTCACTCCTGCAGGTGGTGCTACTCCCATAGGAGGTATGTCTCCTAGCTTTGTGACTCCACCACAACCATCTTTGCAGTTAAACTGCTGTTAAACTAGAATATGTTGATAGTGACTCTGATTCCGAACAAACAAGGGAAACGAGGAACTACTCAATTGAAGCTTTGATAAAGGCAAGAGATGATATTATGCAGAAAACGGCGTGGAACTCTCCTGTCGATCAATTCTCGATATATTCGCATATTGCGAATGTTGAAGAGAAAAGAAAGAGGGATGATGAGCAAGATGCAAATGATTCAGGTAGACGAATGACTAGAAGTAAGATGAGAGATGAGCCGAAGCCTAAGAAAGTTCAGTTTGAACAAGGCGAAAGTTCTAAAACAAATGAGGAGCGAAGAAAAGAAATTAGGGAGGGTAAACAACCTGTGTTTAGTGAGCCAATTCAAACATCAGACAAAGTAGAGCAAATTCCTAGAACTGAAACAAAACCTGAAGAGAAACCAGAAAAGAAACCAAAACAAGTACCGAAAGCTATTCTTATTTCTGAACTTGAACAAAAAGTTGATTCGAAAGAAATATTGTATGACATCTTATTAAAAAGTGCAGTAACAATGACTTTAGAACAAATCTTCTCAATAGAAAAAATTGAATTTAAGGAAAATTTTATTAAACTAATTAAAAGGAAGAGATTCCCTCTGTCACAAGAGGTAGAGATGCAAGATGTTGCCGATGTAACTCACTTGATTCATGAATCTCTTTCTTTAGACTCAGAAGATGAAGAAGATAATACCTGTAATGTGAACAAAAATTTCTTAGGGCCGATTGTACCAGATGACGAAACAAAAAACTCAGAGAGTGATTTTAGAAAAAGTTTTTGGGCGAGAGGCACACGGGTGATTAAAGTTAACTTAGGAGATCAAAAGAGATCATATTCTGCTTTAGCCCTAATTGACTCTGGGTCTGAAATCAATGTGATTTCGAAAGGATTATATGATAAGTTTAAATGGCCTATTGATAAAAATCACGGCTGGATAATGCGAACCGCGGACAATGGTTGTGGATCACTCCTAGGAGCATGTGCCAACATACCTCTAATGATAGGTGGAATTTCTGAGACATTCCACTTTTTCATTCAGGACAACTGCTCTTATGAAATTATCTTAGGTCAACCATTTATATGTGAAGCGAGAATGGAGACTAAAGTAGTAGATGACGGCTCAGCATACGCAAGAATTAGATCTAAAGATGATCTACAATCGCTCCAAGTTATGATAGTCAGCCCAAACCATGTACGAAATAGGGAGCAAATTAGGAAGACGCCCATCCGTTCTCATGAAAAGATACGTGAAGATCATATGCCTCTTCGTGAGTTTGGAACTTATTATGATCAAAATTTTGCCTAGATGCCACTGTTGAGCGAGACAACGGTGGTTCTTGGTTTGATGTCTCGCACCCATCTGTAGATACTTTAGATAGTTTTTCTTTGTATTTCCCTTCATCATATTTGCAATTCAGTCATTATAAACAAATTCCTAAAAAAATTATAAAACATTATGAAAAATTTTATAAAGAGAAAGGATTCATTTCATCTGATGAAAACATTGAAACCGTAATTGAAACTTTATCTTCAAACTCATTGATTGAAGAACTTCAAAATATTTTGCATGAAAAAAAAAAATTTAGATTTGTACTTTTAAATTCTATTGAAGAATATGATTTGATTATTAAATTTGTCATGAGTAATGAAAAGGAAGCAAAAGTAAATACAAAATACAAAACCGTTGATAAAAAAATTAAACCGATTGCCCAATCATTACCACGAGAGAGTGAAGAGAAGTTTAGGAAAGTTACCAATGATCCTTATTTAAGAGAGCGCACAAATATAGGTCATACCTTCACAGAAGAAACTTTAAAGCTAATCAAGATAGGAAATGATGAAAATTTTTTGTTACCCGAGGAACGTGAACTATTTCAAAGAGTGATTAGAAAGCATGGAAAGGCATTTTCTTTATATTCCCATGAGATAGGTTGTGCAGACCCAAAAATTGTACCACCAATGATCATCTTTACAGTGCCTCACATTCCATGGAATCTTCGACCCATACCTGTTCCGAAAGCCCATTTACCAGAGTTAATGCGGCTTCTTAAGGAAAAGATTTACATGCGAATTTTAGAGCCATCGTCTGCACCCTACTCAAATAGGTGGTTTACTGTTCCAAAGAAAAATGGCAAGTTACGGTTCATTCAAGATTTACAACCTGTTAACAAGGTTACTATTAGGAATGTAGGTACTGGGCCCATTGTAGGGGAATTCGCTGAAGCCTTCGTTGGTCATGCCATTTACTCAATGGGAGACTTGTATTCTAGCTACGATCAATTTCAGCTTGCTATTGAAAGTAGAGACATTACGACCATGAAAAATCCTTTAGGCTTAGTTCGCATGTGCACTTTGCCGCAAGGAGCTACTAATTCAGTAGCGCATATGATGAACGCCATGAATTCAGTATTACATGACTTCATTCCTAATATAGCCATGCCATTTATTGATGACATTCCTATTAAAGGATGTATTGAGAATGCAAAAGATGAAACTTTAGATTCCTCTGGCTGCAGGAAGTTTGTAGTAGATCATATCCCTGACTGTGAAAGGATTTTCCAGAGATTTGAAGAGGTTGGTCTCACATTCTCCATTGAGAAATCTGTTTTTGGTATTAATGAGGTACTTATAGTTGGGCATTTATGTGGACATTACGGTCGGAGGCCATATCCACCTAAAGTCGACGCTATAAACAAGATTTCTGAAACCTGTAGTAATATTAGTGAGGTAAGACGATTCCTTGGTGCTTGTGTGTTTTATGCCATCTGGATCCCACACTATGCACATGTTGCAAACTGTCTTTATGCTTTGCTAAGGAAGAATCAAAAGTTTCTTTGGACTGAAGAACACTCAAAAGCTATGAAAAAGTTAAAGAAATTACTTCTTGAAGCTCCTATTTTAAAGCGAGTAGATTATACTGATCAAAAGCCTATCATTTTAACTGTTGATACGAGCCCTATAGGAATAGGATGGCTTATTGGTCAGGACGATGAAGAGGGCAATAGGTATGCTTTGAGATTTGGAGCAAAGATTTTACACGATACGCAAAGAAATTATCCGCAAATTAAACGAGAACTATGGGGTTTAGTCACGGCATTAAAATCCGATAAAGAATATTTTATAGGTGCAAATGTAATAGTTGAGACAGATTGTCTACCTCTGATTGGAATGATTACAAACTGTTCATCACCTGAGATTGCCATGCTTAGATGGATTTCATACATCAAATTTATAAATCCTGTTTTGATACATATTGCAGGTAAATCTAATCCTGTGGCTGATATGCTTTCTCGAGCTAGATTTGATAATGAGGAAGAAACAGAATTAGAAATAAATGCAATTAATTATGATTCTAAAGCATACGCATATGAACAGTTTAATATTGAAGAATACGAAGGAGAGTGGCAGGATATTGGAAAGTATTTAAGTACTTTGGTTAGGGCACCTTCATGGTCTTCAAATAGATTTTGGGATATTAGGAAAAGAGCTTACAACTTTTTCCTGAAAGATGGTTTCATTTGGAGACATGCGAGGGGAAAAATTAGATTGCCACAACGAGTACTAGGTACTAAGGATCTTCAGTTACAAGTCATGAAGAGTATGCATGATACTTTATGGGCAGGACATAAAGGTTTTGTAGCTACGTATGAAAAAATTAGAGAAGGATACTGGTGGCCAGGGATTTATGTTACTGTTAAAAATTATGTTACTTCATGTGACATATGTCACATTCATTCCTCAGTCAAACATAGGGATCCGCTGCATCCTACCTATCCACCATGCATCCATTATAAATGGGTTGTAGACTTAGTTACCATGCCCAAAGGTATCAATAAGATGAGATATATAGTCTTGGCACGTGAAGATCTTACGAATCATGTAGAAGGCCAAGCTTTAAGATCTAAGACAACCTTGAATGTATGCAAATTTCTTCTTGAGGATGTCATTTCACGATTTGGTTATGTAGAAAAGGTAGTGGCTGATAGGGGAGAGTTAGATGCGCAGGAGGCTAGAGAATTCTTTGCTAGGCATGGAATTCGCTTAGCCCTTACTACTGCTTACAACCCTGAAGCTAATGGGAAGATTGAGCGAGGGCATTCTCCTATTATTAAAGCAATTTCCAAAGCTTGTAATGGAGAAATTAAGAATTGGCCAACTTATCTGCCATTTGCGTTGTGGGCCGATAGAATGACCTGCACTAGAACGACGGGGTATATGCCGGCAGAGTTGATGTATTGCCAGAAACCAATTTTCCCTGTGCATACGCAAATTCTTACTTGGACTACTTTACCATGGGAAGATAATTTGTCAACAGAAGATTTATTAGCTCTGCGAATCCAGCAGCTAGAGCAAGGGAATGAACGTTTAGAAGAGGCTATAGTTAAACTAAAAGATTCTCGATTGAAAAACAAGAAGTATTTTGATAAATCACATAGGTTAAGGCCAAAGCCGATTTATGTTAATGATTGGGTTTTACTGTATGATAGTACGTTTGATTCTCAGTATGATGCCCGTAGGAAACTTAAAAGACGTTGGTTTGGACAATGTGGTAGTCAAAACCTATGATAATGGAACGTATGCCTTACGCGAATTAGATGGCACGCCTCTTAAAAGCTTAATTGCTGGCAAAAGAATTAAATTATTTAAACAAAGAGATGATGAAATGTATGAAGTAATGTTTGATGATGAGCATGATTAATTATGTATGAATGAATTTCTTTAGTGTGGGTTTCTTTTGCAGGAAAACCAAGAGAAGATTTGAATATGAAATTTAATAATTTTGTGTGTCTAGCTGTTGCTGGTTGAGTTCTAACAGGTCTTTGAAGAACAAATTAAGATGCATAAAGATGAGCAGATTGAAGATGGAGTTGATTTTAGGTCGTATTTTTCTTTGTTATACAATTTTGATTTATGTATTTTCTTTGCATTCATAAAAACTAATTTATAAAGTCTGGAATGAAGAATATTAATTTATAAAGGACTCTATTTAACCATATTAGGGAAATAAACATAATTTATATTTCTACATTTATAGATTAAGTGAGATTTGTTAAAAATAGAAGGATTTGTAGTTCATTTAGATAACGAAAGTAGTTGTATATATGTAGGAGCATATTGTTGCATGATACATGTCTGTGAAAACCTAGATCTTTCTTGTCCATGCAGCTAGATCCTTAGCTCGGATTAAGGGGTTAAGCCTTTCCCCTTTAAAATAAAAAAGTAGAAAAAAAAAAAAAAAGAATATTGACATGGAAGTTATACCTTCTTCCACCCCAAAAAGGTATTTACATTTATTATCGATATGAAGTTTACATCATATTTATATGAAGCAAACTAGTTGTGAAAAAACACATCTAGTGATTAAAATTGGGCATACAAGGCGGCTGTTTGTCCAAGTAGATTTAGTAGATTTCTTTGGCATGTTTGATTGCTCATATGTGAATGCATATATATAACGAAACCTGCATTTGAATGAATGAAAATGAATTCTGTTTTATACTAATCTTTACATAGTTTATAAATGGATAAAATATAAACTAATGTTTGTTGACTGAAAAGGTTAATAGTTTACCTTTATACTTTAATATGTTTTCATTGCCAGATGTAATTGAAATAAACTTCATGTGCATGTTGAAAAGATTAAAAATTTGATAATTTAAAATATTTTTATAAAAAGAATTGATGCTTTTCTATGATTTAATTTCAGGATAATCATTGAAAATGCCGCTTCCCTTAATCTGCAAGTTGGCCCATCGAGGATGATGTGCAGGTTTGGTGGTGGTGGATGTCGGGAAGATTTGCATCTTCCAGTTGATAACCAGAGGAAATAAAAGCAACTTAATTGGTGAATTCTAAACCTCTTTTTCACTATTGAACAATTGTTCTGGATTGAATTAACTACTTTTGAAGTGTTTGCAGGTATAAGAAATGATGAAGAAAATATGTTCAAATTAGGGTTTATCCTAATTACTTAATTAATGAGTATTTCATATTTATACATGCTTGATTCATGGGTAGTTAACCCTAGGGTTGTCTAAGTTCACATGATTTTATGTTCATTGGATTCATCTGAAGGGTTTCAAAGGATTTAATGGATTCATGTTAGAGTTTAAGTAAGAGTTAGTGGGTTAATGATAGGGTTCAGAAGGATTTTAATGGGTTATCAGTGATTTCCAAAGGGTTTCAATAGGGTTTTGATGGGTTTTAAGTAGGTTTTTTAGGGTTTAGAATGTTTCAAGGGTTTAAAATAATTAATATTTAAGGAAATTAATCTATAACTAAACATTGGTTCAATAACAAAAATTAAAATATGGTTTAATTAATTATTTAATCATGTATGTGCATTTAATACTAAGGTTCTAATTAATTAAAATCTTAACCTAAGATTGAATTAAATGATTTATTTAAAATAAGAAATATAGGCTAATTAAATTAAAAATGGTAAATTAAATGGATAAATAACTAGTGGTCTATATGAGTACTAGGAAAAAGAATGGTTTATAGAAAATATGTAACTAAAGTGATTGAAAGAGTGGTTGGAATAAATGATGCAATTAAAGGAAGTTAAAGAGAAACTTTAAATGAATGGTGTATATGAAAAACGTTAAAAGAATGGAGTAAGTGAGTTGTGTAAATAAAGTCAATTTAAAGTGTGGTGAAAGTAAGGAGATTAAAGTGTGGTTCTAGATTAAAAGTTAAAACCAAAAGAGTGGATTAGGAAGGACTTGTGTATGTATTTAAATATGTGTTGAGCTCAAGTTTCTCCTAATGTTTTTTTTGCAGGTACTGTCTCCTGCTCTTTACTTTCTTCTGTTTCCCCTTCTTTCTCATTAGATCCTCCTCGTGCTCGGGATATTGAGCCGTCATTATGATGTTGATTGTCCGGCTGGATGCATGCCCATGCCTATTCCGTGGCTTGGTCTGAGTCCCTGCAGTAGTGTATGTGTATGTGTATGTGCGTGTTATGTGCACGTGTGTGTGTGTGTGATGTGCACGTGTGTGTGCGTGTTATGTGTACGTGTATGTGCGTGTGATGTGCACGTGTGTGTGCGTGTTATGTGTCTGTGTAAGTGTGTGAATGTGATATATGTGTTATGTGTGAAGTGATGTGTGTATGTGAAGTGTGTGTGATGTGTATGTGTGTTTGTGATGTCATGTGCACGTGTGTGTGCGTGTTATGTGCACGTGTGTGTGCGTGTGATGTGCACGTGTGTGTACGTGTTATGTGTATGTGTATGTGCGTGTTATGTGTATGTGTGTGTGTGTTATGTGTGTATGTGTTATGTGTGATGTGTGATGTGTGTATGTGTGTATGTGATGTGTGTGTGTTATGTGTGTATGTCTATGTGTAATGTGTGTGTGTGTGAGTGAGTTCCCCCCCCTCTCTCCTCTGTGTGCAGCGCGCGACAGCGCGCAGCACAGAGAGAGAGAGAGAGAGAGAGAGAGAGAGAAGAGAGAGAGAGAGAGAGAGAGAGAGAGAGAGAGAGAGAGAGAGAGAGAGAGAGAGAGAGAGAGAGAGAGAGAGAGAGAGAGAGAGAGAGAGACTCTCCCTCCCCTCCTCTATCAGCGCGGCAGCGCGCAGACAGAGAAGGAGAGAGAGAGAGAGGGGAGAGAGAGAGAGAGAGAGAGAGAGAGAGAGAGAGAGAGAGAGAGAGAGAGAGAGAGAGAGAGAGAGAGAGAGAGAGAGAGAGAGAGACTCTCCCTCCCCTCCTCTGTCAGCGCAGCAGGGCGCAGACAGAGAAGGAGAGAGAGAGAGGAGAGAGAAGGAGAGAGAGAGAGAGAGAGAGAGAGAGAGAGAGAGAGAGAGAGAGAGAGAGAGAACGGAAGAAAGAGAGAGAGAGAGAGAGAGAGAGAGAGAGAGAGAGAGAGAGAGAGAGAGAGAGAGAGAGAGAGAGAGAAAAAGAGAGAAAAGAGAGAGAGAGAGAGAAAGAGAGAGAGACAACGACGGTGATAGAAAGAGAGAGAGAGAGAGAGAAAGAGAAAGAGAGAGAGAGGCATTAGAGTGAGAGAAAAAAAATATTTGTTAATTTTAGTTAATTAAGTTATATCATAATTAATTAATTTTATTTTTAGTTATATGACTACATATGTATATGTATATGCAAATATGAATGGATAAATTCATGATATTAGATGCATAATTGGGTGAGCTTGTATGTATGAATAAAAATGATGACGGTGCATATGCATGAGATATCATGAATGTACATGAGTGCATCTATGTGTGAATGTATGCATTGCTATGCATGATAACTTGTTAGTAGATACATATATATAAATGTGTGATAAACATAAGTAAGTGATTATGTGAAGCATGAGAATGTGCAGTAGCATGAGTATAAAGAGTATGTATGATGTGAATGCATGAGTATGAGCATGTGTGTTAGTATATATGCATATTCATGAAAGTGTATGCATGGTTAATATGCATTAGCATGAATGTGCATTAGTATATGCATGGTTATATAGTGTATGTTATGATAGCATGCATGTGAGTTAGTATGTGTGTGTATTAGCATACGCATAAGAGAATTTATAAATGTGTCAACATGTATGTTAGCTTATATCCACATGCATGGAAGCATATGTTAGCACGAAAGCATATGAAAGTGTGTGTGTTAGCAAATTTGCATGTGCATGAGAGTGTGAGTTAGCATGCATGTTTGAAATTAAAGCATGAGAATGTTTTATGATTTTAAAGGGTACTTATATTTCCTAATGTTTTTTTTGCAGAAACATTGAAGATTACAATCAGTTAAAGTGAAGTAGAAGCAGTTGAAGTGAACCGGCAGATTGAAGATCCATTTAAACCTTATATCTCCATTTAGTCATTTACCCGATTACTTAGACATTTATCCAATTATCTAGACTTAACATTTGTATTAGCTTATTCATTCATTTATTCAAATCAGTTTAGCATCATATTGTTTCTATTAGTTCTTTCATGTATTCCGATTTATACCATGAATCTGAAAACAGTAGTCATGATATCATTGAACATACAACCGAATCATTAGTGTCTTTATCTTATGAACAATATTACTTCGGAATCATTAGTGTCTTTATCTTATAAACAATGTTTAACTACATTCCTAGCCTTTTCTTCCCTATGGTCCTTAGTCTGAGTCCGCTACAGACACCCTGCGTGTGCCGAACGATTTAGGCGGATGACTTGATCCACCATCCGAGCATCCCTCACGACCCGACATTGGTGAACCCGACGTGAAAATCGGCTTGCGACTCAGACAGGTATTATCAGTTTGCATTGCATATACATTCATACGATTTTACATCAGTGCAGCTGCGGCTTCATCCCTGGAAGCTGTGGCATTTACGTGAGCTTGCAATCTTCTTGGTGTCGAGGGCTGGTCTGGTAACCTGAGCGCCTCCACGAAGATTGGCAAGTAGGAGAACCTCGTCGCGCCACCCCTTTCATCAACAATTGAAGCACAAAACGTTTGCACCCATTTTTAGCAAACTATGTATTTAGGTTTTGATTCAAATCAATAAATGTATTGAATTTCACAGAAAGCACTGTTTTGAGCCTCATCTTCGAGCAGTTGGTATACTTTCTTTACCCTTACATTCTTGGGTGAAAAAGTTTATTATTGGTATAGGTTAAAGGCAATTGTTTGTTAATCATAGGTTAAGCGTTAATCATAGCTTTACTTGAAGCATATTGGCATAGTATAAACTTAACAAACTGGACTCTAACGGAATTTCAGAATTAGTAGCTGATCAGGAAAGAGTAACAAAAGAGGTTCAGGATATAGTTAGAATTGTTCAAGCTAGGTCAAAACAACCTTCAAAAATGGACGAGCTATTTCAAACTATGATGCACGAGACGCAAGGACAAAAAGTAGTTGAAACGTTATTAAAGGATAAAGGGAAATTTACTGGTATGAATGTTACAAATTATTTAGACACGTTTGAGGAATTAGCTAAGTTACACGGTTTACCTGAAACAAAGTGGAAATCCTATCTTGGACGTCTGGCCATAGGTACTGTAAAAGCTATTATGGATATACATGACAAAAAGGAATGGGATGAGTTTAGAAAAGAGCTGCATAAGGAATTCTACTTAGAAGACTACAGTCAACATAGTAGAGAAGGATTTATGAAATGGATTAGTTCACCTAAGCCTCACATTTCGTTAACTCAACTCCATAGTGAATTTATGAAAAGATTCTCTCAATTACCTGAACAGGATAGAGTTGCCCTTACCCCAGATATCATTTTATATTTCGTTAAAATCTTGTCTCCAGATATAAGGGTAGAGGTTGAGCGTAGGCTTGAAGAACCGGGAAAGAAATATAGGCTTACAGATGACTGGGGTGTAGTGAAAACTGTAGTTGAGGCGGTTGCTCACATGATCCAACGTAAAACACTCCTTTATGAATCGATGTCTCAACCATCTTCCAGTTTTCCTCCGATTCAGGCAACTAGGGATACACATATAGATTCAAAAGTTGAGCCTACAACATCCACATCTAGAGTACCAACCGAGTTACAATTTGAGATTTTGTTTAACAAGTTGGACAATATGATGCATATGCACGAGAATATGTCTAAAGAGGTAGCGGCTTTGCAGAATGTGGTGTATGCTTTAAACCTTCAAGATAAATCTGCAATACAAGCTCATCCGACTATTTATCCTCAACCAGTAAATGCTCCAAATCCACCATTAGTAGCTTCGAATCATCCTTTTATACCTCCTAATCCTCCAGTTGTACCCCAACCAATTCCTCAACCGATTCCTCAAGCATTTAACCAAAGAAATTTCAATGAAAGGAGAAATGCCAATGTGAGGAGATGTATCTGGTGCGATGCCACAGATCATTTGACTTACACATGTGAAGCATTGAAAGATGTGAAAGAGAAAAGACTTCTAATTGATATTGACAAGCGATTGTGCGACTATAGAACACATTTACCCTTAGCTGCCAATTGGGGAAAGGGAGGGATGCAAAAGCTGTATGAAAACCTTTCTAAGTCTTCGAAATCTGCTTCTGCTGTTAAACTAGAATATGTTGATAGTGACTCTGATTCCGAACAAACAAGGGAAACGAGGAACTACTCAATTGAAGCTTTGATAAAGGCGAGAGATGATATTATGCAGAAAACTGCGTGGAACTCTCCTGTCGATCAGTTCTCGATATATTCACTTATTGCGAATGTTGAAGAGAAAAGAAAGAGGGATGATGAGCAAGATGCAAATGATTCAGGTAGACGAATGACTAGAAGTAAGATGAGAGATGAGCCGAGGCCTAAGAAAGTTCAGTTTGAACAAGGCAAAAGTTCTAAAACAAATGAGGAGCGAAGAAAAGAAATTAGGGAGGGTAAACAACCTGTGTTTAGTGAGCCAATTCAAACATCAGAAAAAGTAGAGCAAATTCCTAGAACTGAAACAAAACCTGAAGAGAAACCAGAAAAGAAACCAAAACGAGTACCGAAAGCTATTCTTATTTCTGAACTTGAACAAAAAGTTGATTCGAAAGAAATATTGTATGACATCTTATTAAAAAGTGCAGTAACAATGACTTTAGAACAAATCTTCTCAATAGAAAAAATTGAATTTAAGGAAAATTTTATTAAACTAATTAAAAGGAAGAGATTCCCTCTGTCACAAGAGGTAGAGATGCAAGATGTTGCCGATGTAACTCACTTGATTCATGAATCTCTTTCTTTAGACTCAGAAGATGAAGAAGATAATACCTGTAATGTGAACAAAAATTTCTTAGGGCCGATTGTACCAGATGAGGAAACAAAAAACTCAGAGAGTGATTTTAGAAAAAGTTTTTGGGCGAGAGGCACACCGGAGATTAAAGTTAACTTAGGAGATCAGAAGAGATCATATTCTGCTTTAGCCCTAATTGACTCTGGGTCTGAAATCAATGTGATTTCGAAAGGATTATATGATAAGTTTAAATGGCCTATTGATAAAAATCACGGCTGGATAATGCGAACCGCGGACAATGGTTGTGGATCACTCCTAGGAGCATGTGCCAACATACCTCTAATGATAGGTGGAATTTCTGAGACATTCCACTTTTTCATTCAGGACAACTGCTCTTATGAAATTATCTTAGGTCAACCATTTATATGTGAAGCCAGAATGGAGACTAAAGTAGTAGATGACGGCTCAGCATACGCAAGAATTAGATCTAAAGATGATCTACAATCGCTCCAAGTTATGATAGTCAGCCCAAACCATGTACGAAATAGGGAGCAAATTAGGAAGACGCCCATCCGTTCTCATGAAAAGATACGTGAAGATCATATGCCTCTTCGTGAGTTTGGAACTTATTATGATCAAAATTTTGCCTAGATGCCACTATTGAGCGAGACAACGGTGGTTCTTGGTTTGATGTCTCGCACCCATCTGTAGATACTTTAGATAGTTTTTCTTTGTATTTCCCTTCATCATATTTGCAATTCAGTCATTATAAACAAATTCCTAAAAAAATTATAAAACATTATGAAAAATTTTATAAAGAGAAAGGATTCATTTCATCTGATGAAAACATTGAAACCGTAATTGAAACTTTATCTTCAAACTCATTGATTGAAGAACTTCAAAATATTTTGCATGAAAAAAAAAAATTTAGATTTGTACTTTTAAATTCTATTGAAGAATATGATTTGATTATTAAATTTGTCATGAGTAATGAAAAGGAAGCAAAAGTAAATACAAAATACAAAACCGTTGATAAAAAAATTAAACCGATTGCCCAATCATTACCACGAGAGAGTGAAGAGAAGTTTAGGAAAGTTACCAATGATCCTTATTTAAGAGAGCGCACAAATATAGGTCATACCTTCACAGAAGAAACTTTAAAGCTAATCAAGATAGGAAATGATGAAAATTTTTTGTTACCCGAGGAACGTGAACTATTTCAAAGAGTGATTAGAAAGCATGGAAAGGCATTTTCTTTATATTCCCATGAGATAGGTTGTGCAGACCCAAAAATTGTACCACCAATGATCATCTTTACAGTGCCTCACATTCCATGGAATCTTCGACCCATACCTATTCCGAAAGCCCATTTACCAGAGTTAATGCGGCTTCTTAAGGAAAAGATTCACATGCGAATTTTAGAGCCATCGTCTGCACCCTACTCAAATAGGTGGTTTACTGTTCCAAAGAAAAATGGCAAGTTACGGTTCATTCAAGATTTACAACCTGTTAACAAGGTTACTATTAGGAATGTAGGTACTGGGCCCATTGTAGGGGAATTCGCTGAAGCCTTCATTGGTCATGCCATTTACTCAATGGGAGACTTGTATTCTAGCTACGATCAATTTCAGCTTGCTATTGAAAGTAGAGACATTACGACCATGAAAACTCCTTTAGGCTTAGTTCGCATGTGCACTTTGCCGCAAGGAGCTACTAATTCAGTAGCGCATATGATGAACGCCATGAATTCAGTATTACATGAGTTCATTCCTAATATAGTCATGCCATTTATTGATGACATTCCTATTAAAGGATGTATTGAGAATGCAAAAGATGAAACTTTAGATTCCTCTGGCTGCAGGAAGTTTGTAGTAGATCATATCTCTGACTGTGAAAGGATTTTCCAGAGATTTGAAGAGGTTGGTCTCACATTCTCTATTGAGAAATCTGTTTTTGGTGTCAATGAGGTACTTATAGTTGGGCATTTATGTGGACATTACGGTCGGAGGCCATATCCACCTAAAGTCGACGCTATAAACAAGATTTCTGAAACCTGTAGTAATATTAGTGAGGTAAGACGATTCCTTGGTGCTTGTGTGTTTTATGCCATCTGGATCCCACACTATGCACATGTTGCAAACTGTCTTTATGCTTTGCTAAGGAAGAATCGAAAGTTTCTTTGGACTGAAGAACACTCAAAAGCTATGAAAAAGTTAAAGAAATTACTTCTTGAAGCTCCTATTTTAAAGCGAGTAGATTATACTGATCAAAAGCCTATCATTTTAACTGTTGATACGAGCCCTATAGGAATAGGATGGGTTATTGGTCAAGACGATGAAGAGGGCAATAGGTATGCTTTGAGATTTGGAGCAAAGATTTTACACGATACGCAAAGAAATTATCCGCAAATTAAACGAGAACTATGGGGTTTAGTCACGGCATTAAAATCCGATAAAGAATATTTTATAGGTGCAAATGTAATAGTTGAGACAGATTGTCTACCTCTGATTGGAATGATTACAAACTGTTCATCACCCGACATTGCCATGCTTAGATGGATTTCATACATCAAATTTATAAATCCTGTTTTGATACATATTGCAGGTAAATCTAATCCTATGGCTGATATGCTTTCTCGAGTTAGATTTGATAATGAGGAAGAAACAGAATTAGAAATAAATGCAATTAATTATGATTCTAAAGCATACGCATATGAACAGTTTAATATTGAAGAATACGAAGGAGAGTGGCAGGATATTGGAAAGTATTTAAGTACTTTGGTTAGGGCACCTTCATGGTCTTCAAATAGATTTCGGGATATTAGGAAAAGAACTTACAACTTTTCCTGAAAGATGGTTTCATTTGGAGACATGCGAGGGGAAAAATTAGATTGCCACAACGAGTACTAGGTACTAAGGATCTTCAGTTACAAGTCATGAAGAGTATGCATGATACTTTATGGGCAGGACATAAAGGTTTTGTAGCTACGTATGAAAAAATTAGAGAAGGATACTGGTGGCCAGGGATTTATGTTACTGTTAAAAATTATGTTACTTCATGTGACGTATGTCAGATTCATTCCTCAGTCAAACATAGGGATCCGCTGCATCCTACCTATCCACCATGCATCCATTATAAATGGGTTGTAGACTTAGTTACCATGCCCAAAGGTATCAATAAGATGAGATATATAGTCTTGGCACGTGAAGATCTTACGAATCATGTAGAAGGCCGAGCTTTAAGATCTAAGACAACCTTGAATGTATCCAAATTTCTTCTTGAGGATGTCATTTCACGATTTGGTTATGTAGAAAAGGTAGTGGCTGATAGGGGAGAGTTAGATGCGCAGGAGGCTAGAGAATTCTTTGCTAGGCATGGAATTCGCTTAGCCCTTACTATTGCTTACAACCCTGAAGCTAATGGGAAGATTGAGCGAGGGCATTCTCCTATTATTAAAGCAATTTCCAAAGCTTGTAATGGAGAAATTAAGAATTGGCCAACTTATCTGCCATTTGCGTTGTGGGCCGATAGAATGACCTGCACTAGAACGACGGGGTATATGCCGGCAGAGTTGATGTATTGCCAGAAACCAATTTTCCCTGTGCATACGCAAATTCTTACTTGGACTACTTTACCATG
>CM035427.1:44533250-44555750 GCA_020310875.1 Ceratopteris richardii
ACCGACACATATGCCGATGCCTATACTGACGTATATACCAACGCATATAGCGACGCCTATTCCAACGCTTTGGGACCGACGCGCAAACCGACCTTTACACCGGCGTCACGGCAAATAAAGCCGCGTTCATTTTCCTCGGTATACCATCGATCAGTTGTAGTCGTGTCTAAAGAAGGGGAAAGACTAAGGTTGACATTACCTTGAACATGTTTTGGTCCCTCAAAGCTTCATCCTTTGCTTTCGAAGCCTATTCTGGAAGCATTTTGGGGGTGTCTTTTGGAGCCATTTTGGAGTACTTCTGCACATAGTTCTCTTCACACAGGTCCAAGAACATCAAGAAGAGTGTTCTTTTTACTTCTCCAACAACAAATATCAAGCTTTGGGGATGTTCATAGCCACACTTGTAAAACTACAGGTTTCTTGAAAGGTTTGAGTTTTGGTGGGAGCAGCTGTTGCAAAATTTATGCATATTTTATGAGCCTAAAACACCAGAGTGGACAGACACTTGCAGGTGTTATTGGCTAGTTTTTGGGCTGTGTATTCAGCCTTTTAGTGTCATTTTACTGCATATATTGAACACATACACACCATGTACGCTTCTGTGGATACCGCTTATGTACGTCCATGTGGTCATTGATATAGTGGTTACTTTCTTTGCATAAAGCCTCTTATGTTTGATAAAGAGGGTCGTGGTGAGGTCTTCTTAACTCGGAGACACCCAAATGTCGAGGTCTCTTCGATGATGCAGGTGGAAGACTTACCCAGCCTCTCCATAGGAGATGTATGATAGTTGTTCATAGGTGCTCGATAAGCCTAGTTGACTTCTGTTCGGTAACTAGTTATATGTAGTGGAGTCAGTGATTCACTATGCAGGAAAACATGCAAGTACTTGTAGTTTTATGATATTTTGAGATTAGTCATATGCTCATTTTGCAGAGGGTATTCTGGAAAAAGTTTTCCAGATTTTTGGTTTAGTCAACTATATAGTGGTCGATTTACTCCTTTGATACACCTATTCATCGGTGTTCGAACTCTTCTAGCTCCATTATCACTCTATTCAGTTCTCTACCATCATGGCATCAGAGGTCTAAGGCACATCCGGTGGATCAGGGTCTAGTGCTAGTGTTCCGAGAAGGAGCTATAACTTGCAGGGCAAGGACCATTTTGAGATCCGAAAATTTGATGGCACAAACTTTTCTCTATGGAAGAATTAGATTAAAGATGTGCTAATTCAAAGGAGGCAATGGAAGCCAGTAAATGGGATTTCAAAGAAGCCTGCTGACATGGATGAAGATGATTGGGATGAGTTAGATGAAATGGCCAGGTCTACCATTTGCTTGCACCTGGCAGATGATGTTTACTTTATAGTATTAGACTCTGAAAGTGTAGAGGAGCTTTGGTAGAAGTTATGCAATACATATGAAAAAGAGACGGCATCAAATAAAGTGTATCTGATGAGAAAATTATATGACCTTTGCATGAAGGACACAGATAGCATTGTTGCTCATCTAAATGAGTTTGATGCTATATTCTCCCAGTTACAGGCTCAAAAAATGGATATGGATAATGAGATGATATCAGTATTGTTGTTATGGACCCTGCCATCATCTTGGGATACAAGCTTCAAGTTCTCCAAAACAAAATCTAGTGAATCAAGAGTTCTCAAAGTCTTGCAAGGGATAAGAATCCCACCTTCATTACTAAGTCCATGCACCAGTCATGTCCAGAAATGGACTAGTAATTTTGAATACATCCAATTCACGTGTTTGTGCCTAGACACATTGAGAAACTATGAAATGGCCAGGGATATTTTTAGATCCACCCTTATTATTCTTTCACTGGTTTGTACTTTGTCCAGTTTATCAAAGTGAAAAGCGAGACAATGTTTTTGAATCATATGGACAGGGATGCCACCACACAGAGGACACATGTTCTTCCAGTTTTAGAGCATGACTATGTTCTTCTAGTTTTGGAACATGAGGCTCGGGGGTTGCCTATACTATGTATATAGCTCTATTTCGAGGAAGAAAATTTTTTCCAAGGGGGGAAGAATGTAATTAAGTAAGATCCAATGGTCTGGACGATTCAGACCGATTTGAAATTGGACATCGTTTGGTCATCCGTGTGTATGACAAAAGATCTCGAGTTTAGACTTACCAGGAGGTCTTGTGCTCTTGTGAACAAGTGATCTACTTAGCTTAGTGGTTAAGTCTCAAGGATGTGAAGGAGGAGGTCTTTGGTTCAATCCCGATGGGGGACATAGGGAGAGTATTTTACCCAAAGAGCTCTAGAGCCTTCTAGAAGCATCCATTTGAGTTAACTCGAGTTGTCTAGGACACTTGGCACACATGCAGTTACATGGCCGACACATGGCTGGCTAGTATCCACCTACCCAAGAAGGCAGTTCCTTGGAGAGAGCTATATATAGAGGCAATTGGTTGGGAGGAAGGTCATCTCTCTAGCATGTGGTTGGGAGGAAGGTCATTTCTTTGTACACGTTTCATGACTCATTTTGCTCATGTCTTTTGTAATTGACAATATGTTTTGCTTTACCAAATCATTTTTTTGTTGGATGTCATACATGTCACATGTACTTGGGTTTTTCTTGGGTAGAGTGGATTTTCTTTTGCTACACGATAGCATGGGAATGTTGTCGTAGCAAGAGACAACACACTCTGCCCAAAAACATTTTGTAGATATGGTCATCGGTATAGGCAACGGTATCAGCGTCAGTATTCCCAGGCACATACCGATGCTTATAGCAACTATTTTGCCCAGGGGCATACCATGGCTTATACCGGTGCTTGTACGGACACATATACCGATGTTTATACCGACGCATTACCAATGCATATATCGAGGCTTATACCGAAGCTTATACCGACGCTTATATCGATGCTTTGGTTCCGATGCCTACACAGACCCTTACACCGACGTTGGGAAAAAATCATGCCCGTTCATTTTCCTCGGTGGAAGCCTTGGTATACGCCTGATATATTGTAGTGTATTACCTCTTGATGAATCTCCTTCTTTGTTGAGCTTGGCTTCATGGGTAAAGAGTTGCATCATGAGTGTGGTAAGATCTGGAATCTGCATGTCCATGTACAAGTCCATGTCAGTTGTGAAGCTTTCACCTTTGTCATCTGCCTTGATGTCATTGATTACTTGCCTTACTATCTGCTCCTCTTCAATCTCCTCTCCTATGCTTGCCAATTGGTCAGCCACATCCTTTACTTTGGTCACATACTCTGAGATGCTTTGCTTGGGTTGCTTTCTTTGAGTGGTAAATGTTGGAGAGAGACGTCTGCGGAAGCACATGAACAACACAAGTAAGGAGAAGAAGCTTGGAGCACAACACACAATACTGAATGTATTACTAGAGAACGTACAAAGATAAGTAGCCCATTAGGGCAATAGGTGTATATACAAGTGAGGGGAAAAAACCTCCTAAAGAGCGAAAAAAGTGCCTCGACAGTCCTAGTGTGTTCAAACACATCACTACCTAAATATATCAACAAATCCCCCCTTGGGAGTGATGTGGTGAACAGGGAGCTGGCAGTCATGTATAAGGAAGTGCCAAGCTATGTGGAAATCACTCCACAAAAGGAAGTAAGCCCAAAGCTTTGGGGAAAGCTTCAAACTTCTCCCTAGGCAGAGCCTTCGTGAAAAGGTCTGCAATGTTCTCCTACATGGGCACATATGCCAAGCTGATTTCCCTAGCAGAGAACCTCTCCCTAACATAGTGGTAATGCACCTCAATGTGCTTAGTGCAAGCATGGAACACAAGGTTCCTCACAATTGCCAATGCACTCTGACTGTCAGTGAAGATGGTGGTGGCAGAAGACTAACCAACACCCAAATCAGCCTTAAGGAATCTGAGCCACACTCACTCAACAGTCACTGGGAAAGCTGCCCTATACTAAGCCTCACAACTGGAAGTGGCCACAATAGGCAACTTCTTGCTCAACCAAGATATACATGAGCTACCAAGCATGAAGCAAAAGCCACTAGTGGACACATGAGTGTAATAGCAACTAGCCCAATCAGAGTTAGAAAAAGCATGCAAATCTGGCGGTAGTGATCACCCCTTGGGATAAAACAACCCAAGTAGCCAAGTACCACTCAAGTAGCGAAAGATGCACTTAATCGCCTACCAATGCTTGACTCCTGGGCAATTCATAAACCTGCTCGTCTATGAGACATCAAACTAAATATCTAGTTGAGTAATGCATAATTAAATCAAGCATCCAACAACCTGCTGATAAAGAATAGCATTGAATGCATCTCTAGCATCATGAAGACTCAATTGTAAACCTGTCTCCATAGGAGTGGCAATAGGCTTATAGTCTTCAAGGCCAAAATGCTGCAATAATGTGTCAATATATTTCGTTTGACACAAAGCCATTCCACCATCAAATTGCATAAATTGAATGCCCAAATAGCGATGCAAATGCGCCAAATAAGACATCTCAAATGAGGCATGCGAATCAGCCTTAAAATCAGCAATATGCTTCTCAATAAGACCAGTGAGCAGCATGTCATCAACATAGGCAACAATGATCCGAAGCACATCATTAGCACGCTTAACATATAAGGTGCTTTGAGTTGGACTGTTCTCAAAACCATGTACAATTAGATAGGCATGTATCTTCTCATACCAAGCACATGGTGCTTGCTTTAAACCATATAATGCCTTCTTTAACCTCCACACCTAGTTTTCATGCCCTTTTCACACAAAGCCATGGGCTAAAAGACATACACTTCTTCATGAAAGTCACCACTTAAAAATGTTGTTTTAATGTTCAACTGATGTACATTCCAACCATGATGACATGCAAGTGCACAAATGCTATGAACTGTAGTCATTCGGCAAGTAGGTGCAAAGGTCTCATCAGAATCAATGCCTCTTTCCTGCGCATAACCCTTTGCAAAAAGTCTAGCCTTATACCTGTCAACTATACCATCAGGTTATGCTTTAGCTTGTATACCCACTTAGTCCCAATGGCCTTCTTGCCAGAAGGCAAGTCACATATAGACCAAGTACCATTCTTCATTATAGCATCATATTCATATTGCATAGCAACCATCCAGTTTTTTGAATTTTGTACGTCATCAAATGAAATAGGCTCATTCTCATCAAAGAGACTAGATGCAGCCATAGCATAGCAATCTGATGCAAAAGAGGCACCATGAGAGCCTTAACGAGTACGATATGATAGAGGTGCATCTAATTTGCTGGCATAGTTTTTGCCTACTCAATATAAGCTCTCTCATCAACTAGTGCATCATGTAAATTTGCATCAGAAATGGAATGATCTGCATCATCACATGAAACCTGCAAAGGTTGAAAAGTTGCTTCATTCGGACCAGCACTAGACTCTCCACTTGTAAAAAGAGGGAGCAAGGTATCATACATGTCTTTGGAGCTAACAGATGTCTCCTTAATACATGAAAGCAATGGCTGAATAGCATCTTCCATAAAAACAACATCACGACTAACCAGAATGTGTTTAGTCTCTGGCATAGACAATAGCCTTTACTTTTAGAACTCTACCGAGCAAAAGTACATTTTAGTGCTTTATCATCCAATTTTCTATGATGTTGTTCAGGCACTAATGCATATGCCAAACAACTAAAAACATGTAGATGAGCAACAGATGGCTTGCGATCATGCCAAGCCGCATATGGAGTGATAGAATATATAAATCATCAATGAAAGTCACAAAGTAAAGATAATTTCCAAAAGAAGATGTCTGCATAGGACTAGAGACATCACTATGTACAAGCTGCAATTTCTGAGTAGCTCGAATTCAACCATCTTTTGGAACTGAGGAACGCTACATTTTGCCCAAAATACAAGCTTCGCAAACATATTTTCTAGGTGCCTCAAGTTTGGGCAAAGAGGACACCAGTTCAGATTTCTGCAGGTGTAGCAAACTAGCAAAATTCAGATGACCAAAGCGTGCATGCCAAAGCTTTGCATCTGACATAGCCTAAGAATCATGACTGCACATGTGGAATCATTCAGAGATCTTTCATAGTCTATGATCTTATATAGCCCACGACATAAAATGCGAGAAGCAATAATCACATCACCATTTGACAGATCATGAACTATCCACCTGTCATCAACAAATTTCACAACCAAGCCAATCTTGGCTAATGCAGAAACTCATAACAGGTTCTTCTTGATCCCTCGCACAAATAAAGCATCTGAAAAAGTGGAAGAACTGCCATCAGCAGTAGTCAAGATGATCTTACCAACTCCCATAAGAGGATAAGAGGAGTTGTTGGTGCATGTAATAGTATTCCCTTTCGGGGCAGGCTCGAGTGAAGAGAAACAATTGCACTACAAGGTAATATTTTTGGTCGTCCCACTGTCAAAATATCAAACATCTGAGTCTACTACAGACATGCACTGCTCATGAGAAGATTTGTCAAAACTACAGACAGTTGTAAACACCCATTCATCTTCTTGCACAAGATTAGCGGAATCTGTTTTTGGTGTAGAGGCCTCTGCAACAACCATTCCAACCTCTTTCTTCTTTGCCTCTTTAGCAGCCAGTTTTGGACAGTTCTTTATGATATGATCATTCCCTTTATAGTAGTTGCAAAACAATTTTTTCTTTTGTGATTTCTTCTCATCTTTATCTTCCTTCTTTGGATGTGCAACATTTTCAGATTTTTGCTAACTACTTGAAGAGCTCCATTTTCCTTTGCCGTTCTGACTAGCCAGGAAAGCTTGATCTGCAACATGCATAATGGACTTGTTCTGCATGGACTGATCTTCTTCCAACAGAACAGAGAATAACTCCTCAAATGACAAGGCATTTGGATTGCCTTTCAACATTAACCGAAGAGTAGAAGCAAAACTCTTATATGAATCAGGAAGACCATTGAGAAGGTATGCACAAGTGAGCTATCTAGTATAACCTCATCCGCAGAAATCAATTGTTCCTTCAAGTCTTTGATCTTTGTTTGAAAATTGTCCATAGAATCACTTTCATTCATGTGCTCACTCTCAAATTGTTTTCGAAGGTAAGCAACACGAGCCTCATTCCTAGCTTGGTACAATGTGATAAGTGTATCCCAAGCATCCTTAGCTGTTCTGCAAGAGCAAATGTGAGGAATAATGGCATGTTTGACAGACAAAGCTGTCAATGCATGTGCTTGGGCATCTCTGCCATCCCAACAAATTTACTCTGTAGTAGGTGCAGTAGAAACCACAACATGAACAAGAATATGCAGAATATCATCATCTTCAACACCTTCTTCCTCAGCTTCTATACCTGCAATTGTAATAGTTGCAAGTGTGATAGGATGTTTTTGAATGCTGTGCACAATGCTCCATAGTCCTTTTGCAACCAATACATGTCGCATCATATAAACCCATAACGGGCAGTTGGTACCATCCAACTTATCCTCAATAGCCAACATAGGGAATACATCACTACTTTCAGCCATGATCAGTGACTAAAATACCTTGATGCAGAAAATTGACTGTATCTCAAAAAGTTGAATAGTACCTAGATGAATTCCTCTAGACCTGTAGTAGACTTTGAGACGCTTATACAGGCGAACAGAAACCCGTATATAGCTTTGGCACAAAAAAACAAAATAGCCTACACAAGCATTGTGATAGTGTGTTCAGAGGCCGAAACGAACTCAAATCGTGATTTCGGCACCATACAACGAAGTTGTTTTGATCTCGAAAACACATTGAGTATGCTCACCGAAATTCATGTGATTCTCAGACTGCAATTGGAGGAGTGTCGACGGCGCCCTAGACGAAGCGACGACCTTCTTTGATACTAATTTTTGGAGAGAGACGTCTATAGAAGCATGCGAGCAGCATAAGGAAGGAGAAGAATCTTGGAGCACAACACACAATACTGAATGTATTACTAGAGAATGTACAAAGATAATTAGCCCATTAGCGCAATAGGCATATATACAAGCCGAGGGAGAAAACCTCCTCAAGAGGGAAAAAAGTGCCCCGGTGGTCCTAGTGTGTTCACACACATCACTACCTAAATATATCAACAGTAAACTCAATCCACAATTGGTTCTTCCTAGCCCTTGTGTTGGAAGAAAAATATGAAGGCAATGTTTCCCAAGTATCTTGGGAAGTCTTACAGTTCCTAGTGTGTGGAAGAAGGAAATAAAAAATAGAGTTAAGTAAGTATGACCTTGCTAATGCATCTTTGGCACACCATGAATTGAGTCTTTCATGCTCCTCTCTTGTAGGTTGTCCTTTGCTTCTGAAAATGGGCATCTCCTATCTCCTGAGATGTATCCATAGAGATTCCTTCCTTGCAAGTATGTCTTCATCCTCAAAGACTATGCTTGGTAGTTGCTCCTGTCCAATTTATCAATAAAAGAACGAAAACCATCTCCCATTTGACCTTAGCTTGCTCTGATACCACTGTTGGGAAAGATGAATGGACACTCCAAGAAATGAGTTGATACTGCTAATCCTTGCTCTGTACCTAGCCTCTCTGCTTCAGAGTTGAGTTCTAGGCCCTTTTAACTTTCCAATGACACTAAATAAGTGCCTATGTACTTTGGATATGATGCATGTAATGATTAATCCAAAACAGATAGCTTCACAAGTCAGAAGTCATCAAAAAACTTGCTATTTTGGTTCACACACCTGCTTCTTCTTAAGCTCAGTACTCTCAGCAAAGTTGTAATTAGAAAACTTCCTTTTAGGGATATCTAATCAGCTAAAAGAGCTAATGGTTCCATGGAATTACTTAAAATGATTGACTACACACACAGCAATCAATTTAGCAAGTGAAATATTACCCTCGACTTTTTAGGACCTCTGCAGAGAATGACCAGTGACCACTTTGAGGCAGTTTTCTCCCACTTGGCTGAATTAAATGCCTTCAAAATTTGTGAGCTTGTAGTAGACTTAGAGTTGCGTCCAAGGAGCTATACATCATTGAAACTGATGGAGTAATGACTGAGATATGAGCAAGCCAAGAGCATTGTTTTGAGTGACACTAATAGAGAGACCAACAAATATACTTAACGATGTATATGTATTATGAACATGAATTTACAACATCATTGGAAAATGAATAATGCCAAATGATTGTGAGGTGAGTGAGCAATGAAGTGTGCTACTCAACCTCTACTAATGATCAAATGTATGGCTCTCTAAGGGAGTGTAATGGCCGCGAGATTTCAAAGTGTTTTTATAGATGCTACCTTCAAATTTGAATTTGAATTCAAATTTGGCTCTCATTAAAAAGTAGGGATCCCTTAATCTAGGAGATATTCTCTCTAAGTAAAGTCGTAGCTTCTCATTCTATCTAACTCCACAAATTTAGTGGATTTACAAGATTCTTCAAAGTCAATTGACTTTTACAAAAGGTTAAGGATAAAAATAAATAATCCATGGTTCATGTAAATCTTCAGAAGTTGCACATAAATTCTTCCAACGCCGATCCAAATATGAAGGCTTGGCATTTGCACCAACAGAAGATATGTTGTGGGCATATGTTTTAGAAAAGAAAATAGATTGGGAAACTTTCCTCCCATTATTTGAGTTTTGTTATAAAAGTTGGAAGCAGAAGACTAGTAAGCTAGCACATTTTGGGGTGATTTATAGATTTATGCCCCACAATCCAAGTACCATTGGGTTACCCAAGAAAACTTCGAGTGCTTCACAATTTCTAACAGATATGCATGCTGACTTGAAAATAGCTCAGTTCAATCTACAACAAGTTGCTGAAAGGATGAAAACATTTGTAGATAAAGATCATACACCACGAAAGTTTCAAGAGGGCCATCATGTGTTTTTACACATTCGACTCATACTGGGCCAGAAACCGAAGTTATTCCCTAGATTTTGTGGAACGTTGACAGTAGTCAAGAAGATTAGTGATGTCACATATAAATTACCATTGCCAGATGATTGCAAAGTTCACCCAATTTTTCATGTCAACAAGTTGAGACCATACGTTTCTCGAGATGAGAATTGTGTAGATGGTTTAGTTACTTTAGAAAATAGAACATCTCAACGAGATGTCCCATTTTAAGTACTTTATCAGAGGGAGTGGAAGTTACAGAATTGCTCCATACCAGAAGTATTCACTAGCATGGACTAGCTATCCACTCATAGAAGCTACTTGGGAATCATAAGCTCTGATTCATAAACACATTCCTTCCTTGATCACTAAGAACAATGATCTCTAGAAGAGGGAGAGAGTGTTAGATTTATTTAGACCTTCATGCTCTACCATTGGTGTACCTGCATTTGGTCGAGGACCCTAGCCAGGTCAAGGATTAGAGCTCAAGGGAGCCAAGTCTCTAGCACGAGTCTTTGAGGTTATTCCACCTCCTCAAAGTGGCCATATGAGGATCGTATGGACCTTAGAAAATACTCTAGATGTGCGAAGGGCAAGGGCTATTTAAGGTTGGGAGGAGAGTGGCAAGTAGCTAATTGGGATCTGTCATCAAGGTCACAGTAAAATGCTCAGATCTCATAGCGAGGTATGAATCGACAAGAGAAATTTTGCACACATCTGATTGAAGTTTCTAAGTAACTAAATCAAGTTATTTGGTGAATATATCAGGACTATACATGAAGCAATAAGTATAAAGAGTCTAGGGGTCACCCTAAATTTTTAAGAACAAGAGGAAGTATAGACACAGTCACCTTCAAACATTCATGACTCAAGATATTAAAAATGAATCTTTGTATGTAAACTTATAAGGATCCTACCTAAGTGATACAAGTGAAAGTTTGGAAAATGGAAAGTCTCACACAGAGAAATGAACCATACAAGTTGAAAGTGGTTCTCAACGTAGTATAGCAACACACAAAGATTGGATACTCAAGATATATGAGTCATAATGTTATCAATATTGCACGTATGATACATGAAAATTTTGAAGGACTACTCTCACTTGAGATGAGCTAAATTTATGCTCATAACCATAGGTCAAACCTCTAAGAATAGGTTTTATGTCCCAGGACTAAGAGCTTTTCTATTCACACATCTTTTTAAATTTGACTATGATGATTCATTCACCTAAAACCCAAGCTAAACTTTAGGATTGGTTTGAATTTGTATGCCAACTAAAAACGCATGGAAATTGGCTCCCTCTTTCTACTAGATTCCTTTCACTTTGTTCTTTCACAATTGACCAAGATAAGTACAAAGATTTTATCTTCGGAACTTTACAAGCACATATTTGGATGACTACACCTATGTGAGATGAATTATGAGAGTAGTCAATGAACTAAGGCAAAGCTGATAGGCTTGCTTCTTGCACCAACACATAGGCCCCTACTAGAAATTATAAAGTCATTAGAAGACAATAACCATCCTAAGGTAGTGAGGCCTTATAAGAAGGCACACAAACATGAAAGGTCAAATTGGCAAATGAAATAGGATAGAAGTCGACAGTATACAAGTATTATATAAGACTTAGTCAATTGTGTAAATGAAAATAGCCATCCTAAACCTAGTTCTAGCTTACAAGGATAACAAAGCATTTCTCCATTTATTGAATTTGATTTAATGAAGAATGACTTGAAATCCATTGTCATCAGCAAAAACTTCCTTCATAGTCTTCAAATTTATTTAGTAAGTCTCATAAGCTCTTTCTTGGGGGAAAAAAAGTAATCTTTATGGCCACTATTAAAAATTCTCTTTTTTCTACTAACCCAAGTGCACCGCAAGATGTAGGAAGTCCATACCTACCATGGGAGTAATAATTTAGAATAATAGCACTAGACAGGGGGACTAATATTCTATGATCACATCCTTGAAGACTAGCTTTCAAGTAACCTTTGGGATCAACCACAATCTATTTCCAAGCAACAGATAAACATGTTACATTAAGGATTTCATAATCTTCTATAATCTTACCATTCTATATGAAACTACTATAGGAATAAAAAAAAATCATTTATTTTCTTTATTATAAAGAACGTTATTGTTAATATACATGGACCAGGAAATCCACATAGACTCCTGTAAAAGAAAAGAACAATTGTTAATGAAGTTCTTTTTAAACGCAAACATCATTTTAGCTTTAAACTAGGCTTTCTACATGTTGCAAAAGAGTATGCTACCATAAGGAGGTATACTATGAGAGAAAAAGCCATGCCCCAAAAATTCATGTTAATCCAAGCCTTGTATTCCATTGAGTAAAATTTAGAATAATTTCTATTAATGAGACACGCCCAAAACTCATCATATGAGGTAGCTCTTAAGATCCATTTTTCAGCCATATTTTTAACCATTGTAATAGGGCAGAATATACCAAGACCACCCTCTTGTTTCTTCATAAAATAGGTCTTCCAAGCCACTTTTAAAATTTTGGAACTATGAGGGTCACTACCCAATAGAAACCTTCTAGCAAGAGAGATGATATGCAACAATGATTTTTAGTAGGTATCCTATGAGAAAGGAAATAAATGATGGAAGGCAACGTGTAAGGATTTAAAACAAAAATCCTATGGGATAGATTTTGCTAAAAAGACATCCATTTGAATAGTTTATACTTAAATTTATTCATGAGCCAATGCCCTCAAAAGATACATTAGAGCCGTGGGAATACCAGCTAAATGAAAAACTATTCACTCTTGAATAATTTCACAATTAAGCAAACCAATACCAGGAGGTATAAAATTGTTTTGAAGCTTTAAAAGAAGTATTTTTGTGATTTGCTATGGAAACACTAGCAATAGAAAAGGTGTCCAAATAGGTCAAGAAAGTTTTAGCATAAATCTCTTTAGCTCTAGTGATCATGTTAGTATCATCATCAAACATTGGCAGACCAAGTTGAGCTTGACCATTAGGGATAACAATACCTTGAATATAACCATTTTGAAAGAGTTCTTCGGCAAACCAGCCAAGAGCATCACTAGCTATAGCAAACAAAAGAGGAGCCAAAGGACATCCTTGTCTAATGGATCTTTGGATTCTAAAAGGATTAGAGAAATAGCCATATATGGGAACTTTAGCAACTACATTTCCAAACAACACACTAACATACTTGATAGAGATTCCGCCAACCCCTAGATCATGCAAGGATTGAAAGATAGAGTTCGAGTTCATCCTATCATATGCTTTATCAAAATCGACTTTGAAGAGAAAATGATCTTCATTAGACTATTTAGCATACTCCATCCCTTCCCATAAAGTGATACTCGCATCAAGAATGTATCCACCCATAATAAAACCTTTTTGCTCAAGAAGAATGATCTTATCCACGATGGGACTACGTTTTCTCGCCAAACTAGAGCAAAAAATCTTGTAAATAGAAGTCAGACAAGAGATAGGTCTCTAGTTTTTTAAGTCATCCTTGGGTCTATCTTATCTGGCCACACCAAAAGGATAAAGGGATTAAGAAAATCCTTTAACCCCAAATATAACTCGTTAGAAATCCCATCAAGTTTGAGACATTTATAGGGTTTCAATTTGCTAATGGTTTCTTTAGCATTATCCACAGTGAGAGGAACATTTAGGATAGATGTCAAATCCTGAGGAATCATTTCTTTTCTTTTAAGGGCAATCAAGACTCGAGCTATATAGATGTCCTCCTCCCACTTGGGAGGATCAGAGAAAACATTAGTAAAGAAGTTAATAGCCTCATGTAAGTTCTGCTTCATATTGATAACATGTCCATCTAAACTATTTTTCCGCATAAGGATAAAATATTTAGCCTTTTATTTTTCATTAAATTGAACATACTTTTATCAGTTGTATCAATGTTCCCAACCCAAATTTTTCTCGAAGAGCCGATAGCACTACAAGCCAAGAGGTTATCTTCCTATCTTAAGCCGTGCTCAAGAGCTAGGGCCCTCTGACACACACGGGAGCTACTAGGAAAAGAAACCCTAATATAATCAATCTCTCTAGCAATCATCATTCTTCTACTCATCTTGATTATTGGTCAAAATGTACTCTAAAGAGAGATTTTCGATGGTCTTCTCTTTGTAATCCCTTTAGGTTTTTGTGCTTTTATTGTGGGATCTTGCCCCTGCACCATATGTAAACTCCTTCTTTAATTAAGTATCTTTCCTTGTTGTCTTGAAAAAAAAACATAGTTAACACCTACTCTCTCATGGTCCACATCACGTAGGGAACTTGTTTAGCTCTGACCTCTAGAAGCGGAGATCTAAGGTTCAACCCCCCAAAAAGTGGACATGTAATGGCTTTGGCTAGTTAAACCAATTGTAATTGAGTTTCTACCTTGTCTAACCCTGCTTTGTGGGATATAAGGATCCCGTGAGTATTATGCCCATTCACTTGGACAGTTGCACTTTTTGCGTTAAAGCTTAAAATGGGGAGTAGGTGCCAACCAAACTTCCGTTTAAAAAACAAACCTCTTAACACCTACTCTGTCATGGTCTCTCGTTGCTGACCCCTTGGTGTTGAATCTATTTTGCTTTTTTTGGCTGATGTCGAGCTTGGTTCTTATTCTATTTATCACATGCCCATTATCTAGTTCTTCTTTGTTTCATGTAGAGCTAGTGCGCGGTGGGCACTGGAGTTTGGGCCTCCTTAATGTTCATTTTTGACGGCCGTATTGCCTGTTTTGGCCATTTTGGACCATAAAATAAGGTTGTAAATTTCTTTTTACCCTCAAAAAATACATTAAAAATGTCAAACACAGATACAATGTGTAGATAACCTTCAAAATTGAAGGGCTTGGTAGACCGTCAAAATACAACACTACGCCTTAAGGCATATCCTCACTTTATTCAGTTTCGCCATCGTTTTATTTATTAAGAAGAGAAGTGAAAAAGACAAGCTCTAGCACTATAATGCAGTTTTCTCAGAGATGCATTGAATGCTTCTGTAGAGGTCGGAAAAAGTTGTCATCTCTCTAAAAGTGTCTGTCAAGTTGTCATCTCTCTAAAAGTGTCTTGCAAGTTGCAAGTTGGAACTTGGCAGATGAGAGTATGAGAGAAAAAGCCACGCCCCGAAAATTCATGTTAATTCAAGCCTTGTATTCCATTGAGTAAAATTTAGAATAATTTCTATTAATAAGACAAGCCCAAAACTCATCATATGTGGTAGCTCTTAAGATCCATTTTTCAGGCATATTTTTAACCATTGTAGGGCAGAATATACCAAGACCACCCTCTTGTTTCTTCATACAATAGGTCTTGCAAGCCACTTTTAAAATTTTGGAACTATGAGGGTCACTACCCAATAGAAACCTCCGAGCGAGAGAGATGATATGCAACAATGATTGTTAGTAGGTATCCTACAAGAAAGGAAATAAATGATGGAAGGCAACGTGTAAGGATTTAAAACAAAAACCCTATGGGATAGATTTTGCTAAAAAGACATCCATTTGAATAGTTTATACTTAAATTTATTCATGAACCAATGCCCTCAAAAGATACATTACAGGCATGGGAATACCTCCTAAACGAAAAACGTTTCAGTCTTGAATAATTTCACAATTAAGAAAACCAATACAAGGAGGTATAAAATTGTTTTGAAGCTTCAAAAGAAGTTTTCTTGCGATTTACTATGGAAACACTAGCAATATAAAATGTGTCCAAATAGTAAAGAAAGTTTTAGCATAAATCTCTTTAGTTGTAGTGATCATGTTAGTATCGTCATCAAACATTGGAAGACCAAGTTGATCTTGACCATTAGGGATAACAACACCTTCAATAAAACCATTTTGAATGAGATCTTTGGCAAAGCCAGCCAAGAGCATCACTAGCTATAGCAAACAAAAGAGGATCAAAAGGACATCCTTGTCTAATGGATCTTTGGATTCTAAAGGGATTAGAGACATAGCCATATATGGGAACTTTAGCAACTACATTTCCAAACAACACACTAACATACTTGATAGAGATTCCACCAACCCCTAGATCATGCAAGGATTGAAAGATAGAGTTCGAGTTCATCCTATTATATGCTTTATCAAAATTCACTTTGAAGAGAAAGTAATCTTGATTAGACTATTTAGCATACTCCATCCCTTCCCAAAACGTGATAGTGGCATCAAAAATGTATCTACCCATAATAAAACCTTTTTGCTCAAGTAGAATTATCTTATCCACGATGGGACTAAGTTTTCTGGCCAAATTAGAGCAAAAAATCTTGTAAATAGAAGTCAGACAAGAGATAGGTCTCTAGTTGTTTAAGTCATCCTTGGGTCTATCTAATCTGGCCACACCAAAAGAATAAAGGGAGTAGGAAAATCCTTTAACCCCAAATATAACTCATTAGAAATCCCATTAAGTTCTAGAGATTTATAGGGTTTCCATTTGCTAATGGTTTCTTTAACATCATCCACAGTGAGAGGAACATCTAGGATAGATGCCAGATCCTGAGGAATCATTTCTTTTCTTTTAAGAGCAATCAAGGCTCAAGCTCTATGGATGTATCTCCTCCCACTTGGGAGGATTAGAGAAAACATATGTAAAGAAACTAATAGCCTCATGTATGTTCTGCTTAATATTGATAACATGTCATGATCTCTAAGTATTTTTCAACATAGGGATAAAATATTTAGCCTTTTTATTTTTCATTAAATTGAACATACTCTTATTAGTTCTATCAATGTTCCCGACCCAAACTTCTCTCGAAGAGTGGATAGCACTACAAGCCAAGAGGTTATCTTCCTATCTTAAGCCGTGCTCAAGATCTAGGGCCCTCTGACACACATGGGAACCACTAGGAAAAGAAACCCTAATATAATCAATCTCTCTAGTAATCATCATTCTTCTACTCATCCTGATTATTGCTCAAAATGTACTTTAAAGAGAGATTTTTGATGGTCTTCTCTTTGTAATCCCTTTAGGTGTTTGTGTTTTTATGGTGGGATCTTGCCCCAGCACCATATGTAACCTTCTTCTTTAATTAACTATCTTTCCTTGTTGTCTTGAAAAAAAACATAGTTCACACCTACTCTCTCATGGTCCACATCACGTAGGGAACTCATTTGGCTCTGACCTCTAGAAGCGGAGGTCTAAGGTTCAAACCCCCAAAAAGTGGACATGTAATGACTTTGGTTACTTAAACCAGTTGTACCTGAGTTTTCACCTTGTCTAACCCCTGCTTTATGGGATACAAGGATCCGGTGAGTATTATACGCAAGCAATTGTACAATTGCACTTTTTGAGTTAAAGCTTAAAATGGGGAGTAGGTGCCTGCCAAACTTCCGTTTAAAAACAAAACTCTTAACACCTACTCTGTCATGGCCTCTCGCTGCTGACCCCTTGGTGTTGACTCTATTTTGCTTTTTTTGGCTGACGTCGAGCTTGGCGCTTATTCTATCTATCGCATGCCCATTATCTAGTTCTTCTTCGTTTCATGTAGAGCTAGTGCGCGGTGGGCACTGGAATGTGGGCCTCCTGATTGAGAGTAAGGAATATCCTCACTTTATTCAGTTTCGCTATCGTTTTATTTTATTAAGAACAGAAGTGAGAAGACAAGCTCTGGCACTATAATGCAGTTTGCTCAGAGATGCACTGAATGCTTCCTTAGAGGTCGGAGGCTGGAGCACGTATACTTGTCAAGTTGTCATCTCTCTAAAAGTGTCTTGCAAGTTGGAACTTGGCAATTGGCACATGAGAGTCTGAAGCAGGCTTTAGGCTGTAGCCAGGCCTGGGGCAGTGGTAGGCTTGTATGCTGAATTTGCTGATCACATCGATGCTGTCATACATCTTTTAGAAACGTGAAAAATATGTAAACGGGAGTTTGCACGTTCCGCATGTGCGATAGGCGATCGCCATTCGCCACTAGTTTCTTCTTATTCTTGGCTAAATTGGCTTTTTGAGGATTCGAGACTAACTATGCATCCTACCTGTATTTTGTATTTTTAATGTATTTTTTGGAAGTTAAATAATTTTTTTGACTGTATTTTATGGCAAAAAATGGCCAAAACGGGCAGTACGGCCGTCAAAAATCAACACTGCTCGAGAGTGCAAGTTCGTCCAAACTCGGGAACCAGTGGTCCAGCGGGGATCGGACTACGTTGTCCTGTAGGCTGTGTGAATGACAACACAAACTGCGTTTTGTCAGTCATGCAATGAGGACTCGTGCCAGCCTCCAGGTGACAGCAGCCACGACCAGTGGTGTATTTTGACGGTTAGACTTGTCCTTCAATTTTCAGGTTAATACAGGTTGATACCTGTATATTACGATTTTAGTTCATTTTTTGACGGGTATTAAAACTGATTGTTTTTATTTTACGTTCAAAAACATTAAAAACGGGCAATACGAGCGTCAAAAATCAACACTAGCCACGACTCACAAAGTCCTAAAATGAATGAGTACTATAAATTGTCAAGAGACTGCAATGGATTGCATAAATTATCTGATTTAATTTCATGTATTTCTTTAGCGTTTCTTGTTAAGTAGAAAACAAGAGGAATCATATCAACGAAATGATGGTAAAATTCCAATCTTCACAGGGATCCTCCCTCTTTTTTTTTACCAAAAACAACAAATAATATTACAATGGGGAAAGTTACACTCTACATGGGGCAGGCCCCCACTAGGATACAAAGAATCTCTCCAGATAAGAGGAGATAGTATAGTCACCAATAAGACTTACTCAGGGCAACATTAGTATAGAGTAGAAAGCATACAAAATCTTGACATGCAATACATAGCCCAAAGGTCTTTTCTTGAGCTCAGAGTAGTACAAACATGAGAGGGACCTACTCAAGGAAACATTGATACAAAGCAAAGACCGTACAAAATCTAGAACTGGAATACATAACCATAAGGTTGTTTTTCCATCTATCAGGTCTCATATCACTCAGAAAATTCAGAATACTAAAGTGTTGAGTAGGAGCATCTTTTACTCACTGAATACAAAGAAGAGAGACTTTAATGAGCTCTCTTTTGCAAGAAAATAAGTAATTCTTCTGGCCACATTCCCCATTGATAATATTATACTTTTTAGCCTTTGCTCCAATCCAAAGACCATTGTGCAATATGAGACATTGAAGGACAGAATGTTTGGAAGCGAGAGGGAAAGCCCAGAGTCCTTTGAACCTATATCTCCACTGCTTATGGCTCCAATTAAGTTTCCATCTGTTGTTCACCTTATCAACAAGAAACGAAATGGAGGTGGTCCACTTTTTGAATGAATAAAAAATCATTTTAGCAATTTCCTTTAGAGTGAGCATTTTTCTAGTAGATCTCCCATCCAATAAGAATTTGAGCCTATTTCTACAATCGAGCAGCACCATTGTCCCAGAGATTGTTCCAAGAGTCAACTCCCATTTTTATGCACGTGTGCTCTTTAATATCTAACATTTTATTGTTATCATAAGTATTCCATCCAGTCAACAAGGTTTGAGGACCTAACTCATCGAGAGAGAGAGAGAGAGAGAGAGAGAGAGACCGAAGTCGAGATGGGAAATCCGATGCATGTAGGCATACTCCTCTAAGAATTAAAAAAATGAATCTAGAATCTTCAAGAAAATGAAGAAAGCATTCAAATGAATCAATGGCCTAATTGATCCTTCCTTAAAGAACCCAAGATTTGCATGCCAAAAAAGTTTGATGGTGATCACATGAAGTTCCATGGATTTCTCCAGCAAGTTAAATTGTACATATCTATGCAACTTAATAGATATTGCGATGAGGCATCCAAGGTGGGTTCTATTGGAACCTTGCTCTGTGGTGTAGCATTATCATGGTTCACCCCATTTTGGAGAGTATTTGAGGACTATGAGGGGTTTCTTCGAGAGCTCACACCCACATTTAGAGATGCAGACACAAGTTGAGTCATAGAAACAAAACGATAGAAGCTCTCTCAAGGTAAATACCATGTCTCTTCCTATGCATCAACATTTAGGAAATTGAAATGCAATCTGATTTGGCACAAAGATTATCTCATAAGCCAATTTAGATGGGTTCATGTGATGATGTGAAGGAGCTTCTATTCATGCGACTAGACGTTAAGACATTGAATGAATACATTACCCAAGCCATTCAATGTGCTAATATCCTTTTTGAAAGGAAGCAAGGAAAACAAGTAGAAGGAAGAATTTGCCAATGGAATCCCTTCCAACCCACTCCTAGAGAAGAGTTCGTGCATGAATCTCTATACATAGATGTACCCGGGTTCTAATCTCTCACCCCAGAAGAGAAATAGTGAAGAAGAGATAAGAAGAGATAAGAAGTTGTGCATTTATTGTGGCAACCTTATCCATATTGGAGGTAACTTTCCAACAAAAGGCCAAACTCTACAATCACAATCACCCTTGTAGAGCACGGAAACTAGGTAGTCAAGTTGCAAAGGAGATTATACAATCATACCATTGATGGAGATGATTTATCTCCAAAAGACAAGCTGTACTTGAATTTAGAACACCTCTATGTCAAGAATAGCTAAAAACCTTCATCAATTTTGGAAGTCTTTACCAAATTATGAATCTCTATCACTTCTCTAAGTTATAGCTTCACTCAAAAAAGTCTGCTTCACAAAAATCATTCATTGATTGATGAAATGATTAAAGTTTTCTATGACTGCACAGCTACTTGAAGTGAAATTTCTTCAAAAGAACTTATAAAACTTCAGATTTACTTCAATACTATTTTTGAAACAGGCTTTCTCTACAGGCAAATTTTACATATGCAACTTTAACTACTTTATTCGCTCAATCTACAACCCGTTTAATCAAATGCTTTTCGACGTGGATGGCTTACCTTCCAATTTAGATTCTGAGTCGTCATTTGTGTAGAACTTTACACTCTACACTCAGAGGTAATCATATCTTTGATCATCGAGACTGTGCTTGTTTCAGAAGTCACTTAACACATTTACACATATAAATGTTCCTACTCACAATTCTCTTAGCTTGATTACAATTGGACTCTCAAAACTTGACCATAGATGCATTAACTATGGACTTAGACATGTACAAAAGGATTTCTAAAATGATCAAGCACAGAAGGAGAAATGCAGAGAAGTTTGTGACACACTTCTCATAGATTTTCTTCTAGTCACTCATGAAAACATCTGATGGATGAATCTCATACATGATCACCTTTTTTCTCTTCTATGCATCTATACTTCTTCTATATCTCTTCTCACATATATGTCCCATCCATATACAAGTATATATAGGCATATATATATACATACACGTCAGTATTACAAAAGTATTTATGAACTAATTACAAACTTAATGTACATGTGTATAAAAATCACTTTCCTTTGATTCTTCTCTTTACTGCATGCTTCATCATTTGTTCTTTTCTATATCCTTTCACTCTTCATTCTTCATTGTAATCATCAATGAAAGATTTTCGTGCTCCAATAACTCCCCCTCAATCTTTAATTGTAATTACTTGCATCTTCTTTATTCCTGCCATATCTTTAAATCTCTGCAATTTGGGTCCATCCAAGCTCTTTTTTAACATATCTGCAAGTTGATCCTTTGTAGGAGTGTGCATGACTTCTATTTCTTTATTAACAACTTTCTCTGTCAAAAAAAGATATTGAATCTCAATATGTTTAGTCCTGGCATGAAACACAGGGTTAGCTGCCTAATATAAAGAACTCATATTATCTCCACAAATAATTGGAACACTTTGATTAATGTCAAAACTCTTCATAAGAGTTTTAAACCATATGACTTCCTTTGCAGCTTCCACCATGCCCTTATACTTTTCTTTGATAGATGATAAAGCAACTATATGTTGCTTCTTAGAACGCCATTAAATTAACTTATCTCCCACATAACACAAATAACCATGTGTTGATCTTCTATCATCAGAGTTACCTGCCCAATCTACATCACTATATATCTTGATCCTTGTATCTGAAGTAAACCCATAATATAGACCTTCTTTAAGTGTGCCCTTGATATACCTAAGCACTGTTTGACCTGCAATCCAATGTTCCTTTCTAGGACAATGCATGAATTGAGATAGAAATCCAACTACATATGACAAATTAGGCCTTGTTAATGTAGCATAAATCAAGCTACCCACCAAAACTTTGATAGAGCTTCATGTCTTTGAATTCTTCTCCTCCATATCTACTCAATTTGTGATTCACTTCCATTAGAGTTGGTGCTATCCTGCAATCTTCCGTTTTAAACTTGATTAGAAAATTCTTCAAATACCTTTCTTGAGTCACATATACTCCATGTTGAGTATATGAAATCTCCATTCCCAAGAAATATGATAAATTTCCCAAGTCACTGATCTTGAACTCTTTCTCCATCTACTTCTTAAGTATTTGTATGCCTTTGTCATCTGTACCTGTAAGTAGTATGTCATCAACATAGATACAAACATAGATAAACTCATCTTCACTTGCTTTGACTAGCAAGCTACTATCTGCCTTTGATGCATGGAAACCAAGTTCCTTCAAGAACTTCACAAGCCAGCCATACAAGGCTCTCTTAAGCTTACACACATAATCTCAATTATGTTGATCTTTGAAACCATCCAGTTGTTCCATGTAGACTATCTAAAATATAACCATTTAGAAATGCATTTCTTCACATCTAAGTGAGATAATTTCCAACCT
>CM035427.1:44560750-44708250 GCA_020310875.1 Ceratopteris richardii
GGGTGAGAAATCACTTGTAAGCTTTTGATTTTTCAGAGCTATGATAAGAACTAGTTAAAGTTCCGTGTATAAGTCTTCTTCTTCCATCTTCAGAGTTTGTCTTCTGTGAAATGCTTTTAAAAGTTGAAGTTTTCCAAGCAAGTCGATGCCTGGCATCGAGTTTGTGTTGATAAGTCGTTGTTTTATTCTCTGAGTTTTATGTACTGCTAGAAATTCTTAAAAACATGAGGTTTGTGGAGCAACTCGATGCCTGGCATCGAATTTCAGCATAAAGTCAATGCCTGGCATCGACTTCCCACATAAAAGTGGTCTTGCTCATGTCTTGTGTTCATAGGCTAATTCTTGCACTAGAAAAGTGGCTAAAAAAGCTCAAAGTCGATGCCTGGCATTGACTTTTGGTTGCAAGTCGATGATGGGCATCGAATTTTCATTTCTAGACACTCAAAATTACTAAAAGAGGCAAAATTTCTAGTTTTGGAAAGTCATATAGGGGCATCTTGTGAAGGCCATAACTTGAGTTATAGAGATCCGTTTCTTGCATATGATAGCCTGTTGGAAAGCTCTACTCTTCTACTTTCATCCATAAAAAAGGTCCTGGAGAAATAATATTTGAGCTAAGAGAAACTAACAAAATACTGAAGGTATGTCATTTTAGTGAATAGGAATCTCTGTAGAAGCAAAGTTCTCAGTTTAGACTATCATTTCTCAAAGTTTGGAATGGCAATGAGTTGATGGTGACCATAGAGGTGTTCTAGTGTCACATTAATTCATTTTGTGAGGTGTTTTACACATCAACAAGTGGTATCAGACCAGAAAGGTCTTAAAGAGTAGAAGGCGACAGAGGTACGGGAAGTTTTGAAAAGTTTTTCATTAAAGTTTGAAAGGTGAAGCATCTAAAGACAGAAGGCATCAAAAGGTTACTTCAAAGTATCTTCATACACAAAGAACTCTAGAAGATATTATCCTTTATCCTCTAAGCTCATAGGTTGTAGCAGAAGGAAAGGAGTATGGCAGATCATATCTCCATTGATAAACTAGACAGAGATAATCACCCCGCATGGGTAATCAGAATGCAAGCCTTACTTATGAGTAAGGATCTCATGATATATGTTACAGGTGAAGAAGAGAAGCCAATATTTGAAGATGAGGCCGACCAAAGAAAGAGGAACTTGATGCTTTAAAGCATTGGCAGAAGAAGGATGCAAGTGCAAAAGCGTACATCTACAATACAATCTCTGATCATTTGCTAACGCAGATAAGAGGATTGGAATCATCTGAAGATATATGGAATGCATTGGAGTATCATTTCCAAAGCACTACTAAAGCACGAAAAGCAAGTCTATGGTCAGAGTTTACAACATTCAAGAAAAGCCAAGTCAAATTGTTAGTGATTATGTCACTAAGATGAAGGATCTAGCAGATAGTCTTGGATCCATAGATGAAGATATTGAGGATCACAAGTTGATTGCTCAATTACTTACAAGTTTGAGAGGAGATGAAATGTGGAAACCTTTTGTCTTGTCAACAGAACTTTCTTTGAATCATTATGTTCCAGATTTGAACCAGTTGCTTGGTTTGATGCTCACATTTGAGCAAGACTTGAAGGGAGATGGAGATAAAGGACAAAGTTCTACAATGAACATGAAGAACAAGAAGAAAGGAGATAAAGGTAAAGCAAAGTATGAAGAAGAGTCAAGTTCTCAAGTTTATTATGCAAGATGTAAAGGCACAGGTAGAGGAAGACCAAGAGCTTTTGCAAGAGGTAGAGGTAATCAGAATAACAACAAGAAGGCTTGCTGGATCTGTGGATGGAGTAATCATTTAGCTCATGACTGTTGGCACAACCAACAAGGATCAAACCAGAATCAAAACAACAATAGTAGAGGTCGAGGTCGAAGATATCAAAGTAATTTTCAAAGAGGTAGACAAAATCAAAGAGGAGGCTATGGTAGAGGTGGAGGAAGAAGTTGGAGACATAATCAATCCTACAACACCACCTACTACAACTATGCAAATGACACACAGAATGAAAGTCATACATCATTGATGATGAATTCAATCAGCACATCAGATAAAGAAGATCTAAAGGTATTTTACATTGATTCTAGATGTTCTAATCATTTGTCAAGAAACATAGAATTGATGTCAGAATTGGAAAAAGGTATTTCTAGTGACACAATTCAAACAGGTGATAATAGAAGACATAGTGTACATTCAATTGGAAAAGTGAAATGCAAGAGTGGAGCAGATTTGCTAACCAATGTTCTGTGTGCTCCTACAATACCTAAAACTTGATTAGTGTGGGACAGATAGTTGAAAAAGGGTTTTCAAGTCAGGTTTACAAATGAAGGAGTATTTGTTGAAGATCCAGTCAATGGATATAATCAGATTGTCTCTGGTAAGAAAGAAGGTAGACTCTTTACTTTAAGAGTGCAAGGAAACATTGGTCAAGCTTTGCTCACACATGGTGAAGGAGTGATTACAAAACTTGATCTCTGGCATAAGAGATTAGGTCACTTCAATGAAAGAGGAACTAAAGTTATGGTTGCTAATCAGTCTATACTAGGATTACCAAATGTGCGAAGTCAACATATGGTTTATAAATGTGAAGCATGTCAAACGGGTAAAGCACACAGGTTACCATTTCAGAAGAAAGGATTCAAACATGATGGATTACTAGAGCTCATTCATACAGATGTATGGGGACCAACAAAAGAAGGATCTATCAGTGGCTCAAGGTATTATGTTCTTTTCATTGATGATGCTACAAGATGGATAACATTATATGTTTTGAAGGAAAGATCAGAAGTGTTTGGAGCTTTCAAGCATTTTCATGCATATGCAGAGAGAGTCACAGGTCAAAAGCTTAAAAGACTGAGGTCTGATGGAGGGGGAGAATACTTCTCCCAAGAGTTCAATGACTATATTTGGAATGCAGGTATTAAGAGGGAAATAACCTGCAGGTATACACCACAACAAAATGGTGTAGCAGAAAGAAGAAACAGGACTTTGGTTGAGTTTGCTAGAGCTATGCTAAAGGAGAAGAATTGTCCAAATTATCTTTGGGATGAAGCTGTAAATACAGCTACATATCTTGTGAATAGATTACCATGTGCAACTCTAAATGGAATGACTCCATATGAAGCTTGGTGGGGTAAGAACCAACACTAGATCATTATAGAGTGTTTGCATAACTGCATATGCGTATGTGCCATCACAACTTAGGCATAAACTCGAACCAAAGGCAGAAAACATGTGTTCATTGGTTATGATGAAAAGCAGATGGGTTACAGGTTGTGGAATCCTCTAACCAAGCAATTTCTTGTTTCTAGAGATGTTACATTTGATGAACAAAAAAGTTGGTATGCAGATCAAAGTCATGCAGTTGAAGAATTTGAAGAAGAGGTAAGAAGATGTGAGAAAGGAAAATCAATTGTGCAGGTGAATAGAGATGACGACTATAGGCAAGCAAGTACATCTAGAAGTGGATTAACAAGAAGGAATGAAGAAGGTCCTATATTTGATGAAGAAGTATATCCAGACACTTATGAAGAATGTGAACCAAGAAGGTCAAGCAGGACAAGAAGACAACCAGAAAGGTATTCTTATGATACTTCTTGCATAACTCAGAAGAACTATGCATATATGGTCAAAGATGATGAAGAACCTAAGAACTATGATGAAGCTAAAGGTAAGAAACAATGGGAAGAAGAAATGAAGGAAGAATTCAATGCATTAGAGGAGGACAAGACATGGGAACTTGTTTCTAAACCAAATGGTAAGAAAGTAATTGGAAATAAATGGGTTTATAAAGTTAAGAAGCTTGCAGATGGAAGTATAGCCAGATATAAAGCTAGACTTGTGGTGAAAGGATATGCCCAAACCTATGGCATAGATTATGATGAGACATTCAGTCTTGTAGCTAAGATGTCAACTATAAGGACAATCATTGCTATTGGAGCTTCAAAAGGATGGACCCTAAGTCAATTGGATATAAAGAATGCATTCTTGAATGGATACATATCAGATGAGGTATACATGGAACAACCTCAAGGGTTTATAGATTCCAGGTATCCAAATTTTGTTTGCAGGCTGAGAAGAGCACTATATGGATTGAAGCAAGCTCCAAGATCATGGAACTATAGATTGGTGAAGTATCTGAATGATCTTGGATATCAAAGTTCAAAAGCAGATCCAAGTCTACTCATCAAAAGAACAGAGCAAGATACAATCTACATTTGTATTTATGTAGATGACATTATAATCACAGGTACTTCAGATGAAGGAATCAAGGAGGTAAAGATATCACTTGAAAAAGAATTCAAGATTAGTGATCTAGGAAAGTTATTATACTTTCTTGGTATGGAAGTCACCTATATAGATCATGGCATATATGCATCACAAGAAAGATATCTTCTGAATCTATTGAAGAAGTTTGCAGAGAAGCTTCAACTCCACTTGAAGTTAATCAGAAGCTCAATAAATATGATGGTGCAGAATACAAAGATATGAGGAAGTATCAATCTCTTGTGGGTAGTTTGATTTATGCTACACTAACAAGACGTGATCTTAGTTATGCAATGGGAGTTTTGTCACAATTCATGCATTGTCCAAAGGACCCACATTGGATTGCAGGTCAAAGAGTTCTCAGATATATCAAAGGAACTATAAAGGAAGGATTATATTATCCTTTTACATCAGATTTGAAGTTGAGAGCCTATAGTGACTGAGACTGGGCAGGTAACCAGGATGACAGAAGATCATCTCATGGCTACATGATATACATTGGTGATAATCTTGTAAGTTGGTGTTCAAAGAAACAAAATATAGTAGCATTATCATCAAGTGAAGCTGAGTACAAAGGACTTGTGGAAGCAGCTAAGGAGGTCATATGGATGCATGCATTGTCCAAAAGCTTGGGCATTGATCAAGGTACACCTACAATACATGGAAATAATTTGAGTTCACTTTATCTTGCAGCAAATCCAGTTTTTCATGCAAGGACAAAGCACATAGAGATACATTATCATTTCCTGAGAGAAAAGGTAATGGAGAAAGAAATTGAAGTGGAGTACATTTCTACAAAGGATCAGATAGCAGATATAATGACAAAGAGCTTGGATGGTGTGAAGACCAGCAGATTCAAAAGCATGGCAGGAGTAAAAGAAAGGAAGATGATATGAAGAAATAGAGAATGTCAATTAGTGATTGAGGGGGAGGTGTTGGAGAAACAATCACTAATTGGACATATATTTGAAGGTCAAAGCTTTAGAAGAAAACCACATGCCTATGTGAAGGGACAAATTCACAAGTGTATTATATTTTAAGTTAGTTCACTTTAGTTCTAGAAGTTTTTTAAAAAAGTCACGAGAATAAGAAAATCTATATAAGTTAGTTTGTATCAACTGACGCGAAGGGGAAGACAATGAGAAAGTGAGTTAGTACTCATTTTGTATGAATGAGTATAGTTGGGCTTCTATGAGTGAGAAAGCACTTACAAGCTTCTGTGTTTTCATAGCTATGATAAGAATTAGTTAAAGTTCTGTGTATAAGTCTTCTTCTTCCATCTCCACAGTTTGTCTTCTATGAAATGTTTTTAAAAGTTGAAGTTTTCCAAGCAAGTCAATGCCTGCCATGAAGTTTGTGTTGATAAGTCCTTGTTTTATATTCTGAGTGTTATGTACTACTAGAACTTCTTAAAAACATGAGGTTTGTTGAGCAACTCGATGCCTGGCATCGAGTTTCCACATAAAGTGATGCCTGGCATCCACTTCCCACGTAAAAGTGGTCTTGCGCATGTCTTGTGTTCATAGGGTTATTCTAGCGCTGAAAAAGTGGCTAAAAAAGCTCAAGCGTTGCATCGACTTTTGGTTGCAAGTCGATGCTAGGCATCGAATTTTCATTTTTAGACACTCAGAACTACTAAAAGAGGCAAAATTTCTAGTTTTGGAAAGTCATACAGGGTGATCTTGTGAAGGCCATAACTTGAGTTCTAGAGATCCATTTCTTGCATATGATAGCTTTTTGGAAAGCTCTACTCTTCTACTTTCATCCACCAAAAGATCTTAATCTAAGATAAATTAACAAAGTACTAAAGGTATGTCATTTCAGTGACTAGAAATCTCTGTAGAAGCAAAGTTCTCAGTTTAGACTATCATTTCTCAAAGTTTGGAGTGGCAATGAGTTAATGGTGACCATAGATGTGTTTTTAGTGTCACATTAATTCATTTCTTGTGGTGTTTTACCCATCAACATAAGAAATGACCGTTTTAAGATTTAAATTATTATTTATTATTACATATATAAAGAACGAGGGTTCTATGATAAATTTTAGTATACATAATGAAATATGAAAAGATCTAGTGTTTTTGAATTAGAATAAATATGTATAAATATATAAAGAATAGGGTTTTAGGTTTAATATTAATATATATAATCAAATATATATATAAATTCAAAAAAATAGTATATATAATAAAAAGTACTATGTATAATTAAATATATAAGAAATTAGGGTTTTAATATAAAAATTAGTATATAAAATTAGACATATAAAGAACAAGGATTCTATGCTAAATATTAGTATACATAACTAAATATGAAAAGAGCTAAGGTTTTCGAAATAAAGTAAATATATATAATTAAATGTATAAAAAATAATGTTTTAAGTTTAATATTAATATTTATAATCAAATATATATATAAATTAGTAAACAAATTAGTATGTGTGATCAAATATACGATGTATAATTAAATATATAAAAAATTAGGGTTGCAAGATTAGAACTAGCCTATGTAATTAGATATATAAAGAACTTGTGAGAAGTGGAGAATGACATGCCTAGGACTCACCTCCTAGCCTATTATGTAGCCCTTGCATAGTCACCATCTACTAGAGTTCTATCTAAGATCCCTCTACTCATGTGGCCATCATGAGTAGGTACCTCGTATGAACTCTCTGGCTTTTGGCCTTGGTCATCCCCCGAGCAAGGAACTTCTCGTTCCTCTAGGATTATACATTTGTGGATTATAACACTCTCTCCATCTTCTAAACATCATTGTCTACAATTATATAGAAGGAGCTATAAATCTAGGAATGAAAATCTGTAATTCCAAATAATAAGAGTAAAGTGTGTTAGGTGTCTCAAATACTAGATAATAAAAAAGTAAACAACTTGTCTCTCTACTTCCTATCTAGCATTTCCATCAATAAATAGTGTTCCTTACCTTGGGCATACTATAGGAATCCCTCTAGGGCCTAATGAGTCCATATGTGCATAGCATAAGTACTCCAAATATCCTGGGACTCCCTATGATCATCACTATAATCAAATCATTCCCAACTAAGAATGAGGTGTCTCTAGCAAACTTCTATAAGAATGTGGCTCTCCCAGATATAATGAGGACCATAATGTAAGTCCAATACCCAAAACAATGGTAAGTAGATGTGTGCTTACTCGTAGCTCACTACGCTAAGCATCTACCTAACCTCATACACACTATGTATGAACCATGGCCTATCCTCAGGTATATCAAATAAAGTATTATGTACTCTATGAATTTCATCTTAATGCAATTGCATATTCATAGTTATTATATGCAAACCTTGCCTTTCCGCTTCTAGGCTACTTGCCTGCAGACTTGCATTGATTGCGATCCCATACAGAGTGATTGTCTCAACTGCCCCTCTGTTGTGTAATAATAAGAAGATCATATGAATAAACTCCAAATCATATAAAAAATACAATCTCAAAGACTTCTCTCCCGTACCGTCTGTCATACACCTAGGTAGAATACAAAGTTTGATTTCCCATACCACCAAACTTTATACCCCACATAGATGTGTGTATAAGATTAAACTCGAACACTTCTCTCAAAATGATAAGAATAAATCGGTGAGTTCTCACAACCATAAATAATAATATATGAAATCATGAAGTGTTCCTGAAGTGTTTCCTTCCCTCTATGGAAAGACCAGAGTCATTCCTATGACTCTATCACTCATAACTATCTCTAACATCAAGTCATCTTGAGTTGAGACATGAGAAACCATAATAATAAATCAACTCAACTAGATTTATGAAGGATGCAACTTGCATCAAATATCAACTCATGCAACTTGATTCAAATACTAAATCACAAGAATTTGGAATTTATAAAACTTGTATCAATCCCAAAATATATGGCATGAGAACAACTACTAAAGCTCTCGTGTTGCATACTCTCATGGCATTATATATATTATTAAAAATTTTGATAGGGTCTCCTTTGTCCTACTAAAAATGGTCACCATAAACCAATTATCAATAAATATGTATCTACGGCATGGATAGCCCATAGTGATCACAACATATCAAGAAAATATCATAAAAACTTGTGGAAAATCTTCTCCTTTCAACAATCTCTTGCATAAACAATTTGCAATAAGAATACTTTTAAACTTAACTTTAACTAACATTCACTTAGGAAAAATGTATGAAATTTTCGAGGCTTATATATCTTTTCTCAAGATTTCATTAGGCCCAAAAATCACTTGCTTTGGAGATTTTTTCAGAGTTTTATCGCCATTTCATTAGAAGGGTTGAACACTTGAGGACCAACTTTGAAAATGTAGAGGGTCATCTTCTTAAAGAACTTAAACTGATCGAACAAACTCCAAATTTCATTTTCTTTGTGCCCAAATCTAAATCCAGTCATTCGTGGTCTCATAGAAGTTCAATTCGAAATTCAATCAAATATGCATTCAAAGTTATCATTCTATCTCTTCTACACCTGCACTTAGGTGAGCCTAAAAACAATACTGCTACACATTTAGAATAACTTTTAACTATGATGATAAATCCCAAAATCTTTGAATTTTGGGTATATCATAGGGTCTACAGTAAAGTATCTTCTCAAAGAGAAATTAAATTGGAGCTTCCAACATGAAAATATCATGTGTTCATCAGACACATGTACCACTCTTTTGCAAATCCTTGCCAAAGATTGTTCTACGACAAATAGGTCATTTAGCCTACCAATTGATATCGAATTTCTTTAAAATTTGCATGGCATATAGATAATACAATTTACTTTCATTGACATAAATCACATAGTAGTTGGATAGTTTGGCTTTCAAAATGACCACCTAACGTAGATAATCGTAGAAGTAAAGATAATCCAAATTGAGTGAATGAGCTAAGAGAACCAATCACTTCTAGGTGATATGGTCTCTCGTCATTTCATAAATTACAGAGGCTGCACTTTCATGTGTAGAGATTGTTTGGCCTATCAAAGAATTTCCAAAAATAATGAAAATTGGTATCCTCAAATAGCATCTATTAAGCTTTTATCTCCAATAAAAATCATGTAATTTAGATCTACCAAGTAAGAGAAAGGCTCTTTGTAGCAGGCGTATGTCACTTGTTTCACGTGCCTACCTCTATTAGCAACACTTCTAGTGCAGAGGTCATTTGACCTTTGTACAAGTATGCAAATTACTTGAATACTGGTTAGCTCAAAGAAAGCCTATGAGCAACAAATTTCAATAGATTTGGGCATTCTCTCAAAGATTTACTATTACACTTATGTTTTCCTCGAGTAGCTTTGATGTGAACCTTTTCCCTATACATGGACACTTTTTACTCTAGTCCTGGCTAGAGGTTTTTTCCCCATGTTACCACATACTTGATACTCTCATATGTGGTGCTACTTTGTTCCTAGAGATATTATTCAACTCTTACTTTAGTTTAGTTCATAGTCAATAGAGAGAGATATTCCAACCATCATCTTCTCTGTGTGTCTTGCTGCATTTGTGCTCCTTATGTGTGCTTCTCGTGTGTCTCTCACACTTCTACACACATCCAATAGTGGTATCATAGCAGATTCAGCTCCTTCTCAAGTTTTGGTTTTTCGCGTTGTGGTGCATGTGCACGTTTAACAGTGCAAATGGACTTCGGAGCATAGAACTGTGAATTTTAGCAGCCAACAAACATTTCCAACGGGTAGGGTGGGGTTTTACCCCATTTCAAAGCCATTCATCCAGTCAAAATTTCCATCAGAGTGATGGTTTGTGAGCTGAAATTTCAGCATTCATTTCAGCCTTCGTCGAAGTGAAGATTTTGTCACATTCTTGTTCTTTTGTGAAATGGGGGGCAGCAATGACTTGTTTGGCATGCTTCAAGTTGAAGATAAGCTTGATGGGACCAATTATCCGATGTGATTTTACATGATGAAGCATGTTCTTGTTGCTAAACAGTTTTGGAACATAGTGGTAGATGTAGATCGAAGAACCGTAGGTTCTTCTACTTCACAGTCTATAGTCATAGATGGAGCTTCTTCTTCAAGGACAGTGGTTTCTCCTTCTCTACCTACACAGGAGTAGCTTAGATGGGATGGAAAAGATGCTCAAACTCGTGCTTTGATTACGCTTTCTGTGAAGCGTCATATAGTTCCACACATTCAATCATGTTCTACATCACGACGGGCATGGGACACTCTTGATTCTTTGTAGGCCATGCATAATGAAGCACATGTTGCATACTTGAGGAAGCAACTTGAGGAAGCAACTTGAGGAAGCAACTTGAGGAAGCAACTTGAGGAAGCAACTTGAGGAAGCAACTTGAGGATGTCTGTATGGCTGAAAATGAGTCCGTGGATGTGTATATGACACGCATCAAGGACTTGAAAGAGCAATTGGCAAACATAGAGGAGATCATTCCGGATGCATCACTCGTTTCTACATTATTGAAAGGATTATCGGAATCTTTTCAAATCTTTGCTACTACACTCCGTTTGGTTGCAAAAGGAAATCCTAACATGTATGCATTTGATGAGTTTGTGTCTCTTCTTTTGCAAGAAGAGCAATCTAGAGTGAATAGGAGTGGTTTGATTGAGGGAACCCAAGCAATTTCTATCTCAGAAAAGGGAAAAAGCAAGTACGGTTCAACTTTGGGTTCATGAAAACCAAAGCCTCAATCTTTTCTTCCTTTCATTCAGGTTCATGATTTCAGCAATGGAGATGTTATCGTGATGTCTTGTACATTATGTAATGGTTTGTATCACATGGATACATATAAGAGGGATCCCTTAAATGCCTTGGTTGCTCATACTTCTTCCATGGCTGAACAAGAGCTTTGGCATCCTCGTTTTAGTCACTTGAACTTCAATAGTTTGCTTTACTTGCAAAAGAAGCACATGGTTATTGTTTTGCCTACACTTGAGTCCATTGAAAATCATGCATGTGAAGGTTGCATTCTTGGAAAAATGCATCGTGCTTCTTTTCCAAAAGATAGTCATACACACACTACAAGAAAATTGCAGCTTGTTCATAGTGATGTATGTGGTCCCATCAAGACTCCATCTTTTGGGAAGCATGTATATTTTGTCACCTTCATTGATGATGCTACTCACAATACATGGGTGTATCCTATGAAAGCAAAGAATGAGGTATTTTCTTGCTTCAAAGCATTTTTAGCTATGGCTGAAAATTTTTCGCCGCAAAAGCTTTTGACTCTACGCATGGATCGTGGTGGTGAATACATGTCACATGACTTTAATGCTTTTCTTCATGGAAGACGTATTTCACACCAATGTAGGGTGCCATATACGCCTCAAGAAAATGGTGTTTCCGAGCATAAGAATAGAACTCTACTTGAAATGGCACGATGTATGGTTAAAGGAAAGCATCTTCCTCATACATTTTGGATGGAAGCGGTCATGTGTGCAAATTATGTGTTGAATCTCTGCCCTACAAAAGCATTGAGAGTCATCACTACTTATGAGGCTTGAGCCTATGGTTAGTGGATGAGTGCTATGCAATCGAAAATGGATTCCATTCATAGGAATGGTACTTGGGAGTTATGTGAATTGCCAAACAGAAAGAATGCCATTGGTACAAAGTGGGTTTATAAGATTAAGAGAAAATCTGATGGTAGCATTGATCGTTACAAAGCTATATTGGTTGCCAAAGGATATGCACAACAATATGGCATTGATTATGAGGAAACATTTGCGCCTACTTCACACATGACTACCATTTGTACCGTGGTTGCATTGGCTGCCCATCGAGGTTGGAAAGTGCATCAATTGGACATAAAAACATTCTCCTTGAATGGTGATTTGCAAGAAGAGGTTTATGTGAAGCAAGCTCTTAGATTTTCTATTAAAGGAAAAGAGCATATGGTTTGTCGCTTGGATAAAGTCTTGTATGGTCTCAAGCAAGCTCCACGTGCATGGTATGACAAAACCCATAAGCACTTGATTGCTCTCGGCTTCACATGTAGTCCAATTGAAAGCACAACCAAAAATTAGGCTGATCTTATAGTGCTTTTTCTTTATGTCGATGACATACTCTTGACTGGGTCATGTGATGCAAAACGTGACATTCTTATGGCTGATTGGCAGCATACATTTGATGTCACTTATCTTGGTCTTTTGAGCTACTATCTTGGCGTCTAGTTTGTATCCATTCAGGGGGGAATTGTTATGCATCAAGCAAAGTATGTTGAAAAACTACTTCAACATTTTGACTTTGAGGATTGCAAGCTAGTTTCCACACTAGTTGAGATAGGATTAAGGTTCTCATTTGAGGATTCCATTGATGCATTTGATACTTCTCTTTATCAGCAAGTTGTGGGATGTCTTATATATGCATGCAACACAAGGCCGCATATATAATATGCAGTTTCCTAGTTGAGTCGATTCATGCATAGCCCTGGCACTAAGCATTGGCAAGCAGTGAAACGTGTGTTTAGATATCTTCGAGGCAATTTGAGCTTAGGTCTCTTTTATGGCAGAGATATTCAACCATGCTTGCATGCTTTTATAGATAGTGGTTGGGCTGGTTGTTACAATACTCACGTGTCCATTAGTGGTAATTGCATTTTCCTTGGAGATTCATGCATATCTTGGTTGAGTAAGAAGCAACGTACACTAGCAACATCGAGTTGTGAAGCTGAGTACAGGGTAGTTTTCACAGCTACAGTGGAGTGTATATGGCTGAGACGCCTATTGATGGATCTTTGCATGGAGATTGATGCTACTACGCATATTCTCACTGATAGTCAGAGTGCTTTGGCTATTGCACGAAACCCATTGTTTCATGCATGGACCAAACATATTGAGGCGTAGTATCATGTGAGAGAGCGCCTTAATGCAAGATATATTGATTCGGTATATGTGCCTACACAAGATAATGTGGAAGACATATTCACCAAAGCTCTTCCACGGGATAAGTTTAAAGCTTTTTGCAAATATTTAGGCTTGTTAACTTGTGGGGGCTGATCTGTCACTCCTTGTATGTGTTCACATCATTCGCTCCAGGGGGGTTTGTTACACTTATGTGTTCCTCAAGTAGCTTTGATGTGAACCTTTTCCCTATACATGGGCACTTTTTACTCTAGTGCTGGCTAGAGGTTTTCTCCCCATGTTACCACATACTTGATAATCTCATATGTGGTGGTACTTTGTACTTAGGGATATTATTCAGCTCTTACTTCAGTTCAATTCATAGTTAATAGAGAGAGCTATTCTAGCCATCGTCTTCTCCGTGTGTCTTGCTTCATTTGTGCTCCTTGTGTGTGCTTCTCGTGTGTATCTCACACTTCTACACACACCCAACATTAACATCCAAATCTCTATGAGGCTACTACCTCACTAACTATTTGCTTAGTTACTTTTTTAAATAAAAAACTCATGAGACATGTTAATCCTTATGATTAGACATACTAATTCATTTTCTTGGATGTATTATGACATGGAGATATATCCATGCATATAATGATCGTATAGACCAATGAAAACCAATTAACAATCCAAATTGTCTCATGGAAAATAGATTCTTTACAATATCCAGTTTTCAATGAAAGTGAATATGTATGGATGTCATTCTAGTCATTGTGCTTCTTGCACATTCATTAGCCTCATCACAACCAATCATATACAAGCACTTATACTTATATGGATGATCATAACGATAGCATGCTTGTGTCGACTAAGGATAAACTTCTATATCAAGTGCATACTCCCATGAAGAACAATTCATGTGCTCATAAAGGTAGGTATGCTAACCATGCTCTTTCTCTTACTTCCTATCTTTTTTTTCTCTTTCTTAACTCTTCTCTCTCTTTCTAATCTTTTCCTTCTCTCTCTAATCTTCACTTTCATTTTCTCTCTTCCTCTTTGTTCATCCATTTTCTTGCTCCTTCATATTCTTTTATCTCTTTCTGTCTACCTCTCTTTTTCTATCTCTTTCTCTCTACCTCTCTTCTTTTCCATCTCTTTCTCTATCTCTCTCTCTCCATCTCTTTCTTTTTCTCTATCTCTCTTGGCTTCTCTCTTTCTATCCCTCTCTTTTCTCCTTCTTCTTTTTCTCTTTCTTTCCCTTTCTCTTTCCTTCTCTCTCTTTCTATCTCTACTTCTTCTCTTTCTGTGTTATCTTCCTTTCTTTCGTTCGTTCTCTCTCTTTTTCTCTCTATCTTTCTCTTTCTCTCTCTTAATTCTCTTCATTTTCTCTCTCTCTCTCTATTTCTTTCTCTCATTCTTTCTTTCTCTTCCTCTATCTCTTTCTATCTCTACTTCTCCTTTTACGTGCAACAGGAAGAACCTATCAAAGTCTATATCTGCAGTAATTATATCATGAAGTGAAATTGGCCTATTGGTTAGAGTACCTACCTCCTTACAAGAGGTCATGGGTTCAAAACTAGCGATGGGCAGCCCATGTGTATGAAAAAAACTATAACTAAATCCTTTCTCTATTAAAGACAGTGTCCTTGTCGCATTAATGAAATCAAAATTTCTTTTTGCTTCTTGTTCTCTGAGCTGCACATTGAGACATTCCTTCCTAAAGCACAACCAAATCCACATTTTTTTTTCTCCTTGGCACCTGCCATCCATGAAGATGATGATCTCCAACAATACCATGAAATCTTTTCTCAAGATCTACTTGTTAAAAATTCTCCATCTCCTTGCCCTCCATGTATCTCTCCACCATGCTCAGATACAAAATGTGACAATTGGAGAATGACATGCTTGGGACTCACCTCCTAGCCTATTTATAACCCTTTCTTAGTCACCATCTAGAGTTGTCTCTAAGGTCCCTCTACTCATCTGGCCATCATGAGTAGGTATCTCCTATGAACTCTTTGGCTTTTGGCCTTGGCTATTCCCCTAGCAAGGAACTTCTCTTTCCTCTAGGCACATACATCTTTGGAATATAACAGAACTAGGGTTCCATGATAAATATTAGTATACATAATTAAATATTAAAAGAACAAATATTTTCAAATTTAAATAGATATATATAATTAAATATATAAAAAATAGGGTTTTAGGTTCAATATTAATATATATAATCAAACACACATAAAATTTAGGAAAACAATTATTATATATAATCAAATGCAAATGTATAGTTAGGTATATAAGAAATTAGGGTTTTAAGATTAAAATTAGTATATATAAATAGATATATAAAGAACTAGCATTCTATGATAAATATTAATATACATAATTAAATATGAAAAGACATAGGGTTTTGAAATTATATATAAAAAAAGTTTTTAGGTTTAGTATTAATATATATAATCAAATATATAAAAAACATAGAAAAAATATTAATATATATAATCCAATATACTATATATATTTAAATATATATAAGAAATTAGGGTTGTACGATTAAAATTAGTATATATAATTAGATATATGAAGAATTAGATTTCTATGATAAATATCACTATACATAACTAAATATGAAAAAATCTAGGGCTTTCGAGTTAAAATAAATAAATATAATTTAACATATAAAGAATAAGGCCTTAGGTCTATTATATTAATAAAATACAAAAAAACTAGTATATATAACATCAAATGTACTATGTATAATTAAATATATAAGAAATTAAGATTTTAAGATTAAAATTAGTAGATGTATAATTAGATATATAAAGAACTAAGATTCTATGATAAAGATTAGGATACATAATTAAATATGAAAAGATCTTGAATTTTTGAATTAAAATAAATATATATAATTAAATATATAAAAAATAGGGTTTTAGGTTTAATATGAATATATATAATCAAATATATATATAAATTAGGAAAACAAATAAGATATATAATCCAATTTAGTATGCATATTTGAATATATACGAAATTACAACTTTAACACTAAAATTAGTATATATAATTAGATATATGAAGAACTAGGGTTCTATGATAAAAATTAGTATACATAATTAAATATGAAAAGTAAATGAGACATGACATGATATTTATAACAATAACTAAAAAACACCAAAACAAGTTTATAAGCTCACATCATTGTAGATGCCTCCATGAAATGAGTGCACTGCATCCCTCCAAGTCCTCCACCAATGCAACCAATCCATGGCCATATCCATAAGCTTCCTCTACGCATGTCAGAAGATGACCCGTTGCCAACTCCAACAACAAATATGCAGATGAACATACATGGCATGCTTAACACAAGAAAATTCAATCATCAAAATGATACTTACAAATTTGTGACGCATAGTTTCATACCCGTCGCTACCCAATAGTGATGCTCCAACATCTAGTAGTATCTAACCATATAGACTTCGGTAAGCCTGTTCGAAAGTGTCACAAGCCTCTTATCATCTATGGGACATCACCTCATGCACGGTGTGCTAAATCCACTCTAAGCTGACAACAGGGTACCCTAGTACTGGTCGGTACTCGTGATAAATCAACTTTGTGATGTAGTTTTTTTTATCCTTGTCCTATTCACTCCATTTCACCATGATATAGTATCCAAAATGTATGGAGCACAACTATTGTCTGCACTCCCACATGGCCTTTCTGGTCGCATCCATCATTGGAGCTCCATCACATATACGATACACTTTGGAGTCATCAAGGTCATGAGCACCCCCAAGGTATATGTGGTGTACTATGTGGCATACCCCCATGCGAGGTACTTGCTCTCATAGTAGAAGTGGGGGACACAACGTCCATTGCACTACCTCCACAACATCTACCTCCTCTAGAGCCATTTGTAGATCCACGTCTAGAACCTACACTGCTAGAGCGCGACCTTGATTGATGAGATGGACGAGGCAGACCAGCACCTGTATGGTGTTGTGATGTCGAATGCATATGTTGACTACTAGAGCCATTAGGGGATGGTTGAGAGGATGATCATGGTGGAATCATAAAGCTAAGAGTACCTAACAAGGGAGTAGATCCGCCAAACAGAGTACCTCTAGTGGGAGTAGTTGATCGGAGTGCCATCGGTGGGAGTGGGGCCAGGGGAGTACTACCCTGAGTGATATAGTACTATGATGCTCTAGCCATATAAGCAAGAGGCATGTGAGATATAAACTCCATAAAATATTAGAGTACAAGAAAACATTGCAAAATAAATAAATGCAAATGATATGTACAAGTGTTTTGTTCATGAATCCTCTATTCTAGCACCCTCTTGGAGATCTGATGTGTAGAGGATATCTATCCCTAAATTGGTGACTTGTAGATCTCTTGGTATGGCCACCCCTTCTTGATCATTGTCCTCGTACCACATATCATCTGATACTTCATCGTGTACCTCATCTTCTTCAAATACCTCTTCATCTCAAAAAATGATCTCTTCCTCCTCGATTACCAAATGCACTTCAAAGTCCATTATGGATGGAATTTCTTCTACATCTATGACCTCACAAATTTGTCTCCTACATGGAGAGACTTGTAAAACAAATAGCTACACTAGTTCTTTCAAATCTGGCATAAAGACAACGTGCTTATAGTGTTAGGAAGTATAAATCTATCTCTTTCATATGTCCATATCTTTGTGGAGTCTACTTGAAGCAAACCAATCTTGCCATGCCTCAGTGTTGTGTTTCTTCTAGAGGTGACTACTTTGAACCATTTCACATCAAACAAAAAGTAGTCAAACCTCCAAAACGATAGCTTCAAGATATCCTGGATCACTTCATAGTACTCGAGCTCGTTATCTTGAGCATTGTCGTTTCTTGCACTAGCTCTACATTTTTGGAAAAAGTTCACCATCACCCACTATCAAAACTATACCTATTTTCATGGATTTGTGCGATCCGAAAGTGTTGTCTGTGAGACCATAGTGCACCATATTTAGAATACTCCCAATCAGAGCCCTTTGAAAGTTCCTCTTCTTCTTCACATATATCCTTACCCACTACCTTTGCTTATAAGATGGCTCTATCTATCCATCTGCCCTTTGGAAAGAATAGAAGAGGTTGAAGAATTTTTGGAATAGGAAAAGCACGAGTGGAACGACTCTTTTGAAATTGAGCTCTTTCCTTTGTGTTTGTGTCCTTGGCAAGCTCCTACCTCTCCAACCACTTCTGCATAGGATGAGAGTTAATGATGCAAAAATTCATTGCCTTCTCTCTGAAAGCTTCATTCATTTTTCTTTGCATCTGTGGACCTTGAGGTTCATCACCTTTGAGATGAACATCTTCATCATCACTCCATAAGTGAGTAATTTCTAGATCACAGATCCATAGAAACTCTATTATGAATACAAAAGACTCTTTTCTGAGCCACCCCTCTCACATGCTGCCCTTTGGATATGCTCTCTAACAAACAAACCCTTTTAATGTCTTTATGAACTGTTCTATGAAGAACATCCATCCACTATGGATAGTTCTTGTTATTGCAACTTCATCAACCATATGAACCAATAAATGAAGTTGAATTATGAGAATACTTGTGGGAAAGTATTTCTCAACCATACATAAAAACTCTATAGCGTTGAGTTTCACACTCTTTATTTTATATCTCCTTATTTCTTTAGAAGAGATCCATCTTACCAAGGAACTGATTTTATAAATGGTTGTTTGTACATCCTCCAAAAGGCAATATTTTATAGTTACAAGAAGCAAAAACTATTAAAACTTGTGCCAACCATGAGACTTGAGCCCTCCAAGATCGTCATTTTGTTTTAAGGTAGTTTTTAGATCCTCCTTCATCCACTAGGTGTCTGAAACTCTAAAATTGCCTTCTTCACCTATTGCTCTTCCATCTTGCACAACAACTAAGGAGCTCTTCATAGCGACACTATTTTGTTGAGCTTGGTAGTGGCCCACAACTCTTGCACATGACCTCGCTCTTCAAAGTCCTCCTGATCATAACCATATCACTCTTGGATACAATTATATGTCAAGTACATAGACTCCCATGAAGAACAATTCATATGCCCATGAGTTATTGGACAGAAAGACATCTTAATTGTTCTTGATGGATATACCTTTGACATTTACTTTCTAAAGGAAAAATTAGCCTATTCATGGTACTTCCATCAGATACCTCATGCTCACCCTAACTCATCATGGTGATACATAAAAATGATTCTTTATAGACAGAAAATGCATCATGCACTTCACCTCTCTAGAAATCATATCGTCTATGTATGCATGCATCCACTCATGCATCTTCTTCTCTAATTCAAACTTTCTTAGCTCCAGAAACTTGCAAATATGAAACTTTTCCAATATATGTTGTTGGACACCACACACCCTCATTACAATGTCGTTTCTTGCTCCAATACCCACACAAGGATCTTGAAACACACAACAACAACTTGTACATGGTTTATGAATCAACATAAGTTAGTGTAACTTCATGCGCATAGATGCATTGATATCAAACTAACTTTCTTGTACATTCCCATGTTAATTTTATAACATTGGAAAGAATAAAATGCAAAATTATAAACTTTGATGCAAAAAGTATCCAAATGAATATACTTGAGAGGAAAAATATGATACAAAGGTATGAAAAGCACTTCGTTCATATCCAAAATGGCTCAAAATATGATTAGGAACTTCTAATTATCATAATTAAGTACTGAATTCACTCACAAAAAGTTTCTTGCCAATCAATAGCCATCTAAATTCTTGTGAAAATATGGCTCGAAATGGTCTAAATATGGTATATAGAAGCGAAAAGAAAGGGCTTCAAGTCTAGAATCCATTCCAATTTGAATTTTCTTGATTTGGATATTCTATGAGGAAGTTTTGACAAAAACAATGGAGCTAGGTGAGTGGGTAGCATACCTCTTTGAAAAAGTATGTAGAGAATTAAATACTCTCTACAAATAATTTTTCATTATCCAAAAGTAGGTTTCAAACATCCATTATCGTGGAGTCTACTTTCTATAACAAGTGGAATCATCTAATTTGGACATCATATGAGAGATTTATGTCCATTTTAGTAAAGTTAGGTATGCTAACCTTACTCTTTCTCTTACCTCCTATCTTTACTTTTCTCTTTCTTTACTCTTCTTGCTCTCCTTCTAATCGTTTCCTTCGCTCTCTAATCTTCACTTTATCTCACTTAGGATCTCCTTCTTCTCTTTCTCCTTCTCTTTCTTTCTCTCTTCTTTAATCCTTTCTCTTTTTTTTTCTTCTCTCATAAATCTCTCTTTCTTCTTCTCTTCTTATTTTCTTCTCTCTCTATTTCTTTCTCTCTTTCTCTCTATTTCTTTCTCTCTTTCTCTCTATCTCTCTTGACATGTCTCTCTTCCATTATCTCCTTCTCTTTCTCTCTTCATCATTCTCTTTCTATGCCTCTTTCTTCATCTCTCATTTTCTCCTACTCCTCTTTCTCTCTCTCTCTCTTGCTCTCTCTCTCTCTCTCTCTCTCTCTCTCTCTCTCTCTCTCTCTTCTTTCTCTTTCTTTCTATCTCTAACTCTTCCCCTTCTCTTTCCTTCTCTTTCTTTCTCTTTCCTTCTCTTTCCTTCTTCTCTTTCTTTTCTTAATCGTGCATAGCAGTGAAAGTATGTCAATGTATAACAACACAGAAAATATTTCCATCGATTCGAATTGGTGTATTGGCTAAAATTCTTGCCTCCATATCCAAGATCGTGGTTTCAATTCCCCCTCGTAGTAGTCGACGTTCCTCCATGATGAGTTTTCAAGAAAACACACACCTGGTGTGATGATATGCATCGCTTTGTGTGTATGAACTCTTCTTGCATCACGGTGCTCCCATAAGATGTTGCACATCTCCTAACTCCATGCAACTAATGGCAGCCTTCCTCTTGATTTTCTCCATGGCAGCTCACCGCAAAGATGATGAAGATTTCCCAAAATAGCATGGAGTCTTCCATAAGTGTCACCACACGAAGACCTTTCTTCCATCTCTATCAAGCTCTCCCCAAGGTCTCTCTTTCTCCCTCTAAGATCTGATACCAAATGTGAGACATGGAGAATGACATGCCTGGGACTCACCTCGCGACCTATTTATAGCCCTTGCCTAGTCACCATCTAGAGTTCTCTCTAAGCTCCCTCTACTCATCTGGCCATCATGAGTAGGTACCTCGTATGAGCTTTCTGGCTTCTGGCCTTGGCTATCCCCCAAGCAAGGAACTTCTTGTTCCTCTAGGCACATACATCTCTAGAATACAACCTTATTTTTTATATATTTAATTATCTATATATATATATATATATATATATATATATATATATATATATATATATATATATATATATATATATATATATATATATATATATATATATATATATATATATATATATATATATATATATATATATATATATATATATATATTCAAAAACTCTAATTTCCTATATATTAAAATATGCATAGTACATTTTATTATAAATTCTATTTGTTTTATATCTTTTATTTGATTATGTATCTTAATATTAAACGTAAAAATATTTTTTTTTTAATATTTACTTATATTTATTTATTTTCATTCAAAAGACCTAATTTCTATTATTTGATTATATCTATCACTATTAACCCTATTTATTTATATTTATTTATTTAATTATGTATATATATATATATATATATATATATATATATATATATATATATATATATATATATATATATATATATATATATATATATATATATATATATATATATATATATATATATGTTTGTGTGTGTGTATGTGTCTATGTATTATGTGTGTATACGTTTATATTTATGTGTGCATGTGTAAAAACCCTAAAACCCTAATCCTAAAGACCTAGACTTAATATATGTATATGTGTGTATGCATGTGTATATATATATATGTGTGTGTATGTATTATGTGTGTATATTTGTATATATGTGTATGTATGTGTAAAAACTCTAAAACCCTAATCCTAAAAACCTAGACCTAAATCATGTATATGTGTGTATGTGTGTAGGCTTGTGTATATATATGTGTATGTGTATATGTAGTATGTGTGTACATGTGTATATATGTGTATGCATGTGTAAAAACCCTGAAACCCTAATCCTAAAGACCTAGTGTTGTGTTCCTCCCCTCAACCCTTTTCCTTCCCACACCTCCGAGCCTTGCCCTTCCCCTCACTCTCTCTCTCTCTTCCCCCTCCCTTCTCTCCCCTCCCCTGCCACCTTCTCTATCTCTCTCTCTTTCTCTCTCTCTCGTCCCCCTCCCTTCTCTCTCCTTCCCCGCCACCTTCTCTCTCTCCCTCTTTCTCTCTCTCTCTCTCTCTCTCTCTCTCTCTCTCTCTCTCTCTCTCTCTCTCTCTCTCTCTCTCTCTCTCTCTCTCTCTCTCTCTCTCTCTCTCTCTCTCTCTCTCTCTCTCTCCCCCTCTCTCTCACTCTCTCTCTTCCCTCTCTCCCCGCCACCCCGCAACCCCCACGTGCCCCCTCCCTCTCCTTCTTCCTCTCTCTCTCTCTCTCTCTCTCTCTCTCTCTCTCTCTCTCTCTCTCTCTCTCTCTCTCTCTCTCTCTCTCTCTCTCTCTCTCTCTCTCTCTCTCTCTCTCTCTCTCTCTCTCTCTCTCTCTCTCTTCCCCCTCCTCTCTTTCACTCTCCTCCCCCGCCACCCCCCCGCCCCACCCCGTTGAGTCCCACCCCGCCCCCCCGAGTCCCGCCACCCCCCCGCTGAGTCCCGCCACCCCGCCCGCCCTACTGAGTCCCACCCCCCCCCCCCCCGCTGAGTCCCGCCACCCCCCCGCCCCGCCCCGCTGAGTCCCGCCCCTCCCCCCCCGCTGAGTTTCGCCCCCCCTCGCTGAGTCCCGCCCCGCCTCCCGCTGAGTCCCGCCACCCCCCAGCTGAGTCCCGCCACCCCCCCCGCTGAGTCCTGCCACCCCCCCCCCGGGCTGAGTTCCACCCCCCCCGCTGAGTCCCGCCTCGCCCCCCCCCCCGCTGAGTCCCGCCACCCCCCCTGCTGAGTCCCGCCCCGCCCCCCCCCCCCCGCCGAGTTCCCCCCCCCCCCGCTGAGTCCCGCCCCACCCCCCTTTCCGCTGAGTCCCGCCACCCCCCCGCTGAGTCCCGCCACCCCCCCGCCCCGCCTCGCTGAGTCCTGCCCCGCCCCCCCCCACTGAGTTCCGCCCCCCCTCCCCCCCGCTGAGTCCCGCCCTGCCCCCCCCGCTGAGTCCCGCCACCCCCCGCCCCTCTCTCCCCGCCACCCCCGCTGCCCCTGCGTGCCCCCTCCCTCTCCTTCTTCCTCTCTCTCTCTCTCCCGCTCTCTCTCTCTCTCTCTCCCGCTCTCTCTCTCTCTCTCTCTCTCTTCCCCCTCCTCTCTTTCTCTCTCCTCTCCCGCCACCCCCCGCCCCACCCCGCTGAGTCCCGCCCCCCCCCCACTGAGTCCCGCCCCCCCGCCCCCCCCCCCGCAGAGTCCCGCCACCCCCCCGCCCCACCCCGCTGAGTCCCGCCCTGCCCCCCCCCCCGCTGAGTCCCGCCACCTCTGCCCCACCCCGCTGAGTCCCGCCCCCGCTGGCTCCCTGAGCCCCTCCTCTCCACTAACCCCCCGCCGCCCACAGCCATCCTCTCCCCTGCCTATTCCTCCCAAACCTCTTCACCTCCTCTCTTCCCCTCCCCCGCAGCCCATCTCCTTCCCCCCACCTCCTCTCTCCCCATCCCTCGTAACCCACCTCCTTTACCCCGCCAACTTCTCTACCTCCTCCTTCCCTACAGCTCCACCTCCTCTGTCAAGCTATATGTCATCGAAGAAGACTATGGATATTAATCCGGAGAATGCCATCATGGAAGAGCTGAGGAAGAGGGCAGATGCTGACAAAAATGACAAGTCCATCAAAGATCTTGTCCTCCGGATTTTTGAAACCGCTTTATTGACTTCTGGGTTCAAGTTCGAGTAACTTTGCAAGCTTCCTATCGATGGGTAGAGGACATGGTGGCAAGTTTTAAAGGATAAGGAGCCAAAAGATGTAAGCGACAAAATACTGAAGCTATGTGAGCAACACAGGGATCCTTGAGTATGAGAAGCACATGTGGAAGGACATTTCAATCTCGTGGGCGTCGTAAAAGGAGGATCTCAGCTTTCAAGAAAATAAAAGAAGTAAAAATCCAATTCAAATCAAGGGAATATTTGACCTACCCCTTCAATTTTGGGTAATTAATCGGCGCGTGATAAATGGACGTAAAGAATCGGCAAGGCTCTCTTGGCCTATGGGAGCCTATAAAAGCAATGTATTTGTGTTCATTTGGGACATTAGTTCAGATACACATTTGTATACGTGCATACAGGGGTCCTCTCTTGGCACTTGTGGCTTCAAGCCTACTTGAGGAAGTCACTCTGTGGTGTGGATACAGAGTGTGGGCTTCCCAAGTGGAGGGTTGATAGCACTATAGTAGAAGAGAGTGACTTGGTTTGCCATTCCACGTTAGTCGGTGGTATTTCCATGTTCATTCCTTAGAGCAAGTCTCTATATATACATTGTATTGCTCAATACTACCCTGCATCAGTTGTGATCATTATATGGATTGTACGAGTCTCTTGTATTGAGGTTGATTAGTCCTATTCTGGAGTGGTATGTTAACTCAGAGCACTAGTATCTGGAGCATTTCCTTGGCTTACAGTGTAATCATTTGTTTGATCTAAGGAATGTTTGGGTTCTCCGACTATTGTCATTTATCTTAATCCTTTCTCTGGGAATCATTGTTATCTGCCTGCTCACTGAAGTGTTAAACTGTATACTTCCCTAAAGAGAACCTCCCTTGAGTAGGTGACGTACTGAATGTGTTTATTCTCTACTCTTAATAAAAGTGGATACCCCAGTACCTCCTCTACACCTAGAATCAAAAAATGTATATGTGTGTATAAGTGTATGCTTGTGTATATGTATGTGTATGTGTATATGTACTATATGTGTATATGTGTATATATGTGTATGCATGTGTAAAATCCCTAAAACGCTATTCCTAAAGACCTAGACCTAAAATTGTATATGTATGTATACATGTATATATATATGTGTATGTGTATATGTATTATGTGTGTATATGTGTATGCATGTGTAAAAACCCTAAAACACTAATCCTAAAGAGCTAGACCTAAAACATGTATATGTGTGTATGCATGTGTATATACATGTGTATGTGTATATGTATTATGTTTGTATATGTGTATGCATATGTAAAAACCCTAAAACCGTATTCCTAAAGACCGAGGCCTAAGACATGTATATCTATGTATGCATGTGTATATATGTGTATGTGTATATGTATTATGTGTGTATACGTGTATATATGTGTATGCATGTGTAAAAAACTCAAAAACCCTAATCATAAAGACCTAGACCTACAACATGTATATGTGTGTATGCATCTGTATATATATATGCATGTGTATATGTATTATGTGTGTATGTATGTAAAAGCTCAAAAATAATGTTGTTGACTAGGTTCCCAGTTTGTCGTAGAAGGATAATGATCTGCTACCAGAGGTCCGTGCAAGTTGTGCACTGAAGAAGGTAATCTTGTTGTTGAATGATATTATTATTCGGCTAGTAGATCAGGAAGTTTCAAAAGAAGCCAAAGAGCCCTCCAACCTTCTCCAATGTGTGATCCCTACTATGCCATTTGGTCCCATTGTATCAACAGAGGCCAACCCTGTTCATGATGAGGCTAGGGAAATAACTTTGCCAGAATTCTGTGTCTATTCACCACCTCCAATCACCTTTGACCAACCAATTGATGGTGGATTAGCACTTTGTTATAGAATAGGAACCTCTCTTCTAGCAGGCTCCTTCCTATAGTTGGGAATTGGGCCCCATTTTTCATTAGATGATATTTCCAAAGCAGGGTAGTACTTGATACACGTAGCTGGATAGCTTTAAACATGCATGGATGTTGAGAAAGTGCATATGCAGAAGGAATTTCAAGACAAATTAGAAATGGCAAAAGCAGATATCACCCCTCTCCAGAAATAAGTAATGAGATTCAGAGCTCAAGAGCTCCGTATGCAGTAGCAATTAAAGGACGAGAATACTAAATTGGATTCTTTGCATCAAGAGTTAGCTAAGAAGAATGAAGCTCTTGAAAAATTTAGTTCGGTGTTAGAAGAGCAAAGCGAGAAAGCTACTACATTGGAGAAAGCTTGCATCACGGTTCTAACAAAGCTGTCCTATGGGAAACCGATTTGGCAGCTAGAAAGAAGGAGCTTTCTACATCAGGAGAAGCACATATTGCAAAGATAGGTTTGAAAATTGAACTAAAGAAGCAATTGGATGTGAGGTAGAAGAGGCAACAAGAATATTTCAAAACCATTGAATTTTGAGCACAACAAATACATAGAATGGAAACTTTATTAAGTAATCAGAATGAGAAAATGAAGAAGGTAGAAGCAAATGTGGAACAAAATAAAGTCAAGTGCAGAGTGGCATTAAAGAATGACTTCTACTTGCAAGAATCATTTTGGTGGAACAAAGTAAGAGGATTCTTGATTGGGCACCTGTATCTAGTTCATCGAGTCTAGAAGCTCAGTTACTCGATGTAGATATGATCTGAAAATTGTTGAAAGCTTTACAAAAGAAAATAAAGCATAGTTTTGAAGAAGCATGCATTATTTATATGCAAGGATTAATAGATGATGACTTTTTTGCTTCAGGCTCGGATCCATCATGCATACCAGTGTTAGACTAGCGATGTGATTATTTGCAAATATATATAATTTCGCTGAACCATTTTGGTGAAGAGTTGTAATCTTTTGAAGCATTGTAATCTTTCCAATACAAACAAATATTGCACATTAGAGAGCCTAGTTTGATGAGTATCTAAGGGTTCGATCACGGTGGAGGATTGACGTGTTGATAGGTTGCCATAATTCCTTGTTCGATATTCTATGTCATTGTCATTATCACTTCTTAATTGCATTGTTAAGTTTGATTACTAACAATTGATTAAGCACTGTGTTAATTCAATAAAGTGTGAAGTTATTTTGAAGTTTAATATTGTTTAGCACTGTTGATCATTATAACTAAATAACATAGTGCGTGCTGAGTTATATTTTGTGTTAGGTAAGTGCTAACAGTGGAGCGAATTTGAGAGTCAAGTGACAAATAGTAACTGAATTAGTGGAAGTATTGGGATAGTGAGAATGGTACAGGAATCTATGTTTGTATCTGATGTATAAGATTCAATTCGAAGGATAACAAAAACGTATGTGTGGATAATGCTATGTAAGAAGAAAGTAGTGGGAAAGTTAATAGTTTGCAGATTGATTCTATGAACTACCACCCAAGAACCCTTTAGTTTAGTCATTCTAGATAACAGATGGCTAATAAGCATTTACACTCAAACATGTTCGTTATGTGCCTTCATTCCCTATGAGCTTGATTTTAGTTAGCTAGTTATAAGAGAGCAAGTGTTATGCATTCCTTGGTGAGCATCATTTCCAGTTGTAGCTGGGACAGCTTATGCTTGTCAGAGGTGTTAGGATTAGGCACATGTATCCATTCTAGGTACTCTATGTGAGATACAATCTCATCTCAATGGGAGTTCTTGAAGCGACTTGCCAAAGAGGCAAAGCCACAACATGTATCTTTTCATATATAATTCACAATGTTCTATCTCATGCAATGTAGGGCAGAAGGACAAAACTCTTAGAAAAGCACTGTACATGCCAGAGTATCTATTTTCTACTGCATAGTGACGATCCGCTTCTACCTAGTGTTGTACCTTGTTCTTTGAATTATTTTATTCGGTTGGATTACATATGTTTGATCGCTGTTTGCTGAAGTTCATCAATTTAATAGCTAATTACGCGGTAAAGCATAACTCTGTAATCTCATCCATGTATTTTGAAGATAATGCAGTGTGTTAGGGATACTGTATTAATAAGTTCCATGTTTATTTGTTTGATGAGATAGTTAGGAAAAACACAAGGATTGAGTATTGCTAGATTATGTCAACCTCGCCAACCTTATCCTATTCCTTAACCGGATTGGATAGCTTGAGGGTAACACTGGCAATCGTCCAGGGGACTGGTTACTATTAAATACATGTCGAGAGCATGGTCTAGTGATAGTTACCCGAAGTATCATAGTGATGAAAACCCTATTTGATTAAAGAGTGCATTAGGAACCCCACAATGCAAGGAAGGTGAAGGTATGAGTTCAAAAGGAAGGAGTGTTGTAAGAGAAAGTGTGATGCCACCATAGTATTTCCTCATTCATGGTTTCCAAGAAACATCGGCTAATTCTTCGATGATGACCGGTGAGATTTTCTTGTCCAGTAAAAAAGCAAGTTTTGGTTAAAGTTTGATGTCGGATACAAGTTCGATGATTGATAGTGTTTTGGGTACTATCAAAGATACAATTTCAAGCAAAAGTCCGCACACATGTAGTCTTGATAGACTAATTTGACTACGATAGTTGTGGTAGATATTCATAAAATAGTTGAAGAACCGATCTTAAAGCCGATGATTACACAAGAGTGATGGAGAATGCCAATTGAGCGGCTCTTGGGTTCAACCTATTAATATACAACTTTCACAAGGTTTACCTCTTGCCATTAATCAAGCATCATCGAAAACCTCTAAGTCGAATGAGGTCATAGATGCCCGTGAGTATTTCAGTCCAAAGGCGATGAAAGATTTGGGCAATCAACAAAATAGGTAGCACAGAAGACCGAAAGGAAATTCTCCATTGGTGTAACTTACGCAAAGTTTGTGGGATTTCGAGAGATTATCTTGATTTCCATGTTAGAACATTTGAAATTAATTATAGCATGCTAGAAAACCCTGATGATGGAAACTATAAAGCTATTATTTCCAATTTACCTTGGTCAAAGAAGCCACCTAATGGATGATTGAATTCGATCTTAACCATTTCCAGTGATATGATGATGTTCAAAATGCATTTCTACATCGATTCAAATTAAAGAAGAATGTTGTCAAAATTTTTGATTTCTTACAAAATAATCAAGAGAAATTGAATCAAGGAGTGTAGGAATATGCCACCATTTTCTGCACTCACCTCAAGCAACTCCCACTAGCAAATGCTAATCTAGCAAATGATGTCATAACACAATCGTTCGTAAATGGAACAAATCCATAATTGAGATATGTAGTGATCATCCGGTGTATTGGTAGTATGACATTGGATGTAGTAATCAAAATGGCCTTAAAACTACAACATAAAGTAGGAGGATTCACTGAAGACCTAGAATGGGAAAAGTCTAGGAAAAGTAAATGTGAAAAGCATTACAATAGGGTTTTTATGTGAAGTGGAAAAATTTTGGACATGTAGCAGCCAATGTGCTTTAAACCAAGTTGATTATGCAATTTGTGAAAATGGGAGCCATTCTATTGATTTGTGCCTGTACAATGCCAATTCATAAAAGAGAATGGAAGTCAACGCACTTATACAGGAACCAAGTGATCCTACGATAAGCTATCTCCCTCCTTTGATGCAGAATCAAACTTATTCCTTGTATACAAATTTTAGAGCACCATGGACTAGCAACTAAAATTCTCAATGATGGAATCAAGGAGTAGCAAACATCACAAATCAAACATTCTGGCCCAGATGTCACTTCTACGATGAATTGGGTTGTATTTGTAGGAACTGTAAAGATGCATAGGATTATGACAAAAGGAAGAAGGAATGCCATAACCCCACAACAAATATGGTAGTGATTTCATCAATGGAGACGCAAGCAGTCACTATCCAGACTCCTTCTCATAAGATTTTGGAACTTGCTACTGAATTATTTGAACCAAGATTCAATAAGCAATGAAGAACCTTCTCCAAGGCAACTAAGTGGGCACAAGCCGAAGTTGCTATTTTTCTTGATCTTGTAGGATTTACTCTTCAACACGTAGAATTGAACCTACCCAAAGCACCTACATCGATACTAAAGGATGTATCAAAATCATCAAGAACATCACTAGAAGGACTATCGTAGAGTATACCCTAGAACATACTGTCCAAAGCTCTAATTACACTACCTTTAGGCCAATTGCTATTGCTTTTTCTCGGTGTCGGGAAGTTGCGGACATAAGGCTGGTGGATCAGTCAGCCACTAAATCCCTCGGCACACACAGGGTGTATGAGACAATCGTAGGTGTTTTAGGTATATTTTTCTTTTGTCTAAGGTAAAAGAAATTCTAAATTACTCTTAAATCTAGGAAATTTGGAATAGGTATTTCAAACACTTTAATCGTTTAAGAACCGTAAGGCTGGGCTGCTCTATATCTATCAATGGCTTCTTGAGGTATAGGTACTATCAAAGTTTCCTCAGTTAATTTTTCTTTTATAATTTCGTCTTCTTGGATTTCTAAATGATTAGGTTGTATATGCCTAATTAAGGGTGGTGGAAATGAATCTATGTTATCTTGGTGTTCATTAGATGCAATTGAAAATAATGCTATAAATCTATTAAGACAATAATCGTGAGATACTGATATTAACGATTCGTGTGTAATAATATCCTTAACTACTTCTACTTCGACTTCTACTTCTAAAGATGCGTTCTTTTCAGATTCAATTGGATTTTCAGATGACATGGACAAGAAAGATAATGCAAATTGAAATTGAATTAATGCTAATGACAATAATGGATGATTACAATGCTATAAAAATGATATACTTTCACTAAAAGATGGCTAACAATAAGTAAATCCTATACAAAAGCTTAATGACGGATAATTTTTATGGATTTAAATCAAATTGTCGGATCTTTGGATTGTTTGAATTCTTTTCTTCTATCACGATGCTCTTTGATTCTTTTGCTTTGATTGTCTTCAATGTTTCTGCAAAGAAACATTAGAATATTAGTATATCTCAATAAAAAATAATTAATCTCATACACACTTTAATACACATGCTCATTCATTCCTATATGCACTTAACATGCATAACATAATATCACTCATGCATACATATGCACTTTATATACATGCTTCCAATTATGCTAATTGATGCTAGTACTCACATATACTAATTTATATGCAAGTTAATATTATAATTAAATCACCATATTCTAAGATTATGTTTTCCTTCATATGTTAATTCACACTTATATGTTTTGATCACTCATAAATGCACATTTATGCTAATACTTAGATGCATTTATGCATATTCATACAATAGTTCAATTACTTACCCATACATAAAATCATATGTTAACACTCACACATATGCACATGCTAACACTACCTCACTCATAATCATGCATTCATGCACACTCATGCTCTTATACACATCACTCATATGTATACTTAACAGAAGCTAAAACACATGCTAACATACATTTGTAAACTTGAACTTAGGCTAATACAAAATAATCTAGTCTTTTATGCGTAAAAACCAAAAATTTCAGAGTTAGAATTCAAATTGTTTCTAGTAATCTAACAATCTTTTTCCAAATGGGATGCTAAATGAGTCCGATTTCCTTTTGCTCAATTTATGGCCGCCTGCAGAACTTCGATGTAACTGGTGCAAGAAGCGACACGCATCGCCTTTCTTGCAGAGTGACCTTAGCCAATGCCTGCAAACTGTCGCCAACTCCCACAGCAGCCACTATAGATATGAGCTCGCCTCTAGTGATAGAAATAGGCTGAAGGGCGGCACTAAATGCGCTAACTACCTCCAGACTTCCTTAAAAATTGAAACTAAAACCTCCATCTACATCCTTTCTCTCTATCACTCTCAGCCTCCCTTTCCCTTTCTATCTCTCTGAAAATCTCTCTTCATCTCTACGCACGATCTGAGCGTTGTAGGCGCTGCCAGGGAAGGTCCTTACTTTCTCTCTCTTTCACTCTCTGACTCCCATCCGAACAACGCCGCCCAGTGCCCAGGCGACTCTCTCTGTCCCAGTCAGCACGCGGATCTCTCTCTACGAATATCTAACAGCTCCTTTCCGAGGATAGAAGCAAGTCTACCAAGCATATGGTGACGCGCATCAACGACCACCACGCGGGCACAGATTCCCGATCCAGTCACCAAGGATTTATGGACAGGCAGCCAGAAAGGCAGTTTTGTTGCACTTTCATGCATCGAAAACAGTCGTCTGTCTCGGTTACTACCCGAAATTGTCAGAAGATGATGGGCTCATCAGATAATGGAAGCTTCACAAAAATATGGGAATCCCAAGTAGTTTCTAAAGAGGGTCGTCATAGCTACTCGATTATCAAGACAGGTTGACATAGGCCCACACTCACACACTTTCACACAGAAAAACGGAGGTGGAACCTTCAACATACACATGCTCTCTCTTCTCTTGCGTCACTACGCCCCACCGACCGTTCTGCCAAAAAAGAATTAAATCTCTTGTGTGGCGTCGACAGTGATGAGCAGACCAGCCTATATTATCTCTAGAAAAAAAATCCTTCTCTCTCTAAAACATTCTACATCGCCAATCAGAGGCCGAAAGGAGAGAAAAAGCAATATCCTCACACACATTTTCTCTAAAACTCTCTGCGCAATCTATGCATGATACACGTGCAGCCTCTCAGCGTATGCAGTCAATGGCAACATTCATTAATGGTCAAGAGAAGAAGAAGGAGATACCTGCAAAGAAACATTAGAAAAAACTAGAGCATAGCACACATATATATACATACACAAGTTATTCCTAATCCACTCTTTTGGTTTGGTACTTTTAATCTCCAACCTCACTTTTGCCCACTCATCTCTATCATTCTTTTAATTAGCTTTATTCACACAAGTTACTTTCACCTCTCTTTTCATCTACACTAATTCTCTCCACTCTTTCTCTTAACCAACTTTTTCACTTTAAGTGCATCTTCCTTTCAGACCACTCCTTAATTCACTTTAATTACACATCTTATATAAACCATTCGTTTTCCTAGTACTCATATAGACCACTAGATATTTATCCTTTTAATTAATCATTTTTAATTTAATTAGCCTATATTTCTTATTTAAATAAATCATTTAATTTAAGTTTAGAGTAAGGGCTTAATTAATTAGAGCCTTAATATTTAAATACACTTATATGCTTACAATCATTAATAATAGCATAGATTAATTTTTAAATAATAAATATGTAATTTTTATATATTAATGTTTTTAAATATTGATTTTAACCCTTTTAAATATAGTAAAACCCTAGAAAAGCTATTTGAAACCCATAAGAAACCCATTAGAACCCTTTGAAAATCAATTGAAAACCTAGTTAATCCCTAACATTAACTAGGAATTAAGGCTCTTAACTTAAATGCACAAGATTAAACATAAACCTAGGGTCTTAAACCCATAAATGAATGTTTCTATGGTCTAAACACACATTATATGAGCAGTTTAGAATAAACCATAATTTGAACATGTATTCTTTATCATTTCCTGTATCTGCAAACACTTCAAAAATAGTTAATTCCAATCAACATAAGTGTTTAACAGTGATATACAAGGTTAGAATTCACCAATTAAGTTATTTTTATTTTCTCTAGTCATCAATTGGAAAGTTGAAAACTTTCCGACATTCGCCCCGGCCAAACCTGCACATCATCCTCGATGGGCCAACCTGCAGATCATAGAAAGCAATATCAACTTCTTTTGAAACTTATTGAGTCATTCAAATTGTCTGTATATAAAAATGCTTCTATCATTAGTACATCTTCAAATAGTAAAGAAAACTTATAAAATTATGTAAACTTGAATTTAAACCTTTTCGTTCAATGCATGAATTGGAAAGAGGTTTTAGAAGAAACTATAGAAGTCATTCAAATAGTGTTCGTACTAAGTCTTCTATTAACTCTGTTCGTAAGTAAAGCATATGTTATATAGGCCTTCTACCCTCATCTCCTAACCATTTGCCATTAAGATACAAAAAAAAAACTAACTCCCCTCTAGCATACATCCGCCTTATATAGCCCGCTTTTCAAATCAGAAGTGATTTCGAGACCACAACTGATTTAATTGATTTTTCTTTTATCTCATTTTTTTTTTATCATAATTCTTCTTTTAATGTACTGCTTTCAATTTTTCTTCGCAACTTTTTTGATGAAGGGGAAAGGCTTAACCCCTAATCAGAGCAAAGGATCTAGAGGTAAGCTAAAGCAGGAACTAGGATCTCTTTAGCTAAATGGGTCAGATTTAAGGAAGCTTACCTATATAAAGCAAGTCTACTTCTACTAGGAGTTGCAAGTTAAGCGTTCCTTCAACTATTCATATGACAGCCATAGGTCTCTAATTCCTATCTTCTATTCAAGCACATTCCTACTTCAGTGTAAATTCTACTTTTCATAATTTTATAAGAAGTTTCTTAACCTAGCTGAAGAATGTACAATTCTAATTATGATAATACAGGAAAAAAACAAAACTTAAAACATTAATCAGGGTTAGAACTGTTTCACCTGCTCTATATTGATTCCATCTTTAGTATCGCCTTTCATCCAAATATCGCTTTTATTGCTGGATTTTGTAAACTGCATGAATTATCTTCAATCTCCTGCACTTTATCTTTATCATAAATCAGTCTTTACTTAATTGGTTTTATAAAATAAACATTTTCTACTCCTGCTATCAAGTAACAATGTAAAGACTTTCAAGACAAATTACATTTTATAAATAATTTTGTATTTTCATACATGTGAAAGAAATAAATAATAAAAAACATAGTTAAAAGAAAATTTAAACATTATTTTTATTAAAAAACAATCATTCTTCATTTCCTTCATCATATATTAAATCATAAAATTCTTCATTTCTTTGTTTAAATATTTTAATTCTTTTACCTGCAATTAAATTTTTAAGCGGAGTTCCATCTAACTCTTTTAAAGCATACGTTCCATTTTCATAGATTTTGACCACCACATAAGGTCCAAACCAACACTTTTTTAATTTTCTACGGGCATCATAGTGTATATCAAATGTGCTATCATATATCAATACCCAATCATCAATTTGAATTGGCTTTGGTCTTAACCTATGTGATTTATCAAAATACTTTTTATTTTTAAGTCGAGAGGTTTTTAATTTTTCTACAGCGTCTTCCAATCTCTCATTCCCTTGCTCTAGTTGCTGAATCCTTAGAGCTAACAAGTCTTCAGTAGATAAATTATCTTTCCAAGGAAGCATAGTCCAAGTAAGAATTTGGGTATTTACTGGAAAAATTGGTTTTTGGCAGTACATAAGCTCTGCCGGCATAAACCCCGTCGGTCTAGTACAGGTCATTCTATCAGCCCACAAAGCGAATGGCAAAAATTTTGGCCAATTCTTCAATTCTCCTTTGCAAGCTTTAGAAATTGCTTTTATGATTGGGGAATGCCCTCTTTCTATTTTTCCGTTAGCCTCAGGGTTATATGCAGTCGTAAGAGCTAAACGAATTCCATGCCTAGCAAAGAATTCCCTAGCCTCTTGCGCATCTAATTTGCCCCTATCGGCTACTATTTTTTCAATATACCCAAATCTCGAAATCACATCTTCTAAAAGAAATTTGAATACATTGAAAGTAGTTTTTGATCTAAGAGCTCGGCCTTCCACATGATTAGTAAGATCTTCACGAGCAAGAACTATGTATCTCATTCTATTGATACCTTTGGGCATAGTGACTAAGTCTACTACCCACTTATAGTGTATGCATGGTGGATATGTAGGATGTAGTGGATCCCTATGCTTAACTGATGAATAAATTTGACATACATCACAAGAATCCACATATTTCTTTACATTAACATAAATACCTGGCCACCAGTAACATTCTCTAATTTTTTCATAAGTGGCAACAAAAACTTTATGCCCGGCCCATAAAGTATCATGCATGCTCTTCATAACTTGTATCTGAAGATTCTTAGTACCTAGTACTCTTTGAGGCATTTTGATCTTTCCCCTTACATGTCTCCAAAGTAATCCATTTTTTAAGAAAAAGTTAAATGCTCTTTTTCTAATATTTCTAAATCTGTTTGAAGACCATGAAGGTGATCTAACTAAAGTACTAAGACACTTTCCAATCTCTAGCCACTCTCCTTCATATTCATCTGACTTAAATTGTTCATATACATAAACTTGGGAATCATAATTTATCATATTAGTATCTACTTTGGCTTCATCATTCTCATCATACCTAGCTCTTGAGAGCATATCAACAACAGAGTTAGATTTTCCTGAAATATGAATTAAAATTGGATTTATAAATTTAATATAAGAAATCCAACGAAGCATTGCAATATCTGGTGAAGAACAGTTTGTGATCATTCCAATTAGCGGTAAACAATCTGTCTCCACAATCACATTTGCTCCTATGAAATATTCTTTATCGGACTTTAGAGCTGTGACTAAACCCCAAAGTTCTCTTTTGATTTGAGGATAATTTCTTTGAGTATTATGTAAAATCTTAGCGCCAAATCTAATAGCATATCTTCTACCCTCTTCATCATCTTGACTTATGACCCAGCCAATTCCAATAGGACTAGTATCAACAGTCAAAACAATGGGCTTATTATTCGTATAATCTACTCGTTTAAGGATTGGGGCTTCTTGAAGCAACTTTTTTAATCTACGCATTGCTTGAGTATGTTTTTCAGTCCATAAAAATTTTCTTTTCTTCCTTAATAAATCATAAAGACAGTCAGCTATATGTGCAAAATGTGGTATCCATATAACATAGAAGATACAAGCTCCTAAGAATCGTCGAACTTCACTCACATTTTGACATATCTCCGAAATCTTACTAATGGCATCAATTTTCTAAGGGTATGGCTTCCGTCCATAATGGCCACAAAGATGACCTACAATGAGGACCTCATTAACACCAAAAGTAGATTTTTCTATAGATAACGTTAAGCCAACTTGAATAAATCGCTCAAAGATTTTTTTGCAATCAAGGATATGAGCCTTGACAAATCTTCGACAACCATCTTCATCCAGAGTGCTATCTTTCTGTTCTTCCAAGCAACCCTTAATGGGAATGTCATCTATAAAGGGCATAGTAATGTGAGGAATAAAATCGTGCAAAACCAAATTCATTGCACTCATCATGTGTGCTACTGAATTGGTCGCACCTTGAGGTAATGTACACATCCTAACTAATCCCAAAGGTGTTTTCATGGTAGTAATGTCTCTACTCTCTAATGCTAATTGAAATTGATCATACCGAGAGTAGAGATCACCCATTGAATATATAGAATTGCCTGAAAATGCTTCCGCAAATTCATCCACAATTGGATCTGTACCCACATTTCTAATGGTCACTTTATTAACTGGTTGAAGATCTTGGATAAACCGAAGCTTTCCACTCTTCTTGGGCACAGTAAACCAACGGTTTGAATAGGGAGCTGAAGAGGATTCTAAAATATGCATATGAATTTTTTCTTTAAGTAATCTAATCATCTCTAGAAGATGAGCTTTAGGTACAGGAATAGGGCGCAAATTCCAAGGAATATGGGGAATAGTGAAAATAATCATTGGTGAAACTATCTTAGGATCTGCACATCCTATCTCTGAAGGCTCAAGAGAAAATGCTCTTCCATGTTGCTCAATAATCTTTAGAAAATACTCTTTTTCTGCTGGAAGAAGGAAACCACTAGCATCTAATTTAATTTGATTTAAGGATTCTTTAGTAAATACATGGCCAATATTTGTTGGATTTCTGAGGATTGGCTCATGACTTACATTCTTTATAATATCATTACTGAATTTTGGTAGTGGTTGAGCTACGGGTTTAACCTTCTTACTAACAGTTTTGTATTTGGTCTCCACTAAGGCATCATACTCATGATCAATACTAGAGGCATATTCCTGAATTAATGCATACATATCAAGTGAAGAGATAAGAATATGAGAATTAGACTTACTCTGATAACAAAGTTCTAATTCTTCTAATGTTGAAAAGCAATGTATAGTTTCAATAATATGTTCAATACTTTCATCCATTAATAGATCTCCTTTAATTTTCAAATGGTTTTCATATTTGTTTCTAAGTTTTCTAGGAATTTGTTTAAAATGAAAAATATTTAAAGTAGCAGATGGAAAATAAACAGTCATTTTATCTAAATTTTGTACAAGATTTTGCGAGATTTCGAACCAAAGTCCACTGTCATCTCGCTCAATAGTGGCATTTATTCGAAATCCTGATCTAAGTGTCTTAAAGGAGTTTTTCTTAAAGACCTACGATTACGAGGATGGTTTATACAAAGCGTCATGAATTGAACAGATTTAAGGCCATCACGAGAACGAATTCTTGCAAAAGCACTTCCATCATCTAATACTTTTGTCTCCATTCTTTGTTCACAAATGAACGGCTGCCCCAAAATAATTGGGTACGAGCAGTCATCATGAACAAAGAAATTATGTTCCTCTTTAACATCTCCAATAGTAATAGGAACATTTTCACAAGCTCCTAGTAGATAGCCAGAAGCATTGTTGGCTGCTTTCATTTTCCATCCATGGTCCCTATCTATGGGCCATTTTCCCTCATTATAAATCTCCCTTGAGACTACATTGATTTCTGATCCTGAATCGATTAATGCTACTTGCGGTTTATTATTATTACCTATCTTAACCATAGTTTCAGTGGTACCTCTAGCCCAATGTTTTTGAGTGTAATGGCTATTTGGGTCATCATTTCCTTTTTCCAAATGTCCAATAACAGGTCCCAAATAATTTCTACGATCAGACGATTCTCTATACGCAGATTCATTTATTTGTACAACACTCACTTTTGGTTCATCCTGATCTTTTCTTTCCTCCATTTCAATATCTTCCGTTCTATACTCTATAGGTTCTCTTCGTCTTTTAATGATACTCATGAAATCTTCCTTTACATCTGTTCTTGAAAATGCTAACCATTCTTCTAATGTCATAGTTACCTCTGCCTTCATGATTTTCTCATCCATAACTTTCCGAATATCTATTTGTTTCTCAATTTGAGAGATCAAACGGAAAGTTGGAGGTTTCTTTTTCGGTTTTTCTTCCTTACTTCCTTCTTCTCGTATGGGTTGTGTTTCATTTGGTTTATCTTGACTTCTATCTTCACTTGTAGTTTTCTTTTCTAAATTTTCTCCTACTTTCTTTCCTTTACCCTTATTTTGAGACTTCTTTTCTTGTTCCTGTTGTTTTGGTTCCTAACTAGGCTCCATCATAGGCGGTTCTTTAATTGTATCAGTCGTTTCACCCTCTTTTCTAGCCCTAGTTGTTCGTTTAGACTGTCCCTCTTCATCCCGTTTCCTCTTCTCATCTACATTAATTTCGTGGGCATAAACTGAGAACATGTCTACTGGCTCATTCCAACATGTTTTTGATCTAATATCCGAGCTCGTAGCACATAAGTTCTCAACAGATAACTTGCCTCTACTAGCAGTATCATAAACCTGCTCCCAGAAATCACAATTAGAGTCTTCACTATCCAGCCTACAAGCATATGTATTTTGGCTTGTGGAGGCTTCAAAGAAGGTTTTCATACCTCCTTTTCCATAGTTTGATGCCAAAGGCCTTTTTGTTACATAGTCACAGATCTTTCGATCTACTTCTGTGACCCAATTCTTATCCTTGGCCTCTTTGAATAAGTTGCATGTCCAGTGTGGATGCTCCAAATCATCACACCAGAGACATCGACGCGCTTGGTTAAATGGTCTTCTAGCTGGCATCTGATTCCTAGGATTTTGTTCTAATTCTTTTGGTTTCTCTTGATCTCTCAATTTAAGCTCTTGCATACTTCTTATAGTAGCTATTTCAGTCGCCAAAGTCTCCACATGTTTGACAAGTGATTCTACTGATGTTTTTAACATTGTAATTTCAGAGTCATCCTTTCTAGAGTTATGATGAGTGGGGTCATTATCTATCTTTCCTGGCACATCTCTTTCATATATTCTTGGAGTTTGTATCTGATTTCGCTCCTGTCTTTGGGCTAACCTATGGACAGCTGCTCTTACATTATCCCAATTTCCAGTAAGCCCGCTTGCAGTCGCTCCATCCTCAAGCATTGGTTCTAGCTCTCGTCTAAGAGAGGGATCTAGCATGTTTAGAAAATTTCTTAATTTATCTGGTTCAAGAGCTGTTCTGTCTGCTTGAGGCATTTGGTTAAATTTGATATCAAATTCAGCTAATCCCTGAGTTATGTGTTGGTCTAACTTTGTTGTTCCTACCCATCGCATGAATGTGGCTCTATTATTCTTACTGTAATCTTCATGCGAAAATTCAGTAAGAAGCCGAGTTTTGAAATCCACCCAAGTCATGTTTGGTTGGACTACTCGCAATTGGATTCTCTCTCTAGTGAACCCATGAGCAATTCGTATAAAGGTATCTTTTTTATTGTTTTTAGGTAACCCATATTGTTCTGTCAATTGTTCATAATATTTAAGATAAGCTGTTACATTTATTCCAGTAAATTCCCCCCTATCTATTTTAATTGCATCTATGATCTTCCAAATTCGTTGCTCTTCAAAGTGATCAGCCATAGTGGATAAGTCTAACTTGATAGATAAATATGAAATATACGTATATAATTCTCGTAATAATCCGTCTATATCTTGATCCTGATACGATTCCGTGGTGAAAGAAACAGAAATACAGAAAATATTCCTACTTCTTTGCCAACAAAACTAAAGAAAAATTTCCTACTGTTTTGAAAAATAAAATTTTCCTAGTATTTTATAACCAAAAAGAAAACTTTCCTATGCTTTTGCAATAAAGAAACTTTTCCTATTATGAGGTAAATAGAAAGAAAGAACACTTTTCTACTATTTTCTAATAAACAAACTTTTCTACTATTTTATAATAAAGAAACTTTTCTACTACTCTGCAATAAAGAAAATTTTCCTACTGCTTTAAAAAATAGAAATGAAGAAAACTTTCCTACTATTATGCAACAGAATAAGAAAAAATATACCTGATCAACCAGCTTGATGAAGAGGTTCGTTGTGAATGTGCTCAGTGCAAAATCTTTTCATGAATGTGCAATCGTCACTTCCATGAAAGTTGATGGATAAAGGTGACGTGACGAGGATCAATCAGCTGCAGCTACAACGGATGTCGATACTTCTTCTTCAATCGTCAACTTATCTATATATGCATATGCAAAACAGAAAGTAAATATACCTTTATACCTACAATGTCATGCGGAACCTTCACGTCGGGTTCACCAAGATGTCGGGAAGTTGCGGACATAAGGCTGGTGGATCAGTCAGCCACTAAATCCCTCGGCACACGCAGGGTGTATGAGACAATCGTAGGTGTTTTAGGTATTTTTTTCTTTTGTCTAAGGTAAAAGAAATTCTAAATTACTCTTAAATCTAGGAAATTTGGAATAGGTATTTGAAACACTTTAATCGTTTAAGAACCGTAAGGCTGGGCTGCTCTATATCTATCAATGGCTTCTTGAGGTATAGGTACTATCAAAGTTTCCTCAGTTAATTTTTCTTTTATAATTTCGTCTTCTTGGATTTCTAAATGATTAGGTTGGATATGCCTAATTAAGGGTGGTGGAAATGAATCTATGTTATCTTGGTGTTCATTAGATGCAATTGAAAATAATGCTATAAATCTATTAAGACAATAATCGTGAGATACTGATATTAACGATTCGTGTGTAATAATATCCTTAACTACTTCTACTTCGACTTCTACTTCTAAAGATGCGTTCTTTTCAGATTCAATTGGATTTTCAGATGACATGGACAAGAAAGATAATGCAAATTGAAATTGAATTAATGCTAATGACAATAATGGATGATTACAATGCTATAAAAATGATATACTTTCACTAAAAGATGGCTAACAATAAGTAAATCCTATACAAAAGCTTAATGACGGATAATTTTTATGGATTTAAATCAAATTGTCGGATCTTTGGATTGTTTGAATTCTTTTCTTCTATCACGATGCTCTTTGATTCTTTTGCTTTGATTGTCTTCAATGTTTCTGCAAAGAAACATTAGAATATTAGTATATCTCAATAAAAAATAATTAATCTCATACACACTTTAATACACATGCTCATTCATTCCTATATGCACTTAACATGCATAACATAATATCACTCATGCATACATATGCACTTTATATACATGCTTCCAATTATGCTAATTGATGCTAGTACTCACATATACTAATTTATATGCAAGTTAATATTATAATTAAATCACCATATTCTAAGATTATGTTTTCCTTCATATGTTAATTCACACTTATATGTTTTGATCACTCATAAATGCACATTTATGCTAATACTTAGATGCATTTATGCATATGCATACAATAGTTCAATTACTTACCCATACATAAAATCATATGTTAACACTCACACATATGCACATGCTAACACTACCTCACTCATAATCATGCATTCATGCACACTCATGCTCATATACACATCACTCATATGTATACTTAACAGAAGCTAAAACACATGCTAACATACATTTGTAAACTTGAACTTAGGCTAATACAAAATAATCTAGTCTTTTATGCGTAAAGTCCCAAAAATTTCAGAGTTAGAATTCAAATTGTTTCTAGTAATCTAACAATCTTTTTCCAAATGGGATGCTAAATGAGTCCGATTTCCTTTTGCTCAATTTATGGCCGCCTGCAGAACTTCGATGTAACTGGTGCAAGAAGCGACACGCATCTCCTTTCTTGCAGAGTGACCTTAGCCAATGCCTGCAAACTGTCGCCAACTCCCACAGCAGCCACTATAGATATGAGCTCGCCTCTAGTGATAGAAATAGGCTGAAGGGCGGCACTAAATGCGCTAACTACCTCCAGACTTCTTTCAAAATTGAAACTAAAACCTCCATCTACATCCTTTCTCTCTATCACTCTCAGCCTCCCTTTCCCTTTCTATCTCTCTGAAAATCTCTCTTCATCTCTACGCACGATCTGAGCGCTGTAGGCGCTGCCAGGGAAGGTCCTTACTTTCTCTCTCTTTCACTCTCTGACTCCCATCCGAACAACGCCGCCCAGTGCCCAGGCGACTCTCTCTGTCCCAGTCAGCACGCGGATCTCTCTCTACGAATATCTAACAGCTCCTTTCCGAGGATAGAAGCAAGTCTACCAAGCATATGGTGACGCGCATCAACGACCACCACGCGGGCACAGATTCCCGATCCAGTCACCAAGGATTTATGGACAGGCAGCCAGAAAGGCAGTTTTGTTGCACTTTCATGCATCGAAAACAGTCGTCTGTCTCGGTTACTACCCGAAATTGTCAGAAGATGATGGGCTCATCAGATAATGGAAGCTTCACAAAAATATGGGAATCCCAAGTAGTTTCTAAAGAGGGTCGTCATAGCTACTCGATTATCAAGACAGGTTGACATAGGCCCACACTCACACACTTTCACACAGAAAAACGGAGGTGGAACCTTCAACATACACATGCTCTCTCTTCTCTTGCGTCACTACGCCCCACCGGCCGTTCTGCCAAAAAAGAATTAAATCTCTTGTGTGGCGTCGACAGTGATGAGCAGACCAGCCTATATTATCTCTAGAAAAAAAATCCTTCTCTCTCTAAAACATTCTACATCGCCAATCAGAGGCCGAAAGGAGAGAAAAAGCAATATCCTCACACACATTTTCTCTAAAACTCTCTGCGCAATCTATGCATGATACACGTGCAGCCTCTCAGCGTATGCAGTCAATGGCAACATTCATTAATGGTCAAGAGAAGAAGAAGGAGATACCTGCAAAGAAACATTAGAAAAAACTAGAGCATAACACACATATATATACATACACAAGTTATTCCTAATCCACTCTTTTGGTTTGGTACTTTTAATCTCCAACCTCACTTTTGCCCACTCATCTCTATCATTCTTTTAATTAGCTTTATTCACTTTCACCTCTCTTTTCATCTACACTAATTCTCTCCACTCTTTCTTTTAACGAACTTTTTCACTTTAAGTGCATCTTCCTTTCAGACCACTCCTTAATTCACTTTAATTACACATCTTATATAAACCATTCTTTTTCCTAGTACTCATATAGACCACTAGATATTTATCCTTTTAATTAATCATTTTTAATTTAATTAGCCTATATTTCTTATTTAAATAAATCATTTAATTTAAGTTTAGAGTAAGGGCTTAATTAATTAGAGCCTTAATATTTAAATACACTTATATGCTTACAATCATTAATAATAGCATAGATTAATTTTTAAATAATAAATATGTAATTTTTATATATTAATGTTTTTAAATATTGATTTTAACCCTTTTAAATATAGTAAAACCCTAGAAAAGCTATTTGAAACCCATTAGAACCCTTTGAAAATCAATTGAAAACCTAGTTAATCCCTAACATTAACTAGGAATTAAGGCTCTTAACTTAAATGCACAAGATTAAACATAAACCTAGGGTCTTAAACCCATAAATCAATGTTTCTATGGTCTAAACACACATTATATGAGCAGTTTAGAATAAACCATAATTTGAACATGTATTCTTTATCATTTCCTGTATCTGCAAACACTTCAAAAATAGTTAATTCCAATCAACATAATTGTTTAACAGTGATATACAAGGTTAGAATTCACCAATTAAGTTATTTTTATTTTCTCTGGTCATCAACTGGAAAGTTGAAAACTTTCTGACATCGGTATTAGGAAAAAAATTTGATAGGAGATCGAAGTGGACCTGACTTCGATGCCAGCTACAAGTAGAATACACGGAGAACTAGAAACAATTATGGACCATGCGGTCCCTTTAATTATAGCATGGTATAAAAATCATAGGATTTCACAAGTGCTCATTGATGGTGCATCCGGTTTTGATATTGCCATTGTCGCCTTATGCAAGTAATTAGTCGGGAATAAGATTGAACCGATGAAATTCTTTGTGAGAATGGTTGATCAGTCCTGAGTCCCGAGTCCAGTTTAGATTACAATTTACTATTTGGTCATCCCTCGTTAAAGCACGCTAAAGTCCTACTGGTTATCCCATGAATTAACTTTTAAGTGTAATCACAAGAAATCTACTATGGCCTTGGATGAAATTAAACCTTGTAAACTACATGCAAGACCCTATGTTGCCAAATCAGTCAATATCTTTGACGATTTGTCAAATGATGAGGAAATTTACCTCCTCTTGACCAACCAAGATTTACTTTCCTTAGGCATAATTGACTTATAACATGTTTTGGATTAGTTGTCCTCGGATTGTTGCACTGTGCAGCCTATCAAGGAAGATACAAACATACTATCCAATGACTTATTGGACCTCGCTAACCTTCCAAAGTATATACATTAGGGGATGGATAGTACTTTTAACTCACAATCTTATGTGCCTTAAGACCAACTCATCACGTGTAACTTAGGTGATGATGTCCATTGAGGACATATTAAGATTAAAGCTGGCTTGGAAGAATCTTTCAAATGAGAATTGCTAGCCTTACTTACTAAATTGATAGATGTTTTCACCTAGAACTATAAAGACATGAAGGGCCTAAACCCTAGGATTTATCAACGCAAAGTGTTCTTGAAACCAGACACTTACCTGGCTAAACAACAGAGTTATCGTATGAACCCGCACTATGCTAAGCAGGTTCAAGAGGAACTCGATCCTTTGCTTCGGGTTGGATTCATAGTCCCCGTAGAGCATGTTGAGTGGATATCTCCAATTGTTATAGTTTTGAAGAATAACAAACAATTATGCATATCTATAGACTACCAAAAATTTAACGCTACCACCATACCTGATCCCTTTCCGTTGCCCTTCTTAGATAGTATGCTTGATGAAGTTGTTGGGTACGAAATGTATTATTTTCAAGATGGATATAGTGGTTACGATTAGGTTTGAATGGCTCAAGCTGATATTCCTAAGACCACTTTTATTACCAATTGGGGCATGGATGCATGCATGGTTATGTGGTTCGGGCTCTAGAATGCCCGACTGCATGCAAGAAAGTTTTTTCTCCTTACTTGACAAGCTTTATGCATGTATATTTGGATGATTTCTTGGTCTCTAGTGCTAAAAATGAAAATTTGCTACATCTATGATTGTGTTTCCTTAAATGCAAGAGTTATAGACTTTGTTGAACTCCCAATAAATCTATTTTTGTTGTTTCTTATGGAAGACTATTGGGACATATTATCTCGCAACATGGAATTCAGGTTGACCCTGGTAAAGTCCAAGTAATCTTATAGGCCCCTTCTCCAAAGTCACCAAAAGGTGTTTTACGCTTCCTTGGGCAAATCAGATGGCATGGCTATCACTTGCAGTGGTTGGCCCATTTAACTATTCCCCTTATGCATCTGACTACAATTGCACCTTGAGATTTTCAGTGGGCCCTCAAATGCCAAGAAAGTTTTCTTTGACTAAAAAGATTACTTATGCAGGCACCAATCATGCAAGCCCCCAACTAGGATCCTCCTTTCCATGTTTTCATGGATGCATGTCACATTGCTATCGGGAGTCTCCTTATCCAACTTGAGGATAAATGGTTTCATCTAATCTAGTGTGCTAGTCATCAATTAGCTCCACTTGCACAAAACTATTCTCTTATAGAGTATGAATGTCTAGGACTTATCTATTTTGCAAAAAAAATTCTTCCACTACTTGCTTCGTCATAAATTTAGGTGCATCAGCAAAACTTAGGTGGCAGACTTGCCTGATGAGTCCTCCTTCTATAGGAATTTGACTATGGTGTAGTCCATCATCTAGGGACTTCCCATGCAATTGCCCACTATTTGTCCCATCTAGATTCTCGTGAGGCTCCGATGGGCATAGATGGTTCATCTCTAGCTATTTATATGACTAAACCCCGTATTACGATACTGATATGAATTCTCTGACCACTAACTATCCACCGGACTCTATGTCGGTTCCAACATGGCAGAAATTGGCTTTGTACAATAGACAATTTTTGAATTATTATGGGCCAAGTATACCACGCTGAGTCCTTGAGAGTCTAGCTTCGGTGTGCCGCAAAACATGAAGTACTGTCAGTTTTTGCCTTGGCTACTCTACACCCTCAATGGGTCAATTTTTTGTGGAGTTAATGCACAAGAAGATTTTGCAAAGTGGTCTACTTATGCAGGCACCAATCGTGCAAGCCCCCAACTAGGATCCTCCTTTCCATGTTTTCATGGATGCATGTCCCATTGCTATCGGGAGTACCCTTATGCAACTTGAGGATAAATGGTTTCATCTAATCTAGTGTGCTAGTCATCAATTAGATTCACTTGAACAAAAGTATTCTATTATAGAGTGTGAATGTCTAGGACTTATCTATTTTGCAAAAAACATTCTTCCACTACTTGCTTCATCATAAATTTAGGTGCATCAGCAAAACTTAGGTGCCAGACTTGCCTGATGAGTCCTCCTTCTATAGGAATTTGACTATGGTGTAGTCCATCATCCAGGGACTTCCCATGCAATTGCCCACTATTTCTCCTGAGGCTCCGATGGGCATAGATGGTTCATCTCTGGCTATTTATATGACTAAACCCTGCTCCTCATTGCTTCATTGGAATCTAGTTGACTCCTATTACGATACTATTATGAAATCTCTAACACTAACTATCCACCGGATTCTATGTCGGTTCCAACATGGCAAAAATTGGCTTTGTACAATAGACTATTTTGAATTATTATGGGCCAAGTATACGATGCTAAGTCCTTGAGAGTCTAGCTTCGGTGTGCCGCAAAACATGAAGTACTGTCAGTTTTGGCCTTGGCTACTCTACACCCTCAACGGGTCAATTTTTTGTGGAGTTAATGCACAAGAAGATTTTCCAAAGTGGTCTTTGGTGGCCAACTATTCAATGCGACGTGCATAAGTATGTTTGGTAGTGTGATCCCTGCCAATGAACTGGTCAACCTCTACCATGACATCATTTTCCTTGCTAGTTTTGTTCTCACTTTAGAACCTTTCAAAAAGTGGGGCCTATACTTCATTGGCCGAATTATTCCCATAGCTTCTTTAACTACTAATCAATATATTTTGACTTGTACTCACTATGCTACATGATGGGCAGAAGCTTGGGTAGATCCTTTTACCACTACTATGCCTTTTGCCTAGTGCCTGAATAGAGACCTTTTTCCACGATTTGGTCTTGCCCTTGATCTATTATCAGAGAGAGGCATCCACTTTGCAAATGATCTAATTTAGTACTTCTTATTATCCTCATGCTAATGATCTTGCAAAAAATACTAATAGAAAACTCCTCACTTTGTTGAAAATATTAATTTTGGATTGTCCTTATTAATGGGATCAACTACTACAAGTTATTCCCTAGGAATACCACACTATCTGCAAGGTTATTATAGGATACACCCCGTCTAAGCTTTCTTATGGAATCGATGCTATTGCCCCAATAAAGGTCATTGTACCCAGTCTATGAGTTACTATGGAGCACAATTTCTTACCAGCTGCATCGCTTTATAGTCATGTCGATGATCTATGCGCGTCAGACGACTAGTGATTTGAAAGCTTTTTGCTCATATAGTAAGTACAACGGTTTGAAGCCCGGATGCATTAGTGGTTCTTAAGGGCTCCATTATTCGAAGTCAGTCTACTTGTTATGTTTTATAATTCTAAGTCGGATCGTGCTGCAAGAAAGTTCAAAGTTTGGTGGTTTAGTCTGTATCGGGTTTCAGTGCAAATTGGTTTGAAAATTTTTTGATTGGATACCCTTACTAGAACATTGATTAAAACTCCAATCAATGGGCCAAAGCTTCAACCTTTTTAGGCACCTTCCATATAATCAGTTATTAGTCCACTACCCATGTCTTCATGGTTTGCATGATTGTTATGATGTATCTTCCTCGATGTGCATTCATTTTTACAATCACTCCATTTTTCGATCATATTGTCATGCCACTTTGCTTGTTTAAAAATCCTTCTACTTGGTGATCACTCACTATTGTATCTCTGTTGTTTCTTGCACTCCTATTGACCTTGAAAATATATGCTTTTTGTGCACTCGAGTGATCATGGAAGTTATTGTAGTCTCCAATGAGACTAAAATTTTTTTAACCCCATGCCACCTTGCACATTTTTGTCTCTTGCAATGGGAAGCTACTTGAGCATATCCTACTATAGAGAGTCTTATCCATGTCATTGCACTAGAACCCACCTCTGCTACATTCTAGATCCTCCCTTTCAATGGATAGGAGCTCCACACAATGCCTACCAAAGTGGGTCAACAGAGTGCTCCATTTTACATTTCCTTGTTATCGCACTTAACCTCTAGCATCGCCCCTATGATGTATACTACCAATTCTACTCCGTCATTGCCACTACTACCCAAAAACCAATCAATTGGTCCATCACCCACTTCAACTGCACTTATAGAGAATGCTAGCATTTCATTAGACAATTACATAATGGTAATCATCAGAAAAATTGATTGCCATATCTGTTATCCATCTTATATCAGGGAGAATTCCCCATCACCATCCGTGTGGTTCTTGTTCATCATTGTTTTGCACATCCCTCCCCTCCTTCGAAAGATGAGGAAGATGAAAGTGTCAATATCATACTCCACCGCTCCAAACCTACATGTGAATGAACAACACATGAATCATCTACCTCCGCCACCCTCTCCTCCAGTAGCTGACAGCGAGCCATCCTCCTCATCTTTTTCTTCTTCACCTCCCCCACCCCCCCCCCCCCTCCATCAAAGGATATTGTCATGCAAGATGCCACGCCCCTTCATCCTCACCATCAAAGAGTAAAGAAACCTATTGCTACACCATCTCTAGACACAGCACCCTCTAGCCCTACCCTGCCCTCATCACCCTTGTATTCTCTGCTAGGTACACCTCCTAGTGCCGGATGGTCTTCTCCATCCCCTCCTACCTCACCATGGAATGTCACGACTATATCTATCAAAGATGAACCAGATGTGCCTATCTATGAGACATACAAGTGGTTCAATGTCAATGATGAGTGTGGCTTCTAGGAGTTCGGTAGGCTTAGGAGCTACCTACTACACATGTAGATTTTGATCTCCCATTAAATGAACTATTATCTTCTTGTTGCTCATGAGACATAAGCCATTCGATGTCAACGATGAGTGTGGCCTATAGGAGTTTGGTAAGCTTAGCACCTACCTACTCCACATGCCGATTTTGATCTCCCATGATATGGACTATTATAAGTAGCTGGAAAACCATTTCCACCAACATTGTACTTGGTTGCAGCACCATAATCAATAGCTACAACAAGATCTTGATCAATAAGTGTTCACCAACGAACACTTGGGTGACACCTTATACTAGGAAGCAAAGAAAACATAGTATTTGAAAGGATTTTTTGAAGAGTCCAAGGAGTACAAAGGAGCAATTAATAATGTGCATTCATCTACGTATGAACCTATACAAATGGGAACATTATGCACTTCACTTGTAACATTATATATATTTCCTTGAAATGTAGCATTAACTTCATACATAGAAGGAATTAGATGTAATTGAAGATCTTTCACTAGTGTATTAGAAATAAAATCATGTGAACTACCATGATCATGTAAAATATGAAATAATTTACGATACATAGTACCTTGCATGAAAAGTAAAGAATGAATTGAAATTTTGTTACCCATGTTATCATTAGTGTCCATGTGAAATGCCAAATAGGCACCAAACACTTCTTTGTATATGTTTTTTAATAAAACATATTATGGCGAGGTCAGTCACAGGCGGGCTGCAAGTTCGACCACACTTGTAAGACCTAAGAAGTCTGTCTTGGTGCTCCCTATGTACTATATTTTCTATGTATTCTGAAGCCTCTGTGTAGATTATTGTGTGCGGGCTTAAGAGCTTAGTTTTCTACTCCGAGGATATGGTCGTGGAGCTCTGGAGAAGGAGAGCGCACAGTGGTGCATCACCATTGAAATACTTCATTGGTATCAGAGCTGCTTGATGCAAAAGCTTTGTTCCTTTTGTGTGAGCGAAGCGAGCACCCCGCCTATGCTTTCTCCAAGGCTTACGACTAAGGAGGAGACCAAGGCATAGACCTTGGCATACCTTGTCATCCTAGTCACCGAAGTCACTGTTGGCTGCATGCAAGGGAGGACCTCAATGATCAAGGAAGATAGAGGTTCCCGATACTTCCTCGGAGGTTACCCATCTGAGTATTGTCCCCCCGGAGCTCGCTTAAGTCTGGAAATATCTTGCCACTAAGCTACACTCTTGTGGTGTCTGAAGAAGGGGACAAACTAAGGTCAAAATTACCTTGAACATATTTTGGTCCCTCAAAGCTTCATTCTTTGCTTTCAAAGCCTATTTTTGAAGCATTTTTGGGGTGTTTTTTAGAGCCATTTTGGAGTACTTTCACACATAGTTCTCTTCATGCAGATCCAGGAACATCAAGAAGAGTGTTCTTTGTACTTCTTCAATAATCAATATCAACCTTTGGGGCTGTGTTTTCAGCCACGCTCATAAAACTACAGGTTCCTCAAAAGGTTTTCAGTTTTGCTTGGAGCATCCACTGCAAATTTAGGAAGGTTTTCTAAGCTTATAACATCAGAGTTGATAGACACTTGTAGGTGTTGTTGGCTAGTTTTTGGCTTGTGCATTCAGCCTTTTAGTGTCATTCTACGGCATATATTGAGCACATACACACCATGTACACTTCTATGGATACGGCTTATGTACATCCATATGGTCATTGATATAGTGGTTATGTTCTTTGCATAAAGCCTTTTACGTTTGATAAAGAGGTCATGGTGAGGTTTTGTTAACTGGGAGATACCCAGTCTTTGGTGATGCAAGTGGAAGTCTTACCCAACCTTGCCATAGGAGATCTATGATAGTTGTTCATAGGTGCTCGATAAGCCTACTTAGCTTCTATTGGGTAATTGATTATATGCAGTGGAGTCAATGATTCACTATGCAGGTCAACATGTCAGTACTTGCAGTTTTATGGTATTTTGACACTGTTCATATGCTCATTTTGCAGAGGATACTTTGGCAAAATGTTTCCAGATTTCTAGTTTAGTCAACTATATAGTGGTCGATTCACTCGTTAACACACTTATTCATTGGTGTTTCAACTCTTCTAGCTGCATTATCATTCCATTTAGTTCTCCATCATCATGACATCAGAGGTCTCACACACTTTTGGTGGATCAGGGTCTAGTGTCAATGTTCCGAGGAGGAGCTATAACTTACAGGGCAAAGACCATTTTGAGATCCAAAAAGTTGATGGCACAAACTTTGCTCTATGGAAGAATCAGATTAAAGATGTGTTGATTCAAAGGAGGCAATGGAATCCAGTAAATGGAATTTCAAAGAAGCCTATTGACATGGATGAAGATGATTGTGATGAGTTAGATGAAATGGCTAGGTCTACCATTCACTTGCATCTGGCAGATAATGTTTACTTTACATTATTAGATTGTGAAGGTGCAGAAGAGTTTTGGAAGAAGTTATGCAATACATATGAAAAAGAGACGACATCAAATAAAGTGTATCTGATGAGAAAATTATATGATCTTTGTATGAAGGACACAAATAGTGTTGCATCTAAATGCGTTTGATGCTATATTCTCCCAGTTACAGGCTCAAAAAATGGATATGAATAATGAAATGAAAGCAGTATTGCTAAAATGCACCTTGCCATCATCATGGGATACATTTTGCACATCTATTAGCAATAGTGCACCTGGTGGTAAACTCGTCTATGATGACATATGTTGAGCACTCTTGAGTGAGGAGATTCATAGAAAATCTATGCTTGGCACTCGGAGTGGAGATGCTTATTCTTACCAACCAAAGAATCAACAACATGGTAGGGGCAAGAAGAAGGAAAAGAATGGTCAAGAGAAGAAGTAAATCAAAGAAGAGGGATATCGAATGCCATTATCATCATAAGAACGGACACATGAAGAAAGATTGTTATGCATTAAAGAATCCTAAAGGTAAAAGACAGAATGTTGAAGGGCATGTTAAAAAGTTACCTGCACCATCTGCTTCGATTGTGAAGATTTAAGAAATTAATGCTATTTCTGATGATACTGATGTGTGGACACTTGATAGTACTATGCCAACTGAGGCTCTTATGGTTGATTCTCTTTCCCACACGTGGCTGCTAGATTTTGGTGCTTCTTTCCATGTGACATCACACAAAGAATGGTTCTCTAATTATGCACCAAAGTCTCTTGGTACCGTAAGACTTGGTGACTCTTACGAGTGTGATGCTGTGGGGATCGGAGATATGGTTGTGTAGTTCATTGATGGTTCAAAATTTACTATGCATAATGAATGCCATGTACCTTAGTTATCACATAGTTTGATGTTAGTTGGTCAACTTGATGACCTCGATTACAAAGTGTTCTTCTATGCTAATCCTTTCACATATCAAAGGGCAATATGGTTATTGCAAAAGGAAGCAAAGTTGGCTCAATTTATCCTTTATTTGTATCATAGAAAGAACAATTGTTAGCTATTTGTGAACAGCCTATGGCTTGTATTTTGCATGTTCATTTGGGCCAGATATCTTGTAGTGGAATGGAAAATCCTTCTCATTCTTGCTACTTACATGTGTTATGTTTCTTGGATTTTTCATTTTGTGAGCATTGTCAATATGGAAAGCAAACCACAAATGTGCATAGAATGCACATTGACTCTTCAATTCAGCCTTTAGATCTCGTTCATACAGATGTGTATGGTCCTATGCCTACTAGGTCCTTAGGTGGTTCTCTTTCCTTTATCACTTTCATACATGATGGTAGTAGAAAAGTTAAGGTATATCCTATCAAATCAAAGGATGAGGTATTCCCTACTTTCAAAAAATGGCTTGCTTCAGTTGAGATGGAAAAAGGAACTAAGCTTAAGGCTTTACATTCAGATAATGGGGGCGAGTATACGTCACATGAATTCAACCTTTTTTGTCAGTCTAGAGGGATTCATAGAGAGTTTACAGCTCCTTATACCCTAGTATGGAATGCTGTAGCTGAGAGGATGAATAGAACTATTCAAGATAGAGTAGTCTCTATGTTATATCATGCAAACCTCTCACACGGTCTTTGGGCAGAAGCACTATTGACTATAGTTCATGTGATTAACTCGACAAGGACAATTTGGATATCCCTTATGGGATCCTGAAACACGATCAGTGATCAGAAGTAGTGGTATCATTTTCAATGAGTCTAAGATGCATAAAAAACCATTAAGGAGGTTGAAGTGAAAAGAGTGGTGTTTGAGGATACTTGTCCTCCAGTGAGCATGCATAAAAATGTTGCACATAGGGATGTTAAAGAGAATGTCCATTCAGATGACTCTACCCATGTTCCTATTCAACAACCATTGAGACATTCTGCATGTGTCTCACATCCATCTGATATATATGTTCTAGGTTTAGATTTTGTTACGCTAATAGATGTCGATGAGCCTTCTTGCTACAAAGAGGCTATGCATACAGAGGATCATGTTAAGTGGGGGTGCCATGAAGAGTGAGTTGGATTCTATTCACAAGAATGGTACTTGGGATTTAGTACCTTTGCGAAAGGGTAGGAAAGTTTTACCATGTTAATGGGCATATAAGCTGAAATTCACATTAGATAGTGCTTCTCCAAAGTATAAAGCACGACTCCTTGCAAAGGGTTTTAAGCAACAACATGGTTTTGATTTCAAGGAAATCTTCTTTCCAGTGGTCAAGATGATTATCTTGCACATGATGCTTGGATTCATTGCAATAAAGGACTTAGAGCTATTCCAAATTGATGTGTATACTGCTTTCTTGCATGGAAATCTTATAGATGAGATCTATATGGAACAACTAGATAGTTATGTAGTTCCTAGCAAGGAAAGTCTAGTTTGTAAGCTTAAGAAGAGCTTGTATGGACTTAAACAGCCCCCTAGACAATGGTACCAAAATTTTGATGCTTTTATGAATTCTCAAGGCTATTCTCGAAGCAATGAGGATCCCTGTCTCTACACAAAGAGATGCTCAGATGGCAGCTTGATATGCTTGATACTTTATGTCGATTATATGTTGATTGCTGGGAAGTCCTCTTATGATTTGTGAATTCTCAAAAAGAAGTTGAGTAAGACATTTTATATGAAGGATTTGGGGGATGCCAAACACATTCTTGGCATGCACATTACGTGAGATAGGAGTAAAAGATGCATATATTTGTCTCAAAGTGAGTATATATCCAAATTACTTCACCAGTTCAATACACAGGGTAGAAAGGCATTGAGTACACCTTTACCCATATATGTGAAATTGAGAAAAGATGATTGCCCCAAATCACATGAGGAAAAGGAATTCATGACCAAAATTCCCTATCAATCTACTGTTGGTAGTCTCATGTACGCTATGCGACCAGACATTGCATTTGCAATGGGAGTTGTGAGCGGGTATATGTCTAATCCTAGCAAGAAATAGTGGGAAGCAGTCAAGATGATTTTAAGATATATGAGTGGCTCTAAGGACATGTCTATGCTTAGGTAGTGGGAAAGCATCCATTATTGGTAACAGAGATCGTGACTATGCTAGTTGTGTAGACAATCGTAAGTCTATATAAGGGTACATTTTTGGTGCTATCTCTTGGAGATCTTGTCTTTAAGAATGTACAATTGTTTCCACTACAGAATTAGAGTATGTTGTAGCAAGTGAGGCATGTAAGGAAGCATTGTGGCTTTTGCATCTTGCTTGTGATATAGGTTTACCTCAACATGTACCTTGTTTGCTCAGTGATAGTGAGAGTGCCATTGGTTTGGCTAAGAATCCAGTCTATCATGCAAAGACCAAGCACATTGTGGTGAGGTATCACGTCATTAGATACTGCTTAGCCACTGGGCACATTATACTTGAGAAGGTTCACATCCTCAGATAATGTTGTGCATGATTTGAATAATGCTCTACCACACGATAGCTTTTGACATTGCTATCACTTGATGGGGTTACTTGATCCATGATCTTACACGGTCACTTGTATACTATGTAACATGCGCAGCAGGTGGGAGGTATAGTTTGTATACTTACACTCAGGTATTCTTTATCATTCTTTAACTTTCTCCCATACTTACTTTGGCCATATTGGCCTTTAGTGGAAGATTGTTACCATTAATGTCCATGTGAAAGGCCAAATGGCCACCGGACACTTCTTTGTATATGTTCTTTAATAAAACATATAGTGGCCTCCTTAGTCACAGATTGTAAGTTTGACTACACTTGTAAGACCTAAGAAGTTTGTCTTTGTGCTCCCTGTGTACTATGTTTTCTGCGTATTCTACAGCATCTGTGGAGAGTATTGTGTGCGGCCTTAGGAGATTGGTTTTCTACTCCAAGGATATCCTCATGGAGCTCTCAAGAAGGAGAGCGCCCTGTGGTGCATCGCCGTCGAAATACTTCAACCCAGAGTACTTAGATCATTTTCCAATGCTTCTTTGGTCCGATCAAGTTCAGTGTCTTCATTTATGGCCTCCGTGTTGTGTACTTGAGTTTCGATAGGATTCATGTCATTAGTTCAAAACCTACATTTAACTTTAGTATGAGAAAACTTACCATAATGCCAACAAGTGATAGAGGGCCTCTTTTGTTGAGCATCCATCATTGTAGTTGGAAGAGTTGAAGGTTTGGTAGGGTATAAGGGGGTTGTCTTGGGTACTGGTGAGAAATTAGATTGAGGAGGGCATTGAAAAGTCGGTGGATGTTGAAACATAGGTGAGCACTCCAAGAATAAGAAAGACACATGTAGATGATACAAGGCGAAGTGATCAGGGACCAAGAAGATCTGGGAGGATATGGAATTCAGTGCAATGATTGACATATGAGAGTTACATGGCTCCTCATTATGCCTACATGAAAAAGGTAATACAAGATGCTAAACCTTCTTGTTTTGAAGATGCAATTGGAAATGCAGATTGGGAAAAAGCTATGGATGAGGAGATGGCTGCACTTTATGGAAAGGAGACATGGAAGTTGATTCCATTGCCACAAGGAAAGAAACCCATAGGCTGCAAGTGGGTTTACAAGGTAAAGCACAATGTTGATGGTAGCATAAGCAGGTGTTAAGCATGTTTGGTAGCAAAAGGATATGCATAAACTTATGGCATTGATTATGAGGAAACATTCAGCCTTGTAGCTAAAATGTCTACTATCAGAACACTTGTTGCATTAGCTACAACAAAAGGATGGACATTGCATCTGTTGGATCTGAAGAATGCTTTTCTACATGGCGAGTTACAAGAAGAAGTATACATGGACCAGACACAAGGATATGAAGATTCAAAGCATCTAGAATATGTTTGCAGGTTGCAAAAGGCTTTGTATGGGCTGAAGCAAGCACCTCCTGCATGGCATGCAAGGATTGTTGATTACTTGACCACTGTTGGATTTTCTATGTGTGATGCAGACCATTCACTATATGCATGGAAGGGTGATGATGGCATCACAATTGTGGCTATCTATGTTGCTGACTTGATTCTAGATGGTGATAATGAAGAAAGAATTAAAGAGGTAAAGCAATTTCTTATGCAGAAATTTGACATGAAAGATCTTGGTGTATTGCAGTATTTCTTGGGCATTGAGTTTATACATACAAAAACAAGTATATGGACGTTGCAAAGGCAATATGCCTTGAATATGCTGCAAAAGTATGGTATGGATGATTGTAAGCCAATTTCTATGCCATTAGATCAAAATTTGAAGTTAGATACTACATCAGGTGACGCATTGGAAAATGCTACTATGTATAGGAAAATTGTGGGAAGTTTGATATATCTCACAGTTACGAGGCCTGATCTAAGCTACACTATTGGACTTGAAATTCAATTTATGCAAGTTCCTAGAAAGCCACATTTGGATGCTCTGAGGCATACTCTACGTTATGTGCATGCTACTTTGGATTATGCATTGTTTATGAAGCTAGTGTAGATTTGCAGGTTCATGGATACACCAATGTAGATTGGGCTTGTAGTACTCCAAATAGAAGATCTACTAGTGTCTTTATATTCTCACTTGGAGGCTATTACATGGAACAGTAAGAAGCAATCCATTATTGCTTTGTGGAGTACAGAGGCTTAGTAAAGAGGTGCTACAATGGCAGCATGTGAGGCATCATGGTTGGAGATGCTACTTGCAGAAGTGCAAAAGCCTATCACCATCTATTGTGATAATCTTAGCAGCATATAGTTAGCAGGGAATCCTATTTTTCATGCTAGAACCAACCATATCGAGGTACATTATCACTTCATCAGAGAGAAGGTATTAGCAGGTGATATTGATCTTGATTATGTGAGAATAGATGAGCAGGTTGCTAATATTTTGACTAAATCACTTGGAGCAGAGAAGCTGAAGAAGTTTCAGAAGTTGCTTGGATTAGAGGACATGACATTCAGCTTGAGGGGGAGTGTTGAGATATCACACTCAACATGTGATGATCTAGGATGACACACATCATTTTTCCATTTCTCTCACATGTATAGTGGTTACTCCGATATATGTCAAGGACACTTCATTGAGCTTTATTAGATTTATGTACTAAGAGTGCTAGCTCATTTGTTTTCCTGCCAGCTCACTCATTCATGAACATTATGTTTTCCCTTAGGTGTTGGTCTTTATATATTGCAGTAGTTGTACTCTTGTTTTTAGGTCATTCTTGTACATTCCTTTTTATGTAATAGAAGAAGAAGAAGAAGATCATTCTTCCTTGCCTTAATGTGAGTGTGTGCTTCTCTTTGATTGTGAGAGTATGTGTGTGAGCTCCCTGTTGAAATTAAAAAGGACTAATCCTACTCTACTCACATTCACAAATCAAACAAGCAAAGGAGGAAGGAACAAAAGATAACAAAACATTATGAATGAATTAAAATGGAAATGGAAATAACTTACATGAGATGCTCTATGAGCATGGAGACTCCATGAGGAGAGGAAGCATACTCTAGGCAATGAGCTAGAGGGAATGGCTTATGGTGAAGTGAAGGGAGGCGTTGCTTATATGGATTTTGGGAGAATTCCCTTGCATGTGGGATATATGTCCTTGCATGAGAATGATTCTAGCTTTGGACAAAAGGGTGGAGCATGGAACTCTCAACACCCCCCCCCCCCCCATGTGATGAACCTTTTGTTTTTAATATGGGGACTAGTGACATATGGGATCACTTAGTCCATTTGGTTCTTAGGATCCAAGGACATATGGGATCCTTGGACATAACTTGGACATATGGGATCCAAGTTTGGGACATATGGCATCCCTTGGATCTTGGGACAAATGGGATCCCAAGACATGTACAAGGGTTTACATCATGGGGTAGGTAGTGCTTATGGAACCATTTGCCACCTTCTTTGTGATCCATTGTTGGGATCCTTGTTTGGGTCCTCTCCGTTCTTGTTTAGATGTTGAAGCCTTTTTCTTTTGCTTGGTGTAGATGCCTTGGTACTCTTCTTGATCAATGCCTTGGATGTGTGGAATTTGATCCCTCTTATGAGAGGTTTTCTTAGCCCATTAGGGAAGGTCTTACCACTTTATTATGTGGCAGTGTCTACTCCCTTCACAAGTGGCTATAGATATATATACACTGAGAAGCTTTTGAAACTAAGGGCACTCGGAGCTTCCTACCTTGAGTACAACCTTAAGGTGGTTTCTAATCCCTTGCATGAAATATTTCCCTCAAAGAAATACATGGGGATATCACGTGAAGCTCTGTTGAGTTTTGAATTCTCTTCATGTGTCATCATAGTGTCTATATTCAACTAGCCTCCAAAATAATGCTATGAGAGTGCAAGGCGGCAAAACCATGTTCGTGCATTCTCTCTGTTCATTATGGATATTGCTATGCTGGGTGATGTGAGAATCAAAATGAATTCTAGAAGATGGAACCAATGGATTTGGCAGGTTGAATGACATCACAGCTTACATTTTTTGGACTTCGCTTGCCTGCACACAGAGCTTTCACAGATGTGGTCGTGGGAGCATCATTTCTCTGTGCTATCTTTAGCATCATGGTTGAGCGAGGTTGCAAGTAGCAGATCTTCTCCATTATTGGGAAGTGTCATGTTTCGTCCAGAGATATACACTGTCACACCACTCTCGGTCTCAAGTTGAAGGCTTTCTACTGCTTAACTTGTGCGGGTGTGGAAAAGCACTATGTACTTCAGAGCTCTCATTGATGCCTTCATGTTAGATGCCAAAAAATGAGTGGCATGAAGCTTCACAATCCATCCAACTAAAGCCAATATCTGTGGCTTTTCCATTTTAGTGCAGATACATCCCTTCTCTATGTTGAAGTTGGCCTCATGGTGGTGTCCCCCTCTGTATCTTCATGATTAGCTTGAGGCATTCTAAAAAGCTCAGACTTGTCAAGGAGAGATGCATCCTTTCCTCTCTATTTTAGTGGCACAACTTACTCTGGTGACGAAATAGGCCCAAAGCAGTCTTCTTCTCAAACGCATGCACAGAATGGAGGTCCCCTTTTTTTAGACTTTACCTCTCTGTGGGCACACCATAAAATTGAATTCTCTTGTGTTTCCTTTAACTTTGTCTCTCTTTGAAGTTGAGACATCACTTCTTCCATATCAACAATAGAGTGCAATAGATTTACACCCTTCTCTTTATATGGAAGCATTGCTATTGATAGTGTTTGCAAGATACAAGCTAGTGAAAAAACTGTAGCACCATGTACATGCAGTAATGGTTACATCGTGTTGACTGCATGGTAGGATGTTTGTTGTTCTTACTACCTGAGAGATTATAGCTAATTGGCAGAGAAAGGTGCGAGATACTCGAGCAAAAGAAAAGCGATATGCAAAGAGGGCATATGCTCCACCAGGTCCATAAAACATTCTTGATCATAAATGTGGCCTTTGATGACCAGTAGAAGAGGTTGGTAACGAGATAATAGAGAGCAACAACAAGAGCACTGATTGTGAAAAAGATGACCGCAGATAGTCCTTTGTAAGCAGAAATAGCTGACATGAGATTTGAAAAGAATGCCATGGCAGGGAGTTGTGATAACTAGTTCTGTCAGGTCTCTATGAGTAGATGAGACCTTAGAACAATGATAGAAGATACTCCGAAGTGCTAACAAGCACTTTTATTATTGAAGGTAGTGCTAAAGAGCACTTTATTTGATAGAAAAAAAATGCTCTAAGAGAAGTCACAAGCATGAGAGCTATCCAGGACACATTAGATGCAAGGGAGGGAGGGAGGGATTAAGAGACAAATGCATGCTAATCATGAAGATAAATCAAAACCTAACTAAAAAAAAGCAACTAACCTATGCTCTAATACCATGTTGAAATGAAAAAGGACTACTCCTACTCTACTCACATTCACAAATCCGACAAGCTAAGGAGGAAGGAACAAAAGATAACAAAACATTATGAATGAATTAAAATGGAAAGGGAAATGACTTACATGAGATGCTCTATGAGCATGGAGACTCCATGAGGAGAAGAAGCATACTCTTGGCAATGAGCTAGAGTGAATGGCTTATGGTGGAGTGAAGGGAGGCCTTGCTTATATGGAGTTTGGGAGAATTCCCTTGCATGTGGGATATATGTGCTTTCATGAGAATGATTCTAGCTTTGGACAAAAAGGTGGAGCATGGAACTCTCAACACTCCCTTCCTTATCTCCTTCCTCGTGACAAGTTATGCCATAGTTTTATACCTTAGTCGACACCTTAAACTAATTTGATAATTGAACTGAACTCAAATAGTGAAAAGTGCACAGTGAGTAGAGAGGGTTTTGGGAAGCATGTATATTTTGTTACCTTCATTGATGATGCTACTCCCCATACATGGGTGTATCCTATGAAAGCAAAGAATGAGGTATTTTCTTGCTTCAAAGCATTTTTAGCTATGGCTGAAAATGTTTCTTCACAAAAGCTTTTGACTCTACGCACGGATCGTGGTGGTGAATACATGTCACATGAGTTTAATGCTTTTCTTTGTGAAAGAGGTATTTCACACCAATGTACGGTGCCATATACACCTCAACAAAATGGTGTTGCCGAGCGTAAAAATAGAACTTTACTTGAAATGGCACGATATATGGTTAAAGGAAAGCATCTACCTCATAAGTTTTGGATGGAAGCGGTCATGTGTGTAAACTATGTGTTGAATCGCTACCCTACAAAAGCATTGAGAGTCATCACTCCTTATGAGGCTTGAAATAGTCATAAGCCTATGGTTAGTCATATGCGTGTGTTTGGTTGTTTGGCATATGCTCTTGTGCCATCACAACAATGTCACAAACTTGATGACAAGGCAAAGAAATGTATATTTGTTGGTTATAGTGCTGAAAGTAAGGGATATCGGTTGTACCATCCATTGAAAAACACAATAATTGTGAGTCGCGATGTGGTATTTGCTGAAAATTCAGTTTTCCCTCTACTTGAATGCAAAAAACTACCAACAATTAGCGCACAAGCTGTGTTCAATACACTCATGCCTTTGTTCCAAAATGGTGCGCTTGACTATGGCCATGTAGACCAGCCAACTGAGGTTCAAAGGGCTAAGAAATTCCAGCCAAATAGGGCTGAAAATGCAGAGAATTTCAAGCCAAACATGGCTGAAAAAATTCAGCAAAAAATTGTCAAAAACTGTTGGAAATTTCCAGCCACATATGGCTGAACATTTGCATCAAAATATGGCTGAAACTGAGCATGAAATTCAGTCCACACATGATGTACATATTGAAGATGTTTTACATAATGAACGCATGTCTATCAAGAGTGCACAATCTATGCCAAAGTGGCTAAAACAAACTTTGCAGGACAACAAATTGAGTGCACCTTTATTTGGTAGAACAAGATCAAGCTCTCACCATGCATCAAGTAATTTTGTGGATTATTCTCTTATTGCTACAGCATGTAATGAAGAGCCACTTTCTTTTGAAGATGCATGTGACGATCCACAATGGATGAGCGCTATGCAATCAAAAATGGATTCCATACATAGGAATTGTACTTGGGAGTTATGTGAACTGCCAAAAGGAAAGAATGCCATTGGTACAAAGTGGGTTTACAAGATTAAGAGAAAATCTGATGGTAGCATTGATCACTACAAAGCTAGATTGGTTGCCAAAGGATATGGGCAACAATATGGCATTGACTATGAGGAAACTTTTGCACCTACTTCACGCATGACTACCATTCGTACCGTGGTTGCATTGGCTGCCTATCGAGGTTGGAAAGTGCATCAACTGGACATAAAAACAGCCTTCTTGAATGGAGATTTGCAAGAAGAGGTTTATGTGAAGCAACCTCCTGGATTTGCTATGAAAGGGAAAGAGCATATGGTTTGTCGCTTGCATAAAGCTTTGTATGGTCTCAAGCAAGCTCCACGTGCATGGTATGACAAAATACATAAGCACTTGATTGCTCTTGGCTTCACATGTAGTCCGATTGAAAGCACACTCTATGTACACAAAAATGGGGCTGATCTTATAGTGCTTGTTCTTTATGTCGATGACATACTCTTGACTGGGCCATGTGTTGCAAAACTTGACATTCTTATGGCTGATTTGCAGCATACTTTTGATGTCACTTATCTTGGTCTTTTGAGCTACTATCTTGGCATCCAGTTTGTATCTGTTGAGGGGGGAATTGTTATGCATCAGCAAAGTATGTTGAAAAACTACTTCAGCCTTTTGACTTTGAGGATTGTAAGCCAGTGTCCACACTAGTTGAGACAGGATTCAGGTTCTCAGTTGAGGATTCCAGTGATGCATTTGACACTTCCCTTTATCAGCAGGCTGTGGGATGTCTTATATATGCATGCAACACAAGGCCGGATATACAATATGCAGTTTCCGAGTTGAGTGGATTCATGCATAGCCCTAACACTAAGCATTGGCAAGCGCTGAAACGTGTGTTTAGATATCTTCAAGGAACTTTGAGCTTAGGTCTCTTTTATGGCAGAGATGTTCAGTCGTGCTTGCATGCTTTTACAGATAGTGATTGTGCTGGTTGTTATGATACTCGCGTGTCCACTAGTGGTAATTGCTTTTTCCTTGGACACTCATGCATATCTTGGTTGAGTAAGAAGCAACCTACAGTGGCGACATTGAGTTGTGAAGCTGAGTACAGGGCAGTTTTCACAGCGACAGTGGAGTGTATATGGCTGAGATGCCTATTGATGGATCTTTGCATGGAGATTGACGTTGCTACGCATATTCTCACAGATCGTCAGAGTGCTTTGGCTGTTGCACGAAACCCAGTGTTTCATGCACGGACCAAACATATTGAGGTGCATTATCACTATGTGAGAGAGCGCCTTCATGCAGGAGATATTGATTTGGTATATGTGCCTACACAAGATAATGTGGCAGACATATTCACCAAAGCTCTTCCACGGGAAAAGTTTGAAGCTTTTCGCAAAGCTTTAGGCTTGTTACCTCGTGGGGGCTGATCTGTCACTCCCTGTATGTGTTCACATCATTCGCTCCAGGGGGGTTTTTTACACTTATGTGTTCCTCGACTAGCTTTGATGTGAACCTTTTCCCTATACATGGGCACTTTTTACTCTAGTGCTGGCTAGAGGATTTTTCCCCATGTTACCACATACTTGATACTCTCATATGTGGTGGTACTTTGTACTTAGGGATATTATTCAGCTCTTACTTCAATCCAGTTCAGTTCATCGATCAATAGAGAGAGCTATTCCAACCATCATCTTCTCCGTGTGTCTTGCTGCGTTTGTGCTCCTTGTGTGTGCTTCTTGTGTGTCTCTCGCACTTCTACACACACCCAACAGTCACAGTGAGCACAGTGCACACTGTGAGAGGAGCACATTGCATAGTAACTAAGTTAGAATAAAATTCAAAAAAACAAACCACGGAACCAAAAACAAACAGAGTTGATAAACTAAAGCCTAGACCGGACGATTGAGACGATTGTCAATTCGTGAGCGAACACCATGGATCACGATCGGATGCAGATATGTACACCTTTGCAGATGTTCCTTGGCTTTGGCATTAGTGTTGATGAGATCCCATAGATGCATGTATGCTGAGTATAGTACAGAAACAAAATCTCACAAAAGCATAAATAGAATAGAAAGAGACAAGAGAGTTGACACCAGATTGGGTGCCCCCTCCCCCCACATATTCTGATGGATGTCAAGTCTATGAGAGCATGTGTATTTATAGGTATTTTTCATTACATCCTGAATAGAAGATACATAAGGGTGATGCTTTGAAAAGCGTGTATTTACAAAAATCCACTTTATTTACAAAATCATCACTTTTCAAGCAATCTACTATTTTTACAAAAATGTCGCTTTCTAAAGTGGTCTATTATTTTTAGAAGAAAATAACTAAAATATTATCTTCTAAATATTCTTCTAAACATCTGAGTCCATGTGCGTTAACACCCTCATGAGTCTTCACCTACTAAATCAAAACACAAATCACATTAAAAACCTCTGAAAGACATCAAAGTCCATATAGCATTCCATTTTTCCATAAAACATAATGGAATCTCTACTTAAGAGACCAGTTTGGCTTATGTGCCCACATAGGATAATATTGAAGGCTTTTCCTAGGGAGAAGTTTGAAACTTTTCACAAGGCTTTGGGCTAATTCATTTCATGGATTGGTTTCATTCCACATTGCTTGACACTTCTTTATACATGAACGCTAGCTCCGTGTTAACCATATAACTCTAAAAGGGGGATTTGTTGATATATTTCATTCGTGATGGGTGTGAACATGCTTAGGATTTTTGGGGCACTCTTTTCCCTTTTTAAGAGGTTTCTTCACCATAGTTTACATATATCCCTATGAACCTAATGTGTCACTTATTGTTGTAGATTCACTAGGTAATACATTCAGTGTTATGTTGTTTTACAAGATTCTTCTTCCTTATGCTCCTTGTGTGCTTCTACTAACCTCAAAGTTCAACATATTTTTCCATGTTCATGAAAAGTACATAGTTGTAGAGGTATATTACAAATGCATAATGCAAGAAAAGAAGAATACTTAAATGGTCTCTTTAAGAGGAAACCAAAAGAAAACCATGTTCCATGCCATGCGGCTATTCCTAACCTTGTCAAAGAAGATGTTGTAATCAATGGTGATTGTGAGGAGAATGAAAATAATGACATACATATTTCAAATGCATTTGAAAAACTAGGATGGCATCCATAACGGAAATTTGGAATTGTATTCTAGCGATCCTATTGATTCTTATAAAGTCCAAGATTCTATTACAGACATTTGAATAGCTTTTATTGGGAGAATCTTGTAATCTAGACGTCCTCTCTTCGCAATTGATTCGGGCAGATTTCTTATGGCATTGTTGATGTGGGAGCAAAATGCTACCTTATTTAATGGAGACAAAAGCCTTCACTAAGCTGAGAAACCTTTGCAATGATGTCAAGGACAAAACAATGTTTTCTTCTTCCACATCAGTCTTGCATAATGTCTTTTACATGTAATCAGCTTCGCTTTAGGACTTCGTAAGTCGTGACACGAGTCACAACCCCTCATCGCATGGGCATTACTGCTTGCCACTCGCGAGACGCGACACACGCAGCTTGAGATTATTGTCTTGACAAACGCGAGTCCGATGGGAGATTGTAGCTTCGGCAGTCCCAGACTCCAGTGCCGACTGTCCAGCACCCTCTGGGCCCTCAGAGGCTTGCCCCCCCCCCATCATCGATGCGATCAGCAAACTCAGCATCTAGTGACTAGTCTATAAGTCAGCTTGCCGGCTGCCTCACGCGGAGGGCTGCCTCCAGGCTCTCATGACTCATGACTCCCAAGTTGCGAGGAAGGGCGGCCGCTTCGTATACATCCTGTTATACGAAAGCATCCAGTGCATCTCTCACGAAACAGCATTATACGTGCCAGAGCTTGTCTTTTCACTGCTGTTCGTAATAAAATAAAACGGCAGAAAAAGTGAATAAACTCAGGATATTCCTTGGATGGCCACTGCGCACTGGCTGTGCATGAATCAAAACAGAACTACAGCAAGAGAGGGAATGGACATGCCATAAGTAAAGAAAGAGGCAAACTCGATGTGAGCCAAAAAAAGCAAAATAGAGTGAGCATCAAGGGACGAGAGCCTAGAGGCCATGAGAGAGTGAGTGCTAATCGGATTTTGAGTGTCTGTTATTATTACTGATTTTTTTAAAAGAAACTTGATCTTACGATTTTCTCTTCGTGATAGCTTGAATTAATGGACAATATAACAATGAAGGGCATAACATGCATGGCATCTATGGAATCGCACACAAGCAAGGGTTGAGAGTCTAACATTTACAAGCAACTACAAAGAATGTCAAAGCTTAAAGATTCTTTAAGGATTGGAAGTAAGAAAGGATGATCCTAAGGTCAGATTAATAGATTGGTTTAAACTAAAGCAAACTCTATTGTAGTGAGCATGATCCTTGCCGTTCTAAACATTATCCCTTATGAATGGTTGAAGGCCAACGATTCTTTGAAAGAAGTTGATTTCAACATCTCATCATATAATAATGAGGAGCGTCTAACCAATGCAACCAAGGGGATTTAAACCCATGCCCCCCTCATGACACATGCAAGGCTCACCCTTTTAAATTTCTTTTACTATTGCTATTGATACCAAATTTGGAATGCTCTACTCTAGGAAATTTTTTTTTTTTTTTGTGGAAGTTTTTCATTGGTCTACACTTCCATTTAGGCTTGGAGTCGTTTTCTTTGAGGATCCCTATTATCCTCACTTTTCAAGGGTCTAAAGTTAGGTCAATCTTCAAGTTTCGACATCGAAGTGATGCAAAAACTTATGAAGTTCCTTCAAAGCTCCCACTCACTCTAGGCCTATGTCAATCATCGAATGATTGACAACTTCAAATGCCAATTCCAATACCATCTATAATGTTTGGTCTCGAGCATAACAACACGTACATCAGACTCCAGAATTTTGATGGAACATGTGCTATTATGGCTAACCTAAGCATGTCATCCATGCATGTATGCAAGGCTTCCAAACCACCATCATCAAGACCCACATGTCCTCATATATCAATATCAACATCTAGCATGAGTGAATCCAACAATGTCTGCATAATTGCTGACTCAACAACATCCATATCAGCCATCCTATCAACTAAGGATGTATCTAGTTGTGCATCCTAAGAGCTAGAATGCTCTACCATACATTGTATATCATAAGAGCTATCCTGTTCTACCACACCAAGTGTATCATCATGCTCCACATGAGCTAACTGCACAACATCAATGCAAAGATTAATATGATGATCTAGCTTTAAGTGAGTATAATCACAATGCTCTACATGAGCATCCACATCATGCTCTCAAGCATCCAAATAATAATCCAAAGTGTGCTCCATGTGAGCAGTTATATGATCAATAAAATTATGCTCTACATAAGCATCCCAAGCATGTGAAGCATGCTCTACATATGCATCCATCCAAGCATCTGAATCTTGCCATACATGTGCAACATGAATACCAATAGGCCTATCTGTAGGTATAAAAAATGAGACATGATGAGTCTCACATTGGAGTTAAGGTTGAACTCCCACTAAGACAAGACTGTCTCTCACATGGAGTACCGATAGTGAATACATGTGCCCAATCCTAGCACCTTTGACAAACATAAGATATCCCAATTGCAACTAAGAGTGATGCTAACCAAGGAATGCATAACATCTCATCCCCTATAATTGGCTAAATATACTCAAGCTCATAGATAATGAAGGCACATAATGTAGATGTTTGCGTATAAGTGATGCTCCACTAGGTAGCATAAGGCATACATCTCCTACACCCTCAATGTCATATGTCATACCATTAGTCATGTGCACACATCATGACATGGAGTAACATGAAAATTTGCTAATGCATCAAGCAACCAAGCCATATTTGTGTTATCCAATGAAGAAAAGAAATCCTAAGATGAACGATCTGAGAAAGTGATATCCCCATCCCTATCATAATCAACTGCCATAGACTCTCCTAAAACCACTACTTGACTTGCATCTTGTGCATATATGTGATGTCATCATTGCATCCGCCTGAAGCAATGTCATTGAGTATGGCCCTCATGGCGAGAGTGCCAACATCAAAGTCATCAATGTGATCTATGTCTCACATGAGTAAATGAACTCACATACATATCATGTAGTCTCTGCCATAATGCACTACTTCTTTCCTCATACATCACAAACTCATATATAGAATCCACAAACTGTAATGGAATAGTAGAGCTAGCCAATGCATCCATATCGATTCTTACGTGTTTGGACATATCATGAGGTTTCTCTGCATCTCTATACACATACATGTGTAAATGTGCATGAACCAATGTATTCCACATTTAAGCTTTCCATCTTGAAAATTCAATTCCATCAAATCGAGAAGACACCATGCTCAAAATCTAAGAGACTATCAATGCAACAAGAGACTAGAAACAATACTCTATCACCAATAGGATCACACATGTCCATATGCATAACCTACATCACAAATGTCTCGCTAGAGAAGAAACTTTGTGAACCACATGTCACATAACCATGCATCTAGCATGCACATAAAACCACGATCATAAGGCTACTCACCAAGTCTCCAAACTAACCAAGTAGATGTGAAAGAATCATTGAAAATATCTGATAGAGTATCACCTATAAACTGATCAATCAAGACAACATAATCAATAGCAAAAGAACATGCCAAAACTCATGATGGTATAAACGAGAAAGTTAAATCACAATGCCATCTCACATGTGAAATGCTTTATAAGATCAACTCTACTCTCATATGGAGAAGCTATCGTAGTGATCATACATGGTCAAATAGAAACCAAGACCAAAGGACAAGTGCTCACACACACTTCTCCCAACTATATTTGTACCAATGAAGCTCTAAACAAAGAGCTCAAAAGAGTTGTGAATATAATTTCAATCTTCAACTATCTTTAGGTTTGCATGGGGAAAATCTAATGGTTTCTAGATTTGCATTTTGTATGCTCCAAACTTCATGATTTGACTATGAGCTCTCAAAGAGACTTGAATGTCTCTTTCTTAAATACGTAAGGATACTTAGAACACCTTAATAAAAGGTGTGAAGCTCAAGATATATAGAAAATGAACATACCTTATCAATTTTGCCTTCATCTGCAACATTGTTGCTTAGTATACTACATTTTTGGTGACCTACCACTTAGACTTTGGATCTCTCTTGTACCAAACGTCTTAGAATATGCTACTCATATCAAGTTCAATCACTTCATTCCAACCTTCAAAAGTGAAGTTACAACCAAAGAACCGACTTACTGCCCAAGTGATCTTAGGTTTAATTTTACATCATTATGTGTTTTTGGAATTTTCAACAGACTAAAACTCCGAAGAAAATTTTGTACCCTTCTCTAAAGTTGTAGTCCATTGTGTTAGCTACACACATAACTTAAGATCACACAAATCTGAGCTTCCTACCTTTATTAATGGAAAAATAGTTAGCAACCATCCAGAGAGTGTTGACTTGCATCAAAGGCTATCGCGTCAAAAGAATATCCGTTGGAGAGTTCTTTTTCATATGCTCATTTATTGTATTTTTGGAGAATATTTTGATGGCTCATTTACCGTTGTAAAAGCCTTGAGTTGTACACATGTAAAGGTACAAATATAGGGCCAAAATCCCACGAAATTTGGGTGGTTGAAGTTGCATTCAATCAAGCAATCAATCACCTAAAAGTAGATCAATCAAGATCTTCACTTTTCCTAGATTGTAGGGAAGTGAATTGATTCCCTCCAACAACCATTCCCACCTTCATTTGAATTCAAATTCAAGTTGTAAAAGTCGTGGAACACTCCTAGAGGCTATATAAGGAGTTGAAATCACTTGTATTATACATGGAAGCAATATACATACACTTGTGACCATCATTGTCTTGCTCCTTCAATTTTCTGCATCATCTTCTTCGTCAACAGTAATCTTGCAGAGGCTGCTGCTCTCTCCTCAGAGCTCCAAATTGAGTGCAAGAGGACTCATTGGAAAGGTATCAGTGTCTAGTTTATGCCTGTAAATTTTCAAAGCATTTGGTTCAGCAGATTTGGAGAAATCTCAGTTTTTCTGCCTCGGGGTCAATCTCTGCGTATTCCTGAAAAATAGGAGGTACCACCGGTGAATGTCGCATTCATTCCTATAGCATATTTTGCTTATTCCTTATACTTTTGTGCATTCCATACACTCAACCCTATGTGTATCACTCCCATAAAAGGATTTTTTCTAATTGTAATCACGCTGGTCGCTATGGGCATTTGAAGTTCATTGTCTCTTCCATAGATAGTAATTTTTTTTGAGCTAGTCGACCCGCGAACCTATCTGTTTTGTATCGACTCATTCTCCTTGATGCTCCAAGGTACATAGTGTGTTTCTTTCCACTTATAGCATGCCTATAAGGTCTATTTGAGTCTCCAAAAGCTCAAGGGCTGGTCTTGTGCCGGTTGGCTTGACCAAACTTCATCGCTTCGAAACGCACTTTTCTACCTTCGACAAGCTTCTCCAAGTTCTTTCAATGGCATCAGAGGTCTCAAGCACATCCGGTGGATCAAGGTCTAGTGCTAGTGTTCCGAGGAGGAGCTATAACTTGCAAGGCAAAGACCATTTTGAGATCCGAAAATTTCATGGCACAAATTTTGCTCTATGAAAGAATCAGATTAAAGATGTTCTGATTCAAAGGAGGCAATGGAAGCCAGTAAATGGGATTTCAAAGAAGCCTGCTGACATGGATGAAGATGATTGGGATGAGTTAGATGAAATGGCCAGGTCTACCATTCGCTTGCACTTGGCAGATAATGAATACTTTACAGTATGAGACTGTGAAAGTGCAAAGGATCTTTGGAAGAACTTATGCAATACATATGAAAAAGAGACGGCATCAAATAAAGTGTATCTGATGAGAAAATTATATGACCTTTGCATGAAGGACACAGATAGTGTTGTAGCTCATCTAAATGAGTTTGATACTATATTCTCCTAGTTATAGGCTCAGAAAATGGATATGGATAATGAGATGAAAGGAGTATTGTTGTTATGCACCCTGCCATCATCATGGGATACGTTCTGCACAGCTATTAGCAATAGTGCACCTGGTGGTAAACTCGTCTACGATGACATATGTGGAGCACTCTTGAGTGAGGAGATTCGTAGAAAATCTACGGTTGGTACTCACAGTGGAGATGCATATAATGTTCGTGATTCTTACCAAGGAAAGAATAAGCAATGTGGCAGGAGCAAGAACAAGGAAAAGAATGTTCGATGGAATAATAGTAGAAGCAAATCAAGGAAGAGGGATATGGAATTCCATTATTGTCATAAGAAAGGACATATGAAGAAAGACCATTATGCATTAAAGAATGCTAAAGGTAAAGGACAGAATGTTGATGGGCATGTTAGACAGTTACCTGCACCATCTACTTCAAATGTGAAGATTGAAGAAATTAATGCTATTTCTGATGATGCTGATGTGCTAACACTTGATAGTAATGTGCCAACTGAGGAACTTATGGCTAATTCTCTTTCCCACACCTGGTTACTAGATTCTGGTGCTTCTTTCCATGTGATACCAAACAAAGAATGGTTCTCTAATTATGCAGCAAAGGCTCTTGGTACCATGAGACTTGGTGATTCTTACCAGTGTGACGTTGTGAGGATTCGAGATGTGGTTCTGCAATTCATTGATGGTTCAAAATTTACTATGCATAATGTATGCCATGTACCTCAATTATCATGCAGTTTCATGTCAGCTGGTCAACTTGATGACCTTGGTTACAAGGTAGTCTTCTATGCTCAGTCCTTCTGTATATCAAAGGGCAATATGATTATTGCAAAGGGAAATAAAGTTGGCTCACTTTATCCTTTATTTGTATCACATAAAGAACACTTGTTAGCTCTTACAGAACAACCTATGGCTTGTATTTTCCATGGTCGTTTGGTCCATATATCTCGTAGTGGAATGGGAAATCTTTCTCGTTCTGGCTACTTACTTGTGTTATCTTTCTCCGATTTTTCATTTTGTGAGCATTGTCAATATGGAAAGCAAACCAGAAATGTGCATAGAATGCACATTGACTCTTCAATTCAGCCTTTGGATCTCGTCCATACAGATGTCTGTGGTCCTATGCCCACTAGGTCCTTAGGTGGTTCTCTTTACTTTGTCATGATACTACTAGAAAAGTCTGGGTATATCCTATCAAATCGAAGGCTGAGGTATTCCCTACTTTCAGAAAATGGCTTGCTTCAATTGAGACTGAAAAAGGAACTAACCTTAAGGCTTTACGTTGAGATAATGGGGCTGAGTATACCTCACATGAATTCAGCATTTCATGTCAGTCTAGAGGGATTCGTAAAGAGTTTACAGCTCCTTATACCCCATTACAGAATGGTGTGGCTCAAAGGATGAACAGAAATATTCAAGATAGAGTAGTTTCTATGTTGCATCATGCAAACCGCTTTTGGGCAAAAGTAGTATTGACTACAATTCATGTGATTAACCTTTAACCTAGTACTGCCAAAGGTCTAAAAGTGGCACAAGAGTTATGGATAGGGAAGCCTCCATATGATCATCTTCGACTTTTTGGGTGTGAAGCATATGTTCATATACCCAAGAGTCTTAGAAAAAAGTTGGACCATAAGTCAAAGAAATGCATTTTTCTTGGATATGGTGGAGAAGGAAAATTTGGATATCACTTATGGGATCTTGAAACACAGTCAGTGATCAGAAGTAGTGATGTCATTTTCAATGCGTCTAAGATGCATAAACACCCCATTAAAGAGGTTCAAGTGAGAAGAGTGTGTTCGAGGATGCTAGTCCTCCAGCTAACATGCATAAAAATGCTGCACATAGGGATGTTCAAGAGAATGTCCGATCAGATCATTCTGCACATGTTCCTATTGAGCAACCATTGAGATACTCTACACGTGTCTCACATCCGCCTGATAGACATGTTCCAGGTTTAGATCTTGTTATGCTAACAGATGCTAGTGAGCCTTCTTGCTACAAAGAGGTTATGCAGACAGAGGATAATGTCAACTCGGAGCGTGCCATGAAGAGTGAGTTGGATTCTATTCCCAAGAATGGTACTTGGGATTTAGTACCCTTGTCAAATGGCAGGAAAGCTTTACCATGTAAATGGGTATATAAACAGAAATTCACATCAGATAGTGCTTCTCCAAAGTATAAAGCACGACTTGTTGCAAAGGGTTTTAAGCAACAACATGGTGATTTCGATGAAATCTTCTCTCTAGTGGTCAAGATGACTACCTTGCACATGTTGCTTGGATTTGTTGCAATGGAGGACTTAGACTTATTCCAAATGAATATGAAAACTATTTTCTTGCATGAAAATCTTACAGATTAGATCTATATGTAACAACCAGAGGGTTATGTAGTTCTTGGCAAGGGAAGTCTAGTTTGTAAGCTCAAGAAGAGCTTGTATGGACTTAAACAATCCCCAAGACAATGGTACCAAAATTTTGATGCTTTTATGAAGTCTCAAGGCTATTCTCGAAGCAATGAGGATCATTGTCTCTACACAAAGAGATGCTCAGATGGCAGCTTGATATGTTTGAAACTTTATGTTGATGATATGTTGATTGCTGGGAAGCCGTCTTATGACTTGTCAATTCTCAAAAAGAATTTGAGTCAGAGATTTGATATGAAGGATTTGGGGGATGCCAAACATATTCTTGGCATGCACATTAATCCTGATAGGAGTAAAAGATGCATATATTTGTCTCAAAGTGAGTACATATCCAAAGTACTTCACATGTTCAATATGCAGGGCGGAAAGGCATTGAGTACAACTTTACCCACATATGTGAAATTGAGCAAGGATGATTGCCCCAAATCAGATGAGGAAAAGGAATTCATGACCAAAATTCCCTATCAGTCTGCTGCTAGTAGTCTCACGTATGCTATGGTAGCTACGAGACCAGACATTTCATTTGCAGTGGGAGTTGTGAGCAGATATATGTCTAATCCTGGCAAGAAGCAATGGGAAGTAGTCAAGATGATTTTGAGATATCTGAGTAGCATTAAGGACAAGTGTCTATGCTTAGGTAGAGGGAAAGAATCCATTATTGGTTACAAAAATTCTGACCATGCTGGTTCTGTAGACAATCCTAAGTCTACATCAGGGTACAATTTTCATTTTGTAGGAGGTGTTATCTCTTGGAGATCTCATCTTCAAGAATGTACAGCTATTTCAACTACAGAAGTAGAGTATGTTGCAGCAAGTGAAGCATGTAAGGAAGCATTGTGGCTTTCTCGTCTTGCTTGTGATATGGATTTACCTAAGCATGTACCTCGTTTGCTCAGTGACAGTCAGAGTACCATTGCTTTGGCTAAAAATCTGGTCTATCATGCAAAGACCAAGCACATTGAGGTGAGATATCACTTCATTAGAGATTGCTTAGCCATTGAGCACATTATTCTTGAGAAGGTTCACACTCGAGATAATGTTGCAGATTCTTTGACTAAAGCTCTACCACAGGATAGCTTTCGACACTATTGTCACTTGATGGGGTTTACTTGATTCATGATCTTACACAGTCACGTGTATACTGTGTAACATGCCCATCAGGTGGGAGGTATAGTGGATACTTACATTCAGGCATTCTTTATCATTCTTTATTTTTCTCCCATAGTTACTTTGGCCATATTGGCCTTTAGTGGGAGATTGTTACTGTAATAAACTCTTTTGCTTAAAGGATTGTTGCTTCGCCGTCGCCATTGCGATCTGCTGACGCACACACACACACACAGAGGGTTGTTCAAATCTCCCAGCTACGCCGAGCGAAAATCTCTAATATATCAAGAGTCACCCACGACTCTCTCTATCTAACCATGAAATATATAAGTGCATCCCTATGATGCCATGTGTCAACGTCCTTTCTATGACTCTTAAGTGATATGACATTACATTTCCTTCCCCTTGAAAACATTTTTGTCCTTGAAAATGTAGACGAAATGTCCATCCATAATGGTAGATAAAAATGCTCGACTCCCCTGAACCCCATGTACTCAATGTACATGGTCATCTCTGTGTGTTGTTTCCCTGTATCCTTCCCCTTAAGAAGTCTCCTATGAGATCATCTCAAAGGTGAGAAACCGTCTAAATGGTTTCTACTATCTCCCATATACACTCACGTTCCAATTTATCACTCCCATAACATATAACATCATCAAAATGACCTAAGTCCATATGATGTATGCTCTATGGAGTAATAATATGAAGAGCAAGTGTAAAGTGTCAAGCTTATAGGCATGACCGTATAATAATGGAGATAATAAACCATAGAATCCTCTGAAATATAGAACAAGGTCCCATAACAAGTGACTCCAAACCCATGTGAGACCAAATGATAGATTGCCCTCATAACACTCTAGGTGTTCCTAACCTTGAGTGTGCTCACAAGTAAGAGTTTTCTGTAACTACCTTGTGACTATGCAATTCCATCATCTAGCTCATATATAAGAATTTCTTGGTAGTTGAATGGAATCATTCCACCAACCAAGAAGTTTGTGGTTTGTCATCCATTACCTGTGGACTAAGTTCTATTGGAAGAGCATCTATCGGCACTTGTGCAAACTCTAATATTTCTCTTCCCTGTAGTTTGCCATATGAATGCAAAAAGCATTCCCTTTGAGATTCAGATAATCCCTAAGTACCCATCCTTCTAAATAATGTTTACTCATCCTACTCATGATGTAACACCAACTAAGAGTTTGGTACCATAATAGGTTAGATATATCTCTATCTCCTAGAAACTCAAAAGAGAAGTATCATCAATCTACTCCCAATCTAACTAATGTCAATAACTAGATTATTTCATCTAGTCAATGACCATCACTCAAAATAGCATAACTCCTTCTCTCTAAGTTTACAAGTGAGACTCAAACTAACCATCATGATTAACTGATCTCCCTCTTGTCTTTGATAGAAGAGTGCAACTTCTATCTAGACAATCTAAAACTGAGAAAGTGAACCTATCTCTGTCTCTATCTTTAATCTCCTTTAAGGAAAAGAGCTCTGGTAGTGGGATTTATTCCACTTTCCCTTTCCCTTTGAAAGAGATTCTATAGAATCCAATTGCTCTACTCATCCATAAGGGAGAACATGCATAAAAGTTTTCCATGTTTTTTCCTTCTAAAATAGTGGAGAAAGAAACTCCCATGTGAAGGAAAATTATACTAAAAAGTAGAGTAAATGAATTCCTTCTGAAATAAAGACTAAGAGATGTTTTCCAAACACCTCTTCTCTATAAAGGAAAACATACTGTATTCTTCTCCTATGAAGAAATCATGTTCTCCTTTCCTTCTTTCTCTTTCAAAGAATAGGAGCTAAAGTGAGACCTCTAAGATAAAGTAAGATCTCTCGTCGACCTCTGAGCTGATTCCCACTTTCTCCTTTCCTTAAAAGAGAAGCTCATAAATTTATTTAGTCCTCTCTTCCATAAATAATGCATAATCCCTCACTCCTCATATTACTATGAAGATGGGGAACAAATCTCTCCTGACTAATGGAGGTGTATGTAGTGAAGAGTGGAGAAAATAAATTCCTAACAAGGGTCAAAGCCCTCTACTGAAATGATCAGCAATGATATGACATGATACCATAAACACATGTGTATCCATACTAAAAGCTATCTCTGCCAACCATCCTCTATGCATGGATCTATATGATCCAATCAAACTGATGGAATTATCCTTCCTGAAAAACTTAAAATGAGTATGTGATACCAATGGTGATAAAATCACCTATCACATTCTCTACTAGAAGAATAGGTCTTCCCTAAACTATGAAGGATAACTCTCAATCCTAAGGAGATGTCTACTAAGAGCTCTCCTCTGATCTAGTGAGACATGACGGCATGAATGATGAGTCCTTTTCTTCCTGGCCATAGAAGAAGAGTGCTCAAAGGGAAGTCGTTTCCACCGTCCCATACCAGTGAAAACTTCTTCCAATTCACGTTGTCATACCTACACTAAACCAAATATAGGTGCATTCTAATGAATCCCATATCCTAAAATCATGTAGGTGGACTCAAGTGAGTCCCATGTCCTCGAACTAGTTAGTTTGGTTCTAGTCAATAATGTGACAATGGATATCCCTTTCTGTTCCAAACCAACTTGTTCCTAGGTACCAAGACTAGGTCTGAGTACCTCTGTGTAGATCCCGATATACATATATGTATTGGGTACCCTAACTACTCCTGACTAAGGGATCTATGCTCTATACCATAGAGCTAATGCCATGCCTCTGGCCTTCCTAATCATCACTCAAATCACATAAACACCCGTCGATGCTGTCTCATGAAACCCATCTGTGTGATCCCATCTTATTGGTTTCCTTATTAGTGCAGCAAAAATGCTTCACTACTTGCTCAAGTGATGTGCATGAGTGAAACTAGTCACTCTTTGGGTATTCTTGGTGATACCCCATAGTCTCCTAATCATCATGTGAGACTCTTGTGAAGATAAGTAAATCTTCACTAACTGGGAGATTATCAAACTGTATCTCCCGTGGGTCTTTGCAACTTCCTATAAGCTATAGGATTGCTTGTGCACATTACTAATGGTGAAGGTGTAACTCCTTCCTTTAGCAATCCTATAGTCTAATTCCAAAAGGATTATATGTAGGGATCCTGTTGCTACTGAAGTTGCCTTATGTATAATACTATGATGGTACTAAGTCCATCAAATACATGCTTAGAAGCATGCCTACACCTTATAGAAGTTTGCAGAAAGGGCATGCTATCATGCCATAACATTCTTACCTAAAGGCGAGTGCGTATATAACACCATGAGTTGGGAAATTTTTGGACAGCATTTCCCCAAGAAATGGAATCCCAAAAAAATTATAACCAATAGCTCAGTGGCACATATGCGACCCAATAACATAGGGCTTGACAGGCCCATGGCATGCACGCCATTAACTTATATATGGACTCCATAACCTGCAAAAACATAAAAGCAATTGTTAGCAACCATTCTCTGTGTTGCATAACCATATGGTTTCTGCAATCCTTTTTCCTGCAAACAATAAAAAGGTATACTTCTTGCTTGTCAATCCATACTTTTAGAAATCAAACAATGATCAACATTTGATGTATGCAATCCAATCTATGCATGTACATAGAGAACATGCCATAACATAAAGTAAAATGCATGAAGTATAAAGTATACATCCCTGAGTGGTTTAGTATTGAAATTGCATGCATCCAATCCTTCTTGATGAACTTCGAGACCTCTGCACCTTCCTTCTCAGGTCCTAACATAAACTTTGAAGTGTCCGAAAACATTGGAGCACTCCCCAAAACATAAAGCATGGTCAAATTATTACTAAAATAATGCAAATTTAGTCAAAAATGCATTAGGAATCCTTCTTCAGACCTAAAAAAACCACTTTAGGACTTGAAAATGATCCAAAACTGGAATATATAGCATGTGCAAAGAGGTTGAAGTGAAATTATGCAAATCGCCTTCCCGGTTTGAAAGATATGGCTCCCGGAAGGTAATTGCCAAAAACTATTCAGACTTTGCAGACCTGTTCAGACCTGCAAAAAATACTTATTTTCCAACAATTCTTTTCATAAACTGAAATTAGACCTGTGCGCTTCAAAATGAGCCATAGCATGTCCAATTTGGAGTTTTCTAGCCCAAGATATGGCCATTCCAAGCGGGACATGCTAAAGTAGTGGACTGTTGGAGGGGCTGGAAAAAGTGTAAAAGTGTGATTTTTGGGGTGCCCCAAAGCATTCTTCCATCATGCAAATCCTAAACTTCTCTCCATAACCTCAGAGAGTGGTATATGAAGATGCTTGGGCCTATTTTTACCTTTCCAAAACCTCCCTTTATGCATGCTAATTCGCTCCCCGAAACAGGCTTAAATGAAGATTTTTACTTTCATGTAAAAACTTAAATGGGAGCTCTTAGCAAGCTTCTAATCCACTCTAAATGGGATTTCTCTTGGATTTTATACAATAATCCATGGGAATCCTCTTAAATGATCTTTATTCTTACTCCCAGAAGTGGAGTTTGGCAAAATTTAACATTCCAAAAGGTGCGGGAAGGGGGTTTTTGAGGAACTAGAATTCCTCCTTAGCTTATCATTATAATGAATCTAATGATTCGCCTGTGAAGTCCATACACCATAATCTAAGTATATATACTTTTTCCCATCCATCCATAGCTATCGCACCTCTTTTTCCCTCTTCCAAAATGGGAATTTCTTAGATTTAAGTGCTGAAATTTTTTGTCAAACTGTGATGGAAGGGGGTTTTGTGGAGCTTCAAAATCCCATCAAACTGAAGTATCTTTTGGATTTCTTAATCCTATATGGAATTCAATACACTAGACTATGTGTATGTAAGATTTTTCCCAACAATCTAAGAAAATTCCCCTTTCATTTTCTTTTCCCAAAATGGCTACTTATCAAAATAGCTCCTGAAATTTATGTGAAAAATCATGAAAATAGGCTATTTTGAAAGCATGTAAAGATTACGATTTCTTATACCTTGAGGGAATCCTTAACTCAAGATGAGAGTCTATATGCTATACTCTCCATATAATTGATTTCCCTTCAAGAACTTGGCCCCCAAACGCTTCATTGTCCTTCCCTCGAATTCAAATTCTTTCAAAAATAAAATAATAATACCTGTGATTAAGAGGAAACTCCATCCTCTTTCACTTGGAACAATGTCGGAGAGTCCATGGAAGGGATGCTCTTCATTCATGGACTCTTCAAATGCAACACATGCATCCCATCTCCCTCTCTTGTCTTTGATTCTTGGACTCTTGATGTCTTCCTTAACATAACAAAATAGACTTGGGCAGCCCTTCTCTCTTGACAGTCTTCTCTTCTCATGGCTCTTCATCCCCGCTCTTCATCATGTCAACATGGGCTTCAAACTACCCATATAGGCTCAGGCTCATTTGTTCCCCTTGCCTCGGCCGCATCTGTTGTCGTGGAGGAACAGTATCAAATATGAAGTAAAGCCCACGTTTCATGATCACAAGGCTATCTTGGCCTAGTGGTTAGCATAGAGATGTCTTATCAAAGAGGTGAGGGGTTCAATTCTTGGGTGCCACAGTGGCGTAGAAGTCATCCCCTATTGCTCTGATACCAGTGTAATAAACTCTTTTGCTTAAAGGATTGTTGCTTCGCCGTCGCCATTGCGATCTACTGACGGACACACACACATAGAGGGTTGTTCGAACCTCCCAGCCACACCGAGCAAAAATCTCTAATATATCAAGAGTCACCCAAGACTCTCTCTATCTACCCATGAAATATATAAGTGCATCCCTATGATGCCATGTCTCAAAGTCCTTTCTATGACTGTAAAGTGATATGACATTACAGTTACCGTTAGTGTCCATGTGAAATGCCAAATGGTCACCAGATGCTTCTTTGTATATGTTCCTTAATAAAATATATAATGTTCTGGTCCGCCACAGACTGTAAGCTCGACCACATTTGTAAGACCTAAGAGGTCTATCTTTGTGCTCCCTGTCTACTGTGTTTTCTACGTATTCTGCAGTCTCTATGTGGAGTATCGTATGCAGCCTTAAGAGGTCTGTTTTCTACTCCGAGGATATCATCGTGGAGCTCTCAATAAGGAGAGTGCACCGTGGTGCATCACCATTGAATTACTTCAACATCATTGGAGCGAAGTAATGTCTCCTTGAAATGTCATTGAAAGTAATGGTTGAATTGCATCTTCCACAAAAATAAAATCATGGCTAACTGGGTTTTTAGTTTTGGATTATATTTATGATATCCTTTGCTTTTAGAGCTATACCCAAAAAAAATACATTTCAATGCTTTATCACCCAATTTCTTGTATTTTTTTTTCAAGAAGTAATGCATATGCTAGATAACCAAAAACGTGTAGATGAGCAATAGATGGCGTGCAACCATGCCAAGCCTCATATGGAGTGATAGATTGTAGTGCTTTGGTGGGACACCTATTATTTACACTTGTTGCACACATAACAACCTCAATGCAAAAGTTATGTCTAAAGCCTAACTTTTGATCATACACCTTGCCATCTCCATGAGAGACCTGCTATTTCTTTCTATAACTCTCATTGTGATGAGTTGTATATGGCAGTATACATTGATGTTTTATCCCATGCTCAATAATAAATGCATTAAAATCAAAAGATGTGTATAACCCCCCTCGATCAGAACATAGCGTGCCCAATTAACATGCTAAAAGATTTTTAGCTATAACCAAAAACTATTTGAAGCACACATAAACTTTAGACTTTTCTTTCAATAGATTAACCCATGCATGCATGTAAAAATGATCAATGAAAACAAAGTAAAGGTAGTTCCCAAAAGAAGGTATACATACGACCAAAGATATAAGCTGGAATTTTTGAGTTGCTCTAACTTAACCATCTTAGGGGAAGGAAGAATGCTACATTTTTCCCAAAATACAGCCCTCACATCCATGTTTACAAGATGTCTAAAGTTTTGGAAGAGAGGACACCATATGAGATTTTTGGATGCATAGAAATATAGCATAATTTAGATGACCAACACATGAATGCCAAAGCTTTGCATCTAAGATAGCCAAAGAATCTTGAATTTCCCATGCTGAGTCATTCACAACTTTTGCGTAAACTATCAACTTATAAAGCCCATTACATAAAATTCCAAAAGCAATAATGACATTGCCATTTGAAAAATCATGAATTGTATGCCTGTCATCAACAAATTTGACAACTAAGCCAATGTTGTCTAATGCCAAAACTGAAAATAGTTTTTTTTTTAATCCGTAGCACATACAATGCATTTGATAATATGAAAGAACTATTGTCAATAGTAGTCAAACTGATCTTAGTATAAAGTGGTAAGTGTATCCCATATATCCTTTGCTATTTTGCAAGAGAAAATATGAGCTAAAGATGATCATCTTCAACACCATTTGCATCACCTTCAATAACTATAATTAGAGGTGTAATAGGGCATTTTTCAATACCTTGCACAATATTCCACAATCCTTTTGCTACCAATATGCATCATATATGCCCATAACAGGTAATTGGTGCCATCCAACTTGTCCTCAACAATCAACATATGGAATATATCATTGCTTTCAGCCATGGCCAATGATCAAATACCCTGATGTAGAAAAATGAATATATATCAAACCACTAAGAAGAACCACCCTGTTGAGCTCTACCAAACCTGTAGGAAACTGCGCTTGTAATAGCGAATCTAAACTTGAGTATATGTTTGGAAAAAAATGATCAAATTGTCTGCACAAGCACTATGATATTTCATTCAAAGGCCAAAACAAGCCCAAATAAAAATTTCTATGCCATAAATTAAGTGCTTTAGAACTCCTAATTTTCCTGATTGTGCCCTAGATGAAGCAATGACCTTCTTTGATACCCATTATTAGAGTTTGAGGTTTGCAGAAGCACACAAAAACACAAGCAAGAAGAAGAATCTTTGTGCACAACACAACCCTGAATGAATTACCAAGTGAATATACAAATATAAGTGACCCGTTAGGGTTATAGGCATATATACAAGCTGGGGGAAAAACCTCCTAAAGAGGCAAAAAAGTGCCCTAGCAGTCTCGTCAAGATTTTCTCTCCTCTCTCATTCATGAAAGCCTACAGGAAATGTTGGTGCATTTTAGCCAACCCTACATGCTTGATATGATTTGATTTATGTTGATTTGTAGTCATATGTGTAGACATATGAACATCTCTTGTAAAAGAGTATATTTTATCTCTCGTAATTATGAAAGAAAGAATGGCTTAAGTCATCCATGATGTAAAAAGGCAATTTGTGGCTCTAACTATCTAAAACCATGAATCCATCAGCTGAGAGAATATCTGCTGATTCGTAGCATCACTTTTAGGTGAAGTTATTTGAATTCAAATTCAAAAGTACCTCCCAAAGTATCTATAAAAAGAGAAAGAAGGAAGTCACCATTATAGAGCTTAATTCCTGCCCACTTCATGTTCATTTGTAGAGATTGAAGAGCTTACTCCATAGCTCTATCATTCAACTCCCATTATTCAAGCATTCATTGCCAATGTGGTTGTAATTATATGTGAATCGATACATTTATCATTTACTTCTTCTCTGTTTTATTCTCTGCTATACTCACTCATAACAGTAAGTTCAGAAGCTCATGTCTTGGGCTATACATAACCATTTTTAGAGTTCTAAAGCGCATTGGATTGTTCTCTAAGTCTAATTTATGCTCACAGAAGCTCATGGTCATTGGACTCGCAATTTGAGAGAAATCTGTGTTTTTTGGCTTACTAGTGGAATCTCTACAAAGCCCCGAAAATGGTGGGAGTGTTGCACTTTTTGTTAAATCTTGTTCTGAGTGTGTTGATCAATTAAAGTGTTTTAACTTGTATTAGCTAGCTATCTTAGTTTATTTTCTATGTCCAAAAGTAATTTTTCTAATTCCTACCATGTTGAGAGCACTCTTTATTTTTTCGAGCAAGTGTATGTACAAAAATAACAAGTTTTGGGAGTTAGTCATTTTGCAACGTGTGTCTTGAGTGAAACCCTTGATATACTTGTTCCAAAGCACTTGGGTGGCTTTTTTGTGCATTTGGGAAGCTCAAAAGGTCTACTAACAAACTTGGAAGTCTCAGTTGGCTATTGTGAAGCTGGTTGTAGCAGCACCAATTTATCTTTTGATTGCATGCACAATCTCTCTTTAGGTATCAGAGCATAGTCAATCAACATGGGAGATGGATTTCCATCAAGAATTGACAAATTGGATAGAAACAACTAACCAACATGGTCTCTAAGGATGGAGGCTTATCTTCAAGGGAGTAATCATTTTGGATACACATCTAGAGATGAAGCTATGCCAACCATGAGGAACAAAGGGCAAACATCAAATGAAGAAGACGAAAGACTTTCAAATTGGTGTTCAAAGGATGCACTTGCAAGGTCCTATATTCTAAACTCAGTCTCTGATTTTCTTTTACCTCATGTCAAGGGTTGCTAGACATCAAGAGAGACTTGGAATGCACTTGCTTCTTTGTTCTCCTCCAACACTCGAGCAAGGAAGAATAAATTGTGGATGGAGTCAACAACATTGAAGAAATGCCCCAATCAAAGTGTGACTAATTATGTCACAAAGATGAAGGAGATTTCAGATCAACTTGGAAGCACTGGAGAGGTAATTGAAGAGGAAGAAATCATTAGACAAATCATAAATGGAAACAAAGCAGATGACAAGTGGGAGTCCTTCACAATAGCCATGGATATGCATGTACCCAACCTCAACACACTCATGGACCAAATATTGAATCATGAAGCAAAGATTAGCAAAGCTCTTTCCAAGAAAACTTTGCAAGTAAAGGAAGAAATAGAGGAAGAGGTAGAGGTGGAAAGCAAGGCAGGGGGAGATTCCAATCATCTCAACCTTGCAATATATGTGGCTTATCTAATCATACTATTGAAGAATGTTTTAGGAACCCAAGGAACGCAAGAGGAAGAGGATTCAATAGAGGTGGCTATGAATCAAATAGAAGCAGATACAATGGAGGCTACAACAACAACTACACAAAAAATTACAACAACAACAACTATCAAAGTGTCCATAGAGGAAGAAGAGATTACAATAAGTATGCAGAGGACCAAAGTCAAGAAGATTCATTATTGATTGTGAATCTATCTGTGAAGAAGGGTAAGGATGATGATCACATCTTTTACATTGATTTGGAATGCTCAAATCATATAGCAGGAAATGTGGCTTTAATTTCTGATTTGGAAGATCCTCACAACAAACATGAAACGCAAAGAGGAGATGGTACAAAGCATTCGGTGGAGAAGATAGGTAATGTGAAGACATCAGATGGGAATATGAACCTCTTAAGCAAAGCCTTGTATGTCCCTACACTTAACAAAAATTTAAGTGTTGGGAAGACTGTTGAAGAAGGATTGCAAGTTAGATTCAACCAATTTGGAGCATATGTTGAAGACCCAAGGCAAGGCTTTAGAAGGATTGCCAAAGGAGAAAAGAGAGGAAAGCTACAAAGATACAAAGAACATAGCTCTATTTAGCTATGGATCTCCAACTCTCACATGCTAAAAGAAGTATAAGATACAAAGAACATAGCTTTGTTTAGCTATGGATCTCAAACTATCAACGAGTTGGAGATATGGCACAAAAGGCTTGCTCACATTGGTGAGAGGACACTCAAACAAATTTGCAGGGATCAAAGTGTACTTGGTTTGCCTCATATCACAAGGCAACACATGATTTATGAGTGTGGAGCTTGTCAATTTGCCAAGGCTCATATACAACCTTTCAATAGGAAGGGATATGTGTATCAAAATATTTTGGATCTAGTGCACATGGATGTGTGGGGTCCTAGGAAGGAGCCATCTATATCAGGCTCAAGATATTATGTGCCTTTCATAGATGACTGTAGCAGGTGGACCATTCTATTTTTCATGAAGCACAAGGATGAAGTTCTTAATTGCTTTAAGAAGTATGTTGATCTTGTTGAGAAACAAACAAGTAGGAATTTGAAAAGGCTCAGATCATATGGTGGAGCACAATACTTCTCTTCTGAGTTTGATGCCTACTTGCATGAAAGAGGCATTAAAAGCTAAGTCACTACAAGGTATACACTGGAACTCAATGGTGTAGCAGAGAGGAGATACAGTGCTATTGTTGAAGCTGCAAGGTCCATGCTCAATGAAAAGGGATTGCCAAACTACCTATGGGCAGAGGTTGTTGTCTACAAACACATATCTCATAGACAGACTTCCATCTAAGTCACTAGATGGAACCACTCCATATGAAGTGTGGAATGGGAGAAGACCTAGTCTAGAGCATTGTAAAATCTTTGGATGCTTAGCCTATGTTCGCATTTCTTCTCAAGTTAGAGGGAAATTGGATCCCAAGGCAGAGAAGTGCATATTTATGGGTTATGACCAAAACCAAAAAGGATACAATTTGTACAATCCAACTAATAAAGGATTTTCTATGAGTAGAGATGTAGTTTCTGATGAGTTTAAATCATCGTTTGATGATGAAAAGAAAGAAAATCTACCTTATGACTTGGATGAAGTCTTCCCATCACTTCAACCAAAGGAGACAAAGCAAATTGAAGAAGTTGATTTGGAGATTGACCTACAAAACTTGGAAAGAATAAAGCTATGGAAGGGCAAAGGTAAAGCAAAGATGCAAGATGCTACATATGGACCCAAGAGCTCACATCAACCACTTAGAAGGTCTTCAAGGAAGAAGAAGAAACCAGAGAGGTATGGTTATGATACTTCTTTGGTCATCAACCACACAATCTACATTGCAAAGGATTCAACCAATGAAGAACCTACCGCATTTGAAGAAGCACAAAGAAAGAAAGCTTGGAGAGATGCAATGGATGAAGAAATGGAAGCCTTGAAGGAGAATGACAATTGGGAGCTGGTACCTAACAAGCCATCTATGAAGGTAATTGGATCTTGATGGATATACAAATTCAAGAGGAATCTAGATGGAAGTATAAATAGACATAAAACAAGGTTAGTTGCTATAGGGTTTGCTCAAACCCATGGTATTGATTATGGGGAGACTTTCTGTCCACTTGCAAAAATGCCTACAATTAGGGTTCTAATTAGTCTTGCTGCATCTAGAAATTGGAAGCTCTATCAATTTGATGTAAAGAATGCTTTCTTAAATGGATGGATTTCTGAGGAAGTGTATATGGCAAAACCTCCTAGACATGAGGATGCACATCATCCTAACTATGTATGCAAATTAAAGAAAGCCTTGTATGGATTGAATCAAGCTCCAAGAGTTTGGAATTGACTTATTTGCAGCACCAAGGATTCAAAGGTAAAAAGCCAGATACCTCTTTATTCATAAAGAGGAATGGATCTAAAGTGATCTATCTATGTGTGTATCTTGATGATATTATTATCAAATGGAACGATCTTGAAGGAATCAAACAAGTAAAGAATCAAATGAAGGAGGAGTTCAAGATAAGTGACCTTGAACCACTCACTTATTTTCTTGGATTGGAGTTAAGCTACACAGATTCAGGTATATACATCACACAAAGGAAGTATGTGCATGACATGCTCATCAAGTTCAAGATGGAAGACACCAAGTGTGTAGGTACACCTATGGAGTGAGATCATAATTTTAGTGCTTATGAAGGAGAGCCAATTGAAGACATCACATGCTATCAAATCTTGGTTGGAAGTTTGAACTATGCAACACTCACAAGGTTGGATATATGCTATAGTGTTAGCATATTGAGTGAGTTTATGCATAAGCCGAGAAGACCACATATGGAAGCAGCCAAGAGAGCCCTCAAGTACCTAAAGGGGACCATGAATTAAGGTTGGTTTTATCCATTTACTTCACATATTGAGCTAAAGGCCTACTCAGATGCAAATTGGGCGAATTCTAGAGATGATAGAAGAAGCCCATCCGGATATGTATCTTTTGTAGGTTTAAAAATCATTTCTTAGTCATCCAAGAAGCAACCAACAATGGAATTATCTTTTACTAAAGCCGAATATAGAGCTTTGGCTAATGCAACTCAAGAAATCATGTGGTTAAAATCTTTGTATACAGATCTTGGACTTCATTCTTCAACACCTCACATTTTTTGTGACAACACAAGTGCCCAACATCTTGCAGCTAATCCGGTATACCATGCTAGAACCAAGCATATTGAAGTCCACTACCATTATGTAAGGGAGAAGCTAATGAGCAAGGATATTCAACTATCCTATGTCTCTACAAATATGCAATGTGCAGACATGTTGACTAAAGCTCTTGATGGTACAAAATTGAGTAGATTCAAGTTGATGATTGGCTTGCAGGAAATCAAGGACAATAGAAGACTTATTTGGAGGCCAAGCATGTTAGGCTTGAGGGGGAGCTATTGGTGCATTTTTACCCAATTCTACATGCTTGATATGATTTGATTTATGTTCATTTGTAGTCATATGTGTAGACATATGAACACCTCTTGTATAAGAGTATATTTTACCTCTTTTAATTGTGAAAAAAAGAATGGCTTAAGTCATCCATGAAGTAAAAAGGAAATTTGTGTCTCTAACTACCTAAAACCATGAGTCCATCAGTTGAGAGAATATCTCATAATTCTTAGCATCACTTTTAGGTGAAGTTATTTGAATTCAAATTCAAAACTACCTCCAAAAGTAGCTATAAAAAAGCAAGAAGGAAGTCACCATTAGAGAGCTTGATTTGTGCCCACTTCATGTTCATTTGTAGAGATTGAAGAGCTTACTCCATAGCTCTATCATTATATTCCCATTGTGCAAGTATTCATTGCCATGTGGTTGTAATTATATGTCAATCTATACATTCATCATTTACTTCTTCTCTATTTTATTCTATGCTATACGCACTCAGAACAGTAAGTTCAAAAGCTGATATCTCAGGCTATATGTAGCTTCTTTCAGATTTTTAAAGTTCATTGGATTTCTCTCTACATATAGTTTATGTCACAAAATTTCATGCTCACTAAATTTACCATTTGTGAAAAATCTGTGTTTTTTGGCTCACTCGTTGAATCTATGCACAACCCTGAAAATAGCGGGAGTGTTCCAGTTTTTGCTAAATCTTGTTCAGAGTGCTCAGTTGATCAATTGAAGTGTTTTAACTTGGATTACGAAGCTATTTAAGTCTATTTTCTATGTCAAAAACGAATGTTTCTGATTCTTGCCATGTTGAGAGCACTGTTCATTTTTTCTAGGAGGTGTATGTACAAAAATAACAAGTTTTGGGAGGTAGTCATTTTGCAACTAGTCTTTCTTGACTCAAACCTTTGAGATACTTGTTCCAAAACACTAAGGTGATTGTTTTTCTAGGTTTAGGAAGCTCAAAGGGTCTACTAACGAACTCTAAAGTCTCAATTGGCTAGTGTGAAGTTGGTTGTAGGAGCCCCAACTCATCTTCGAATTGCATCCACCATCTCTTTTTACAGGAAACACAATCGCTGAAGGTAGCCAGAATTGCTTGAGAAGTCCAAGATGCATCAAGGATGTCAAAGGTAGTTCACATGCAAAGTTTGGAAGAAATCAAGCAAATCTAGGATAGCGGTCAAAGCTAGTAAAATTTTGGAAATTAGGGTAAAAATTATAATGTCACCAAATCACATGAAGATTTAAATACTTACAAATCCTTCTAGCATATTGTTATGCCATGCACATTTTGTAAAAATGTAATTTTTCCATTTAGACTCTACAAAATCTTGTATAGGAATTTTTGTTAGCCATATGGTTTGGCATGTATAAAGTTCATGTGGCTACATACTTCTACAAATTGCAAGGATATCAGAGCTTCCTAGATACCTTAATGCCACCTTGCAAACTTATAGATGTAGTCAAAATTGTATAAGGGAGATTCAGATGGACGTTTTTTTTGCATATTCCTAACGGAGACCTTTTAGAACATAGCCCTCCAAATTCTCATCTTCATCAAAGGATATTTGGAGGGTAAAAGAGCACAAAATCTAGTTTTCAAGGTCACTACAGTTTCATAGAATAAGCAAATTGAAGGCTGGAATGATTGCCGCATTGCAAACAATGATTGAACCATATTGTAGGGTCTGGATGAGTTCACATTCAAGGATGGAGATGCATTAAAGCTTAAAGCAAGGAGGATCCAAGATTTTTTTCATTCGATAAGCTTTCTTTGATGACCAAATATCAATAATGTAAAGTTCTTCCAAAAATAGCAACTTCTCTTATCTAAATTGATGTCAGCATTGATTCAACGATCAGATCTTCCCATGATCCAATGGTGGAGAATGAAGGTGCCTATTCCCCCCCTTTGCCCTAGATATGATATAAAAAACCAATCTTAGCCATCCATTTGATAAATCGAATGGTTGTAATGAAAATCAATTGATCCTAGGGTTGAGAGTTTATTTCTCTAGATCCAAGGGTTCAAATTCATTCAAAAACTATAAGAAATACCCTCCAAATTCATAGAGTATCAGTGTTAGGAATACATAGGGCCCTCAGTAGCGCATGGTTTTCTTGAGATGATAACCCTCAGTTGCACGTGTGGGGATCCAAGGTGGGCTAGTAAGAGCATAATTCCTAGAATCAATTTTAAGTTCGAGTTTCAAACTAGGTTAGGCTCATAAACCCAATGTTTTTTCTATCTTTGCTCACACTCAATGGAGCATGTGAGTGATTTAGAGTTCGTTTTATGAGTCTTATACTTCTTTAGATACACATTATGCTCCTAGAAAGATATAAGGTCAATGAAGTGGAACCTATCCTCTTACGTGTGACATTCAATTGAGCTGCGATGGTGAGAGGGTCTGTGAAGAGCCTTAGACCAGTAGAATGCTTAGCTTGCCATATCACAACACTCATGTACATGTATTTCAGTACAATATCTTTTAATTCATGTCTATTGTCTCTTGTTTCTTAGTCTCTTATGTGTTTTTACATGTCTCCTTCTATCTCTTTCTATGAGTGAGAAGGCTCTGGAATCTTGCATTGAACCAAGTGCATTCATACTATCCACAAACACCTATGCATATGTTTCAATTTTGAAAGTGTATAAGAAGCTCCATTTTCTTGAACCATGTTCCCTTTTGAAATGGATATTGTCTTTGATGTCTATGGGCTACATCTTCTACTATTTTATGTACTGTTTTCCAATTGTCAGTAAGACCATGGCATTTATCCAACTCTTCTAATTGCCGTTCAACTTCCCTATGGGTTTTAGGATGAAGAAGCTTTAGAAAATTGTATCACATGATCAGGTTCCAAAGTTATCTTATCCTCATCAGGAAGTTGTTCGTAGCGTCTAATATACTCATTTTGTAAATGAGTAATAGAGCTACTAGGTGTAAGTGTATGTATGTGTGTCTGTGTATGCTTCTTTATAGATTAAAAGTTTTCTTTATATTCTAATCCTTTCTTTTGTTTGAGATTAAAATAACAAGAGATATTATATGGTAGAACAAAACAAGATAAGGCCTACCATACCACCTAAGAGATAGTAGTTTTTTCGCAAATAGCTATGTCTTCGAGAATCATTTCCTCAGCACAAGGTATACAAATTAATAGTTTATATTACTATGACTTATAAATCTCATATATTTTATATATTCTTGGAATTTAATCTATGTATTTTTGTTTCATTAAGTAAACGTAGGGTTTTGCAAACAAGAGAGGTTGAGTCACGTCATACATCGCATTTAGGCCAAATAGGCCATCATGGTTTTGTAGCTATACTTGTAAATATATATTATTGAAACTATATTTTTTCTTTTAGTTAAAACACTAATCATCAATTTTTTTTATTTGTTTCAATGCAGCAAAAGGATTATGGCCAATATCCTATGAAAAAGAAAATCAGTATTGTTACACATTGTTGATATCAATGTCTGAATGAGTCGATGCAAGATCATCCAAATGATTTTGTAAGTATTTGTAAATTTCATATACTATTCTATTTATATTGATGATTCATATGTTTTATTTATTTTTGTTTTCTATATGTAATACATGAGTATTATGCAGAGGTAGTTATGGTTGAGGTGTAGGGACAGGCACAGGCGGGCTGATCTAGATCATCATAGAGTGCTGACGCCTCTACCCATGATACCACTACAGACACATCAGATCATGCGGATGATCATGATGATGAGGATGATCATAACAATGATCATGATGATCAGGACTTGCATGATGATGTGGATGGTGATGATCACGATGATTGATATATTACAGTGGAAATATATTTTACATTGATGTACATATTTTTTTATATCTATATATTTTCTCATTCTACTTATATTTTGAATTGTGTCTATGGTGCTAATTAAAAAAAAGTCTTGTTTGAATGATTTTTATTAATATATATAATTAACATGTTTTTTATTACTTTAATTATATATTTTATTCATATTACATATGTGTTTATGCTTATATATGCATGTATGTGTGTGTAGTTGCAATGTTTGTTTAAAATGTATATATGTATGTGCATGGGTATGTGTAAGTATATGTATGTGCATGTGTGTGTGTGTATATATATATATATATATATATATATATATATATATATATATATATATATATATATATATATATATATATATATATATATATATATATATATATATATATATATATATATATGTGTGTGTGTGTGTGTGTGTGTGTGCGTGTGTGTGTGCATATGTATGTTGTCTATGTATGTGTATATGTAGGTATATGCATGTGTATATATATGAGCATGCATCTTCATTTGCATCCATGTGTATGTACATGCATGTGAATATGCATACGCATGTGTATAAGAATGTGTTAATGCATGTATGAGTATGTATGTGCATGTGTATGTATTTGTATATGTATTTATGTGCATGTGTATATATAACTATATTGTATGTATGTATATGTGTGTGTATACAGTTACGAAGAATCCAAATATATATATAATTTGATTGTGTATTGTGAAGTTGAAAATTCTCTTCTTACTGTTCTTCATAAGCTACGCCTTGAGGTTCAAGAGAACATAGTAGTAGAAAAAAAATTGGTGTAAGAGACTTCTGTTTTTAATCATTCAATGTGCTAAGCAGTTGGAGGGTTTATGTCTCCCCCTTTCTATAATGGAGGTGTAATTGATGTCGTTGAATGTGATAGCGTAAGAAAATGGCTTGATATGTCTGTTAACCATTTATGTGTGCCACACCTTTTTCGGTATCAAAAAGTCTTTCGAAATTGGTACGCAACTTTCAAGATTTCCATTGAGCAGCAAACAGATCATAAATCATAAACGTTCTGTGAGGAGGCTGAAAGAATATTTCGTGATTCTTTGCATTTCATCACCATTGGAAGTGGTATATCCAATGACATAGGTATCTTCGCTTGCAAACCTATGAATATTTCTACACATACATTGTCTCTAGAGATAGGGATGTATAGATCCAAGTCGCAAACAAATGAGCATTATATATCGGCATTTTAAACAGAAGAATTCTAGATTCTTGTTCTAATATTAAATTTATTCAACTTGCTATTAAAACAAACATTCTAGATGCTACATTGAGGTGCAATAAACCTTTAATAAGCATACATGTATATGTGATGTGTACATGTATATATGTATATGTGTCTATGTATAAATTTGTACATGTAAATATGTATGCATGTATATATATATATATATATATATATATATATATATATATATATATATATATATATGTGTGTGTGTGTGTGTGTGTGTGCATTTAGGCATGTATGTGTGATGCCCAATGTATCTACTCCATTTTATATTTATGTATGTGTATCTACATGATGTGTATATATCTTTATATATATTATGATCCTCATTGATTCGAGTAGCTATATATAGAGGCATAACGTTGGGAGGAGAGACATCTCTCTAGTAGGACATCGGAGGAATAGATGCAATGTGTACATAAACTTCAATCATATGGCTAAAAGGATGAATTAGATTTTTGAGATTCGGGGTTTTTTTAAAACCCTAATATCAAAATTAGTGTTTTGAAATTAGGATTTTTGAAATAGGATTTATTTATTTATATATATATATATATATATATATATATATATATATATATATATATATATATATATATATATATATATATATATATATATATATATATATAAACATATATATACATATAGATATATCATTGTGCATGCATGTGTGTATGTATGTGTTTCTATATGTGTGTATGCATGTGTTGTGTGTGTGTGTGTATATGCATGTGTATATGTATATATGCATGTAAAATATGATTATATGAGTCTATGTGTGTCTACATATGATTATGCATGTGTATGTGTATGTGAGTATGTGTATGTGTATGTGTTTATGTGTATTCATTATATATGTGTAACTGCATGCATGTGTATGTGTGTAAAAATGTGCATGTATGTGTGTATGTATAAATGTGCATGTATGTGTATATGTGTGTAAATGTGCATGTATCATGTATATGTGTGTGTATGCATGTACTTGTACCTCTAGTCTCACTCTTTTCTCTCTCTCTCTCATATACATACATACATAAACACACATACTCATATCCACATATATATACATAAAAGCAATGCATACTGTGCATTATTGCGACGATGAGCCATAAGTGTCCGTATCTCTTTTAGACACCACTTATGCCACCATCCTGTCCCAAAATTTGTCTCAAGTGAACTAAGTACGTACTTTTTATCCCTCTCATCATGCTCACTACAAAAATAAATCATGTAAATAAAACATAAGATATTTATTTCAATTTATATGTAAAATTTATACTTATTTCCACTCTAAGTGGACAAGGTGAGGTAAGAGTCCCATAATGCCCCCATTCTTCTCTTGAACTCGAATCCATTCCCTATGTACACAATGTTCCCCTCTGGCTCTATATCACACTCTAGCCCTAAGGTGCCTATGCATGTACTCATAGGCAACTCTGCTCTGCTATCATGATGTGGAGGTGGTATACGTGTCCTAAAAATAGATAGATAAAAATAAATAAAAGTATGTTTTATAATATCATTAAAAAAAGTTATGAAAAAAACATACCTATGAGTAGATAGTTGTCTCCCTACATGTGGAGCCGCAGAAGAGCCCTCCTCTGATCGCTCGGTAAGCATCTTGATCGTATAATCCAGCTCATCATCAGGTATCTTTGAGTACTCATGCATGATGATCCCTAGAGTATCAGGCATAAATCTTGCTCTCATAAGACTTTTTATGAGAGTAAGTTTCACCTTTCTCTCTCTACTAGGATCCATAATACCTAACATATAAAAAAAAACGGGTTAGAAATCAATGTATATATGTGTACATATGTATGTGTGTATATGTGTATGTAGGTGTATATGTGAGTGTGTGTATGCATGTAAACATGTATGTATGCATATGCATGTGCATTATGTATGCAAATGTATGCATGTGTGTATATGTGTGTGTGTATGCATGTAAGTATGTATGTATGTATATGCATATGCATTATGTATGCATATGTATGCATGCATGTGTATGTGTGTGTGTATGTGTCTCTATGTGTGTGTATGCATATATATGTGTGTATGTCTCTATGTGTCTGTCTATGCATATATATGTGTGTATGTGTCCATGTGTATGTATGTGTGTTTGTCTATGTGTGTGTGTGTGTATACGTGTGTATCTTGATATATGTGTCTATGATTTTTTATGTATGTGTGTAATGTGTGTGGATGTGTGTATGTGTCTTTGTAAGTGTGTATGTGTCTATATGTGTATGTGTGTGTATATGTGTGTGTCTATGTATGTATATATGTGTGTAGATATGTGTGTAGCTATATATATATATATGTCTTTATGCATGTGTATGTGTGTGTGTAAATGTGTGTGGATGTGTGTATGTAAGTGATCTGTATGTGTCTATGTGTGTATGTGTTTGTTTATATATGTGTGTGTGTATCTCTCTGTGTGTAAGTTTGCTTGTAAGTATGTGTGTATGTGTGTGTGTCTATGTGTGTAAGTGTGTGTGTGTATATGTGTGTATGTTTGTGTGTATGAGTGTGTGTATGCATGTGTAAGTGTGTCTGTGTATGTGTGTGTGTCTGTGTGTGTGTAAATCTATGTGTATATGTGTCTATATGTGTATATGTGTGTATGTGTCCATGTGTGTGTATGTATGTGTCTATGTGTGTATGTGTATGCATGTAAGCATATATCTATGCATATGCATGTGCATTATGTATGCATATGTATGGATATGTGTATGTGTGTGTATATGTTTGTATGTCTCTGTATGCATGTACATATGTATGTATGCATATGTGTGTGTGTGTGTGTGTATGTGTCTATGTCTGTGTATGCATGTAAGTATGTATGTATGCATATGCATATGCATTATGTATGCATATGTATGCATATATATGCATGTATGTGTATGTGTGTGTATGTCTCTTTACATGCATGTGTATGTGTGTGTGTCTCTCTCTACTTGTGTGTGTGTGTGTCTATGTGTGTATATGTATCTGTGTGTATGTGTGTGTATGCATGTAAGCATGTATGTATGCATATGCATATGCATTATTTATGCATATGTATGCATGTGTGTGTATGTGTATGTGTATGTGTGTGTATGTCTCTCTATGTGTGTATCTATGTATGCATATGTATGCATGTGTGTGTATGTGTGTGTATGCATGTAATTATGTATGTATGCATATGCATATGCATTATGTGTGTATGTGTCTATGTGTGTACATGCGTGTGTATGTGTGTGGTTGTCTATGTGTGTATGTGTGTGTATGCATGTGTATGTGTGTGTAAATCTGTGTGTATATGTGCGTGTATGTGTCTGTGTATGTATGTGTCTATGTGTGTGTATGTCTATGCATGTGCATTATGTATGCATATGTATGCATATGTGTGTGTATGTGTGTGTATGTGTCTGTGTGTGTGTATGTGTCTATGTGTGTGTGTGTATGTGTATGCATGCATGCATCTATGCATATGCATGTGCATTATGTATATGTATGCATATGTGTGTGTGTGTGTATGCATTTAAGTATCTATGTATGCATATGTAAATGCATTATCTATGCATATGTAAATGCATTATCTATGCATATGTATGCATGTATGTGTATGTGTGTGTACGTCTTTGTATGTGTGTGTATGCATATATGTGTGTACACATATATGTGTATGTATGTGTGTGTGCGTATGTGTGTGTGTATGTGTGTGCTTGTGTCTATGCGTGTATGTGTATGTGTGTGTATGCATGTAAGCATGTATCTATGCATAGGCACGTGCATTATGTATGCATATGCATGTATGTGTATATACACACACACACACACACACACACACACACACATATATATATATATATATATATATATATATATATATATATATATATATATATATATATATATATATATATATATATATATATATATATATATATATATATATATGTGTGTGTGTGTGTGTGTGTGTGTGTGTGTGTGTAAATGTGTGTGGATGTGTGTGTGTGTATCTGTGTGTATGTATGTGTGTGTGTGTCTATGTGTGTATGTGTGTGTCTATGTGTATATATACATGTGTATCTATATATATGTGTCGGTGTGCATGTGTATGTGTGTGTGTAAATGTGTATGGATGTGTGTTTGTAAGTGTGTATGTGTCTATGAGTGTGTATGTGATTATGTGTGTGTATGCATCTATGTGTGTATGTGTATGCATGTATCTATGCATATGCATGTGCATTATGTATGCATATGTATGTGTATGCATTATGTATGCATATGTGTGTATGTGTGTGTATGCATTATGTATGCATATGTGTGTGTATGCATTATGTATGTGTATGTATGCATGTGCATTATGTATGCATATATGTGTGTGTATGCATGTAAGTATGTATGTATGCATATGCATATGCATATGTATGCATGTATGTGTATGTGTGTCTATGTATCTCTATGTGTGTGTATGCATATATGTGTGTGTAAGTGTGTATGTGTGTGCATGTATGTGTCTATGCATGTGTATGTGTGCGTATGCATCATTATGTGTGTATGTGTGTATGTGTGTGTATATGTGTGTGTGTATGTGTGTGTGTCTATGTGTATGTGTGTGTGCTTATGAGTGTGTATGTGTTTATGTGTGTGTATGTGTCTATGTGTGTGTATGTGTGTATGTGTATGCATGTATGTATGCATATCTATGTGTAAGTGTGTGTGTGTGCATGTATGTGTGTGTGTGAAATTATGTGTATGTGTGTGTATGCATCATTATGTGTGTATGTGTGTATATGTCTGTGTATGGGTTTGTGTGTCTATGTGTATTTGTGTGTATGCATATGTATGTGTGTGTATCTGTGTGTGTGTGCGTGCATACCTGGCTTCAGAAAGTGCGATCTTGCTCTCTCTCTCTCTCTCTCTCTCTCTCTCTCTCTCTTTGTGCGTCCAAATCTCGGCACAAATGTGCTGGGAGAAATCGATTTTTTTTTTTAACATTTCAAAGTGTAGCTTATGTGATGCTCTGGAACATAGGATGTGGTTTATGCAACACTAAAACGTCGCAGCCAGTTTGCGAATGTTGCATATAGCATCCCTAATTAGCGATGCTATTTGTGACACATAGTTTTACCATCACTTAAGGGACACTAGCATCACTTATGCAATGACCGCTCATTAAAAAGAAAAAACAGGACCGACGCTTATGTGACGGTAGCATTGAATAAGCGATAGTTCCCTTTTTTTTTTCAATTTGGCAGCATGGCTATGCCCCGTTTTTCTAGTAGTATGAGGGGACCACTTGTTTTTAATCTTATTATTCTCTAGGAAAAACACTCTACGATGTCAGAAAGGCAAGGGTTCCTTACAATTGGAAATCTTTTTTCCTAATAGGAAACGAGACTTTCCTAACGACCATTCTTTAGGAGAGCTTCCAAAATTGACAGCACACCTCTCCTTCCCCATCTTTCGGAGGGTCTCACCTCTAACTGCATTCCACAAAGATGAGGAACACCGGATCGCTTCACCTAACAATGCTTGCTTCCAGAGGATTCATCTGTGAACCTACAAGATATGCTCAAGGGTACGCTAGACCGCCATTGACTTGGGGCATGAGAAGAAGAGGTGCCCTAAGTCCTCATTTTCATGTAAAGAGCTTTTGCACCATGGTGGTAACCCACAAATTTTACTAGCCTTTGCATTGGTCCAAATTCCGTGATGGAGGATTTGGCACATAAGAACTAGTTTTGTTTATTTCAATGAGTGGATGCCAAAGAGAATGGAACTTAAACTCCCATCAAAAGTTCATCCAATCAAGACACCACTTCCTATTAAGCGTGACGTGAAGGTCCAAATTCTTCTTGAATCTTAGAGTTTTGTCAAGGTTATTGCCATTGAACCATATAATACCCTCACGGCGGTGAGGGTCCTAGCTAATGAGGAGGTGGCTCTTTGAGCGTTGCCAAGCAATGAATCTGCTCTACAAAAGGGTCCATTCTTCATAGTTCACTCTTACAACCCTCAAATCTAATCCACTGGCAAGTAACTTGATTCTAGAGATGTTTCCACAAACAGAAGCCATTGTTCCAAAGTTTCTTAGCTTTATGGAGGCCTCGTGTCTTCACACCTCTGATGCCCTTGATAGGAAACTAGATTGAATCACTGGGTCTAATGCCATCTGCTCTGGAAAAGGGTCGATTCTTCATACTTCACTCTTACATCAAGACCAATGTCCTCAAATCTAATCCACTGGCAAGTAACTTGATTCCAGAGATGTTTCGACAAATGGAAGCCTTTGTTCCAAAGCTTCTTAGCTTTATGGAGGTCCCATGTCTCCACAACTTTGATGCCCTTGATAGGGAACCAGATTGAATCATTTTGTGTAATACCGGTCGCCCACCGCCAATCCTCACTAACCGACTGTTTGACCTTGTTCCAACTCTTCCATAAAGACCAAACCGAATCAGAGCCACGTGGAGAAACGAAAAAGGGGAGAAGAGCAAGGTGAGGAGGCAAAAAGCCTTCCATCCCTAGAGGCCCATAAGCTTAAGCTAACTACTATTCCTAAAAATTAGCTTGGCCCAAGAGGCTTTACTATTGATCCAAGCCTTAACTACTCATTTTGCAGCTAACTTGTTGGCCATGCCTTCGATGTCAAGAATGCCCAAGCCACCTTGATCTTTATGGCTAATGCAAGTAGTCCATTTCATTTTGGGGATTCCCCTTCTATTGGGATCACCTCTCCACAAAATGTTTCTAGAGGTCCTTTCTAGTTAAACAATCTCTTGGTCTTTCCGTCTCCAATAAGAGAGAAAGTAAATAGTTGAAGAAATCAGGAATGTATTAATCACCATGGCCCTTCCCACTAGGTTGATCTGCATACCTTTCCAATAGGCCAATTTGTTATTGAGATTTGAGAGAACCTAGTTCCATCATCGGCCCATCGATACATCGAATCCCAACAGAATACCTAACAAGCGGAAGATTTGCCCATTGGGAATCAGCTGGCAGCCTTGGTGAATAAGGAACTTGGGTGGGTGTCCCACAACCGCCCTGAAAGCAGTTTTAGAATGGTTTATTTTGGATCCTGAAGCCATGCAGAATGCATTTAGGCATCTCCGGAATATCAATGTTTTATCATTATGTACAAAGGCATTCGTATTGTCAGCAAACAATCTCATGAACATCTGTTCTTGATTGAGAGTGAGGGAGAGGCAACGAATCTCGCCCAACCCAGCATAATGTTTCACAAGGCAGCTTAAACCATCAGTAGAAATAGCAAAGAGGAGAGGGGCCAAGGGGCATCCTTGCCTGATACAGCGTTTAAGTTTAATAGCTTGAGAAAGTTTACCATTGATGTTAATATGAGCCGATGCATATCCTAGCAATGTCGAGACCATCTTAGTGATTTTGTGATCAAAACGGACGTCTTTTAGAGATTGGAGAAGGAAGTCCCACTCAAGCCTATCATAGGCTTTGTCGATCCAATCTTAATAAAGATTACATCTTGAGTAGATTCTTTTGCGTAATCCAGTCCTTTCCACACGTCATTGATAGCTTCCAAGATGGAGCTCCCTTGATGAAACCTTTTTGGTACATTCCTAAGCTTAAGGTCTCACTCTGAAGGCATTGATTGTGTCTTAACTAATGCAAGCTGCAATCTTCACGATGTAGAACACTTCTACCTCCGTTGACAAGTAGACTGAACGCCTTAAGAAGTCTACAGAGAGATTGAATGCTCTCTGTATTCCTCGGTGTGGAGACTCGAGAGCAACGGACAATGAGAAGATGACGTAACACAGCGCAAGCTCTCGATTATGGAACTCAAGTTCCTTTTCCTTTCGCTAAAAAACTTATCATAGGACCAATCTCTAAGTTCGAAAGCTTTAACGATAAACCAAAGAAAGCTAAGAAATATGAGATTTTGTATTGCTCTAGTCATGCTAGCGAGTCGCGTACTTATTCTTTTCGTTGTTTGGCAGAAACGATGCTGATTGTCTACACGAATTGAGGGAAACATGTGCAGATTATTGGAGCCTAAATTCAGCTATTCCTATGATAGTCACATTTTCTCCGATGTAGACTAGTACGAATGGATCTAGCTATTCGAAAGGTTGCTCCAGTTGACTGATATCTGTTGTAGTTTCTGAGCTTCACAACGTGATCAACTCATAAAAACACAGACCCTTCGACTCTTCAACGAACAAATGCAGCATTTTCTGCGACTTGATTTGGACACATTTCTCAAAAATAAGGAAGAAAGAAGCATTGATTACGGATAATGATAACTATTGACACTTGATCTGACTTACGATCGAAGTAACACATTGATATGAACATATTCTCTACAGAAGAGATGCGTTAAATGTACAGAAGAAATCTCTGTCGCTGAAGCAGAGCAATTGCTGGAGATAGGAATCTTGCGTTTCCTCTGATATTTGACGTGATAGAGGAGAGCCTGAGAAGGAATGGCCAAAGTCCTCATGTTCCTGCGGAGATGAATAACCTGACATGAACAAGGCTCCACACTCCCCATATATAGAGCTCACAAAACTGTCTGCGTCAGGTTCGTTAGAAGTAGAAGGATCAAACCCTTTTTGTAAGTCTGGTAAGCTCGGCTCAAGTTCTTCTGAATGTCTGAATGAACATGCATGCGCATCTTTCTGTTCCGCAAACTCACCGGTATGGCGATCATGCATTTCGGCTGACGCAGAACGTGTGGCCGTTGTGTTGCAATCCTCTAACCTGAAGGTCTTCGCCTTGCAACCGTTCAACAGGCATTCCTGCAGATTTGCAATGTACGGATCCATTGTTTGACCGAAGCCACTGGTACTGTTGTGGCTCCCGCAAGGGCTGCCAACGGCGCAGAGCGATGGTGATTGGGCTGATGATGGCGATAACGTGTATGCTGCTGATGTTGTCGACGACGGTGAGGACGGCGAGGGGAAATGCGTAGATGAACGGGGCGAAACTGCTGGTGATGTGTTTCTAGTCTTTGGTTCCGCCTCTTGGACCTTCCACCTATGCCTCGTCAACTGACTCCCCGTCAAGCTCTGCACAACCTGCATGAAATCGGACGGATCCACGTGACGAACGGAGGGCTCAATTGTCTGGATTATCTGAGGTTGAATCTTTCCGAATCGACCCGCCACGATAGTTTGCACACCTAATGCTCCTGAAGTCATTGGCCTTTTCGTGGCCTTGAGGTTCTCAGGCATCACCATCATCGCAGCTTTCCTCTTCTCCAGCTTTGTTTCTGCACCAGAAGCATGTCCATGTTCATCTATTCTGCACGGCCGATTCGTGCCTCTTGGTTCGAAACCTTCCTCGTCAGAGTGTCTATATAGTGTACTCGTCCGCGTATGCTTCATCGCCATCTTTTGACCAAGCGAAAACTTTGATTGTCGTCGATGGACTGTTGCGGCAGACGAGGTAGACGGTGCCTTAAGCTGGATGCTACTCAGACCTCGAACCGTTATCCTGCTGAGGAGGAATGAAGATCTATTACAGATTAATTATCATGAGAAGCATTGCTGAAACTGATATCTCTAGGACTATTGTTTGAAAAGCCTGAATGTCTGAGAGTCAGAGAGGTCCAATAGCTGAGGAAACATAGCAAGCGCGGTAACCCGACCTCAGACTGACAGAAGGCCTATAGCTGAAGACGCAGAGCATGTAAAGCGACCCAAGTATCACCTTGCTTCGACCGCTTCCTATCTTGCTAATGACGGAACAGTGAATCAATCTTATAAGGGTGTGTTCAGATACGACGGTAGTGTTTTCGTGATTTAATTGGACTTTCACCGTGGTTCATTCATACAGAGCAGCGGCACTATCTCAAAAGGGAATATTAACTGTAATATTATTGGCTGAATGATATGAATAACCAATGAGAATGGGTTGTCAGAGCGGCACATAGGTGTTCCGAGGGGGTAAGCCCGTCTCAATGACTGATGGACCCGGAACACATTTGTGCCGTCGGGCGGTCTGAACCCAGCCTAAGAGATATGGAGTTCACTCATGTAAAGAATGCAGTCAGGCAACCGTGGCCGATCAAATCTTGCAGGAAAGTGGGCAGATCCGGTACTCATGGAGCGCCAACTGCAGCATTGTAATGATATAGCTCTGTAGGAGGAGGATGAGCTGTTCTGATAGTAAAATAATATATATCGATTTCAAGGGATCCACTTGCATGAAATAAACAAATTGTGAAATTTGGAAACGGCAAAAGGCATGTCATCTGTCGTAAAGGAGAACTAGATATTTCATTGCGTAGAGAGTCTTTCCCCGCCATGCTGGGACCTCAGATATGTCCAAGTTAAATCGACCACTGAAAAACCAAACCTGTTGATGTGACTTCCACAATCTAACTTCTCCCAGAGTCCCAGCACATCACGCTTTACTGTAAAGAACTTTGTGGCTGAGCTGTGACTTCGTTATAAATGAGAAACGCCCCTGTAAACACGGCTGGATTCTGAAATTTGCCATCTTAGTCTATTCATGATTGGGTGAACTCTGGAGCTCTATCGATCAGTTCAACTTTACAATGAATGGGATGTGGAACCAAAGAGAACTCATTCATCAGAGATCATTGATAGAGAACCGAAAGTGCAAGTGTACAATGAAGGCATAGTACGCATGTGTGATGCCTTTCGATATGCTGATTTGGGGACATCGCCCTAAGCTTTTGGGATAAAAAACAAACGGCTTACATAACACAAAGTAGTACAATTTTCCACGGAAACCGAATGAATATGCAGATAACGAACCAATTGTTCTTCGGATAACCTCTAGTTAAAGAGGACTTTTGGATAGCTCGGCTCTTAAATTGCGTTATGACCCTATTATGAGAATAAAGGCTTGGCTAAACAAGAATAAGTCATGGGATGAACTTAACAAAAAGGAGAACCTTTCCTCTTGAGTAGCATGAGATGTAAAATTTAGGATCTCATAGATCTTCTCTTTTTCCCCTAGGAAATTACCTCAGAAGGCTGAAAAAAGCAAGTTTCTCTCTATAAATTGAAAAAACAAGATGAAAACCCCTTAGCCTCAACAATGAGTGAAAACTGGCCATGATTTTATCAAAAACCTTTCCGTTTGGTGCCATTTCAACATTTCATGTGATTAAGGGGGCTAATGTCTCAAGGGTCAAGATGTTAAAACAAAAGATTTCACAATTGGATAGTTAGATTCACTAAAAGTGTCAGACATTGATCCACAGGGATCAGTGCATTTGATCCACATGGATCATTAATCCATAGGTATCAGTCTATTTGATCTATAGGGATCAATCCACGTGTGTGAGGGACAAGGGCCAGCTAGCCAAGGTCCCAAGCTCGGGGGATACCCTAAGGTACTTTGGTAGTAGTGGCAGTACTTGGGTAGTAATGGGAATAAGTGTTGCATGATGGCCACATGTTCACACTAGACTATTCCAGATCATTGCTATTTTTAGAGTATACCATTGCTATACTTAGAGTACAAGAGGGTATATATGGATGGGAGGAGAGTCAAACACACATCATTCAAGCAATTTCTAACAATTGGTATCAGAGCTACGAGTAGACTATTCACTCCCGTTGGTTCGTGGATCGCATAAGCATTCAAGAAGTGCTTTGTTGAAGGTGCTCGATGAAGAACAATCCACTTCCAATCTCTGTTGCAGGCAGTATCTGGACCCAAAGTATGACTTCTAGCCACTCCCTGGAAAGATCTCTGAAAGGGCTATCCATACGAAGAAAAATCTCCGAAATTGTATATTGGAGGACCAAGATATAGGCAAAGAATGGATATGGTTGGTGTAAATAGTTAAAGCATTAAGCCTTTTAGTTATGGATTTCAAAAAAAAAAACATGAATGCTTGTTCTGTGTGAGTCACGCCCAGACGTCCGGAGTGATCACACATATTTTGTAACAATCATCTCTATCAATACATTCTTTGATTCTCATTACTTGAAACCCAAACAAAAACCATCGCGCAAAGTTCTCTGTCTGGAAGAGAACGCTTCTCTCATCTGCAGACTCGTGTAGATACGCGACGTTTGCAAAAAATTCCAGGATTTCTGATAGCTGCTGAGAAATGGCACCTGGCTAACGATGTCTGGGGCCTCCTAGAAATTACGCGCGCAAGCTTGGCGCTCGCTGACGGTTACCTTGAGAGGCGGGGCCCGACATGGGGTATTCCTCAGAGAGTGTTCTTATGGATTTTCTGTTGATTTAACTCTCCAACATCTCTCTGCTATCGACTGCTATAGAAACCGAATGCGGCGACGATGATCTCTCCTGCAGAACAACGATGACCGAGAAGATGACCAAGAAAAAACTCACGCAGAGAAAAAACGATGAGAAAAAGTGTGATGGCTCTGATACCAATTGTTAGAAATTGCTTGAATGCTGTGTGTTTGACTCTCCTCCCATCCATATATACCCTCTTGTACTCTAATAATAGCAATGGTATACTCTAAAAATAGCAATGATCTGGAATAGTTTAGTGTGAATATGTGGCCATCATGCAACACTTATTCCCATTACTACCCAAGTACTCCCATTACTACCAAAGTACCTTAGGGTATCCCCCGAGCTTGGGACCTTGGCTAGCTGGCCCTTGTCCCTCACACACATGGATTGATCCCTATAGATCAAATAGACTGATCCATGTGGATTAATGATCCCTGTGGATCACATGCACTGATCCTTGTGGATCAAAGTTATGATCCCTATGAATCATCAATCTATCTACCACAACTAGGATAGTATCGCACTTCCTTTGGGTCCGCGGTAACCCGACTATGAAGTCCATGGATACACTATCCCAATTGTGATCTAAAATTTGTAAAGGATCCAAAAGACGTGGAGTCTTTATCCTTTCTGCTTTGTTGACTTGACACATAAAGCCTGTTAAACATAAGTGTGGAGATCTCTAGCTATCCAGGCCACCAAAATGTTCTTCTAACAAGCTGTATTGTCGTGTCAACACTTGGATGTCATGCACAAGGCACATCATGGGTATCATGCATGACTTTTCTTCTCAAATCTCAGGAATGTGGTACCCAAACCTTTCTGTTCCCTCTAACTATTCCATTCTCCTATGAGAAACTAGAATACGGAATGGACTTGTTCGCTTTGCTAGGGGAAGAAACAGCTAAAACTATCGCGTCTCCAATAATAGAGTCATCACTGATGGCTCAAATGTGGATCTTCCACCTGTGCTTCCTATAACTCTCGAAGCAATGAGCTTTCTAAAACTATAAAGCTCATTTGATACATTATTCATGATAATGCAGCAAAAACTATATTTTGTTTGCTCTTCTATATAGGATCTCCATGTGAAACTCCTGCATGAGCTCAGCCCAATGAGCTTGACTGCCTCGGAGATCTGGCTGACTACAAAAATACTGAAGTATATGGTGATCTATGTATACCTTAAAGTCTACACCATAAAGATAGTGTCTCTAGACTTTAAGTGCATATACCACTACATACAAATCCTATTCATGCACTGGCCTGTCATCTTGGCTCAAAACTATCCCTATGGCTTAAGCCACTAGCATCTATCTCTAACTCAAAGAGTTTCTGTGGATGAACCACTTGAGTATAGGAGCCTCTGCAACAGCTTGTTTTAGAGTATCAAAACTATCTTGCTACGCTTGTTTCCATGCAAAGAAACCTTGCCTTGAAGCAAGTTCATCATAGGAACCGCTATTGACGAATAAATACAAAAAGATAAATTTCTAATAGAAATCCGAAAGTCCTAGAAATGACCATAGCTGCCCCTCATCCTGAGGAGTAGGCCAAACTAAGATAACTGAAACCTTCTTGGGATCCAACTGAACCCCATCAATAGATATGCTATCCTCGGAAGAAACAATTAAATCTTCTCTGGATTAACTGAGTCTTATCATGATCTCTTACTCTAATCTGATGGTAGTCACTTATTTTACTAAATACAACGGCTCCATCTAGAATGTCTTAAAGATCATTAATCATGGGCATAGGATATCTGTGTCCGATAGTAATCTTATTGAGTGCTCGGTAGTTTTGTCTTTCTTCTTCACTAGGAGAACTCGTGCTATAAAGGGTGAATAGCTAGGTCTAATCAACCCTTTTCTGTAAGTCTTTCAAGAATAACTCTTGGAATTCTATTCTCACTTTCACTGAAAGTGCTGAAGCATTCCAAGTAGAGTCTTGATGACTACATGAGTTCATCATACTACACGATGAATGCATAAAAAATAAACTAACAATCAATTTTAAGCAACTTGGTAGCATTTACTAATCACATCTATTGGAGATCTGATTCTCCACAGATCAGTAATCACCTCCCCTCATGCTCAAACTTCATCAGTTTACTTGGTTACTATTTTAGACGATAGCTAAAAAGCTAGGTGAAGTTGCATACAGATTAGATCTTCCTCTAGATTGCAGATTTCATCTAGTATTTCATGTTTCTAGGGAGGATAGTCTAATAGAATGTATTGTTTCTTTGCAAGAAAGTAAAAGCACGGATCATTCTCCAGACATGATACTAAATCAGAGACAGAAGCGATTCAGGAATCATGTCGTCTAGGAGTATTTAGTACCCTAGAGAGGATTACCACTTAGGGATCAGAAGCTCTGGTTCGCTAGTACTTTTCCCTCATTGATCATTGAGGACAATGATCTTTAGAAGGGGGAGAGAGTGTCAGACATTGATCCACAGGGATCAATGCATGTGATCCCCAGGGATCATTAATCCACAAGGATCAGTCTATTTGATCTATAGGGATCAATCCATGTGTGTGAGGGACAAGGGCCAGCTAGCCAAGGTCCCAAGCTCGGGGGATACCCTAAGGTACTTTGGTAGTAATGGGAGTACTTGGGTAGTAATGGGAGTAAGTGTTGCATGATGGCCACATGTTCACACTATACTATTCCAGATCATTGCTATTTTTAGAGTATACCATTGCTATTTTTAGAGTACAAGAGGGTATATATGGATGGGAGGAGAGTCAAACACACATCATTCAAGCAATTTCTAACAAAAAGAACATAGAAATTCACTTGAACCTCAGATTGGATTACGGAAACCAGTGAATGACTAGATTACACATCATCGATCTCGTTTTCTTGTATCTAAATACTGCCAAGGTGTGGAACAACGTTATAGTCTTTCTTAGGGATTATTGGTCCATCTCGCCATAAACAGCTTTTCTAGTAGCGCCATTTTTCTACTCTGATTCCTTGAGAGCGGAGAAAACATGATAAGGTCTAACAAAAGATGCATATAAAGTCTTTTAAAACTTCCAAGGACAGCCTATAGAAAAAATCTCAAACATCACAGGGAGAAGATTTCAGAATCATAAGAACAAGCCATCATTTTGACATGTGATGAGCTTTATACTATAGAACAAGAAATTCGAAAGAAAGTAGATCCCCATGATGAGGATCGTGGCTTCCTCAGCTTGCATTGTAATTCACCCTAATTTTGTAGTGTCTTTGTCCTCGTAATATAGTTTAAGCTCAATCTATTGATGAAAAACACACGTATAAATAATGCAAAATGAGAACAAAATTGGTATTACGATATACCTTTGTTATAGATGTGGAGTAAGAGAAAAAAATAAAATCTGTAATTTGTAGGTATTATATACGTTTATGTTAGAAGTAATACCAAATTATATCTTCCTGAATTGTATTACCCTTCTTAGCAAAATCTGTAATTTGTAGGTATTATATACGTTTATGTTAGAAGTAATACCAAATTATATCTTCCTGAATTGTATTACCCTTCGCTAAGCAGCACTCATGTGATTTTTACAAAAAAAGAAACAAAAGAATAGTATCATCCAAACAATGTTTGAATGTTAGCTTAACAGTTATTCGCGTGAAGTAGATAGACGCAAAGATATAGTTTTGCTTTCTTAGTCCTTCAAAGACGTCAAAAATAGCTAGTGAAACATTGAAAATATTACCTTTTCATTTTAAAACTTGCTAATTGTATCTTGGATTGAATGAACATGATTTCACATTCTTGTCCATCCCACAAATTCATCTATTGTTGCAACAACTTCTTTAAGGTTGAAGTGAAGGGAACCTCAATGGAGGATTAGAAAAGAGATGAATCTTTTGGTCCACATCTTCTATTTTGTAAAGATGTTTATTTTAGATTCAAATTTCAAGTGTCAAAAATTAAAAATAGAAATAGTCATTCCCATCACTACAACAGATCGATGGTATACCGAGGTTTTTACCAAGGAAAATGAACGCGGCTTTATTAGCTGCGACACCGGTGTAAAGGTCGATGTGCGCGTCGGTACCAAAGCGTCGGTATATGCATCGGTAATACCGGTGCCCATATCGTCGCTTATACCGACGCCTCTGCTGGACATACTGTCGCCTATCCGTCGCCTGCTGGGTGTACCGACGCTTATTCCGATGACATTACTGGGAGTACCATCGTGTATACCGACTACCATACCTGCAAAATTGTTTTTGGGCAGAGTGTGTTGTCTTTTGCTACAGCAACATTACCATGATGTTGCTTAACAAAAGACAATACACTCTGCCCAGAAAAAACTGAGTACATGTGATGTGTACTCTAATGAAAACCGAAATATGATTTCATGAAACAGAGTATTATTGGACACAAAAGAGATAATGGCAGAATGAACCATGAACCATGTACAAAAGAGGTTAAATATTTCAACAATGAAGCATGTACAAGAGTGTGGGAAACCACTGTCATATATGACGCTTTTACAAGATGTGGCAAAGCAATGCATTGCCATATGAAAATCAAATACAAAATATTGGTGTTCCACTACCATACACATGCAAAGAACGTTCCATATCAACAGTCCTGCAACAAAGAACATTAATGAAATGAGATAAATTCACATGAAAATTACAAACAAGAAGTAAAAACCAAGTTTATAAATTAATTACCTCATCGCAAATGCTCCCATGAAACTACCGCACCGAGTCCCTCCAAGTCCTCCGATAGTGCAATCAACCCATGACTATATCCGTAAGACTCCTCCGTTCGTGTTGGAGGACGACCCATTGCCAACTCTTGAAACAAACATACAAAAAATTACAGAAACATACATGAGAAATATAACACAAATAAATTCAATAAAACCAATGAAACCCAATTTGTTCTCCATGTATCTGAACAATTCAGTGACACTACTATCTGACCATCCATAAATGGATTGCAGATTGAGCATCACGAGTGAAGCACATAGTACAGATATCTTTGCTCCATTGTAAAGTGGTAAACGAGCTAATCTTCGCATGTTTTCATATTCTTCATCAACTTCTAATCATGGAATTTCTATTGTGTCCATGAAACTCTCGACACCTTCTTCATCATCATGATCTGCGTCCATCTCATAAAATTCTTCAAGCATCTCTTCCATATGTTCATTTTGTGTAATATTATCAGTGCTTGCTTGTACGTCTAAGTCCTTTTTTGCCCTCTTTTGTCCATGAGAGGTTGTCGGTGCAATGTCATTTGGGTCCATCTGCTCACCTGGGGGACCATGCGAATGATAGCGTAGGTTTTCCAGTCGACTCCTATCAAAGGATCCATACTCTCTAATATGTGCAGTACAAATCCGTCATTTTCGATAAATTTGATACTTGCATTGTGTGCAAGGACATGCCATTCTCTCTTCAGGATCCAAAGAAGCCATCTGCTACAATATGGACATTTTAGAACATTTGTTTTTATTAAACCAAAAAATCTAACTCTCAAGACTTAGATCTGAAATACTAAACCTAAATACTTAAATACCTAAAAAAACTTAAAACCCTAATTTTAAAACCCTAATCTATATAACTATCCTATTTTATCTATATATTTGGATTTTTTCTTAATTGATCCTATTTTATATATTTATTTATTTATTTATTTATTTATTCAGATCTTTTTCCTCTTAATTGAGTTATATGTATGCCTAAATCCTAAAACCCTAATTTTAAAGATCTAGACCTAAATTATGTACATTTCTATACACATGTGTATATACATGTATATATGTATTATATGTGTATGTGTATGTGTGTATATATGTTATGTAGGTGTTAAAACCCTAAAACCCTAATCCAAATGACTTAGACCTAAAACATGTATAATTATCCCACTTTATATATATATATTAATTATACAAGCCAATTTTCCTCTTAATTAATCCTATTTTTATATTTTTTATACATATATTTAATTAAATTTTTTAAAACACTAGTCCTTTTTATATTTATTTATGTATATAATTATCTTATTTTAAATATATATTTATTTATATATTCAGATTTTTTCCTTACTTCATCCTATTTTTATATATTTAATTATAAATATTTAATTAAAATTTTTAAAACACTAATTCTTTTTATATTTATTTATCTATATAATTATCCTATTTTATATATATATTTATTTATATATTTAGATTTTTTCCTTACATAATCCTATTTTCATATATTTAATTTTATATATTTAATTATATATATTTAATTATATATATTTAATTAAATTATCTAAAGCACTAGTTCTTTTTATTTTATTTATTTATATAATAATCTTATTTTATATATATATATTTATTTATATATTCAGATTTTTTCCTTACGTAATCCTATTTATGTATATTTAATTTTATATATTTACTTATATATATTTAATTACAACCCTAATGTTAAAATTCTAGATCTAAAATATGTATATTTTTGTATGCATGTGTATCTACATGTATATATGTATTATATGTGTATGTGCATGTGTGTATATATGTTATGTAGGTGTTAAAACCCTAAAACCCTAATCTTAAAGATTTAGACTTAAATCTGAAATACTAAAACTTAAATACTTAAACACCTATAAAAATCTAAACCCCTAATCCTAAAACCCTAATCATATTTTATATATATATTTATTTATATATTCATATTTTTTTTTCTTTTTTTCTCTATATTTTTTCTTAATATAAATATAATTGAGTTATATATATATGTCTAAACCCTAAAACCCTAGTCTTAAAGATCTAGTTCTAAAAATATGTATATTTCTGTATACATGTGTATATACATGTATATATGTATTATATGTGCATGTGTATGTGTGCATATATGTTATGTAGTTGTTAAAACCCTAATCTTAAAGATTTAAATCTAAAATATGTATATTTTTGTATGCATGTGTATCTACATGTATGTATGTATTATATGTATATGTGTGTTTGTGTATATATGTTATCTACGTATCAAAACACTAAAACCCTAATCAGAAAGACTTAGACTTAAATCCGAGTTATATATATGTCTAAACCCTAAAACCCTAATCTTAAATATCTAGACCTATAAAAATCTAAACCCCTAATCCTAAAACCCTAATCATATTTTATACATATACTTATTTATATATTCAGAATTTTTTTCTTATTTTTCTCTATATTTTTTCTTAATATAACTATAATTGAGTTATATATATGTCTAAGCCCTAAAACGCTAAGCTTAAAGATCTAGACCTAAAATATGTATATTTCTGTATACATGTGTATATACATGTATATATGTATTATATGTGCATGTGTATGTGTGCATATATGTTATGTAGGTGTTAAAACCCTAAAACCCTAATCTTAAAGATTTAAATCTAAAATATGTGTATTTTTGTATGCATGTATATCTACATGTATGTATGTATTATATGTATATGTGTGTTTGTGTTTATATGTTATCTACATATTAAAACCCTAAAACCCCAATCAGAAAGACTTAGACTTAAATCTGAAATACTAAAACCTAAATACTTAAACACCTATAAAAATCTAAACCCCTACTTCTAATACCCTAATCATATATATATATATATATATATATATATATATATATATATATATATATATATATATATATATATATATATATATATATATATATATATATATATATATATATATATATATATATATATATATTCAAATTTGTTTTCTTATTTTTCTCTATATTTTTTCTTAATATAAATATAATTGAGTTATATGTATGCCTAAACCCTAAGACCCTAATCTTAAATATCTAGACTTAAAATATGTATATTTATATATATATATATATATATATATATATATATATATATATATATATATATATATATATATATATATATATATATATATATATTATATGTGTATGTGTATGTATGTGTAAATAGCGTAGAAACCCTAATCCTATTTTTATATATTTGATGTAAAAAACCAAATTCAAAATAAAAAACTTATATATTTAATTATATATGTTTAATTAAAACACTAGCTTATGTGTGTATGTGTGTGTGTGTGAATGTATTCATGTGTGTACGTATGTGTGTGTGTGAATGTATGCATGTGTGTATATGTGTATGTGTGTCTATGTATGCATGTGTGAGTATATGAGTATGTATGTACATATGTGTGTGTATGTATGTAGGTGTGTACATGTGTGTGTTTATGTATACATGCATGTGTGTATATGTGTGTATGTATGCATGTGTGTATATATGTGTGTGTATGTATGCATGTGTGCATGTGTGTGTGTATGTATGCATGTGTATTCATGTGTGTGTATGTGTATGTGTGTGTATGTATGCATGCATGTGTGTGCATGTGTGTGTATGTGTGTGTATGTATGCATGCATGTGTGTGTATGTGTGTGTATGTGTGTATGTGTATGCATGTGTATACATGTGTGTGTCTGTATACATGCATGTGTGTATATGTGTGTATGTATGCATGTGTGTATGTATATTGCATGTGTACATGTGTGTGTGTATGTATATTGCATGTGTACATGTTTGTGTATGTGTATGTGTGTGTATGTATGCATGCATGTGTGTGTATGTGTATGTGTGTATTTATTGTATGCATGCATGTGTGTATATATGTGTGTGTATGTATGTTTGTATGCATGTGTGTGTATGTATGCATGTGTGTATATGTGTGTATGCATACATGTGTGTATATGTGTGTGTATGTATGCATGCATGTGTCTATATATGTTTGTGTATATGTATGTGTGTATATGTGTGTGTATGTGTATGTATGCATATGTGTATATATGTGTGTGTATGTTTGTGTGTATGCATGTGTGTAAATTTATATGTGTGTGTATGCATGCATGTGTGTATCTGTGTGTGTATGTAAGCATGCATGTGTGTATAGGTGTGTGTATGTAAGCATGCATGTGTGTACATGTATGTGTGTATGTATGCATGTGTAAATGTGTAAATGTTGTTGAGATATCAAGCTCAACATGTGATGATCCAGGATGACACATACCACTTTTTCATTTCTCTGACATGTATAGTGGTCACGTTGTCGGAAGGATTTCCTCACTTTAGTTGTCATATGGAAAAATAAAAATATTTTGCTTTATACTCGGTTAAATGATATCTCCCTCACAAAATTTTTAATGTATTGATTTAAAATGACTAATGTTACTCTCTTAGTACCTGCTGGCAATAAAAATCATGAGGAGCTGGACTGAGCAAAGATCTTCTTATCTAAAAGCCTCAAGTTTATAGTTGGATACAAGGAAGTATTATGACATATATTTTAATCATGCTCATATGTGTGTATATGCATGGGTATGTGTCATGTGTATGCATGAATATTGATGTTGATTACAAGGGTGTGAATGTATTACAATGATTAGGGATCTTTATGTTTATGTTCTTGTTTATGTGATTTCTTAAACAAATTAAGATATGTATATAATTATGTATTCCTAAAAAAATTCCTACTCTTGTACATCTATACTTGTCTGCTTAACTGTATTTATGTTGTTAAATAAATGTGCTTTAGTTGTGTTAGATATGAGTAGTAAGTTATTAGGCCTTTATGCTTGCCTCCTTTGATGAACAAGAAAACTTTGAGAGTATAAGAATTTGTTCCTATGAGTTTGCCTATAGGAAAGTTCAAGAACCATATGTATACTTACTTTTTGAATATACCTATTTATTTTTCATAGTAAAATCATCCTACCCTATTATTAACCTATGTGATTATTTACCTTAGATTATCAATTTAAAATAGTTAGTTTATCCTAAGTCCTTTGTTAAACCCATGTGTAAATTTGTGCTTATAAACCTTTGTTACTTCGTGATTAACATATGTTTAATTATTTATTAAATAATTATTAAAAATAACTATTAAATAACTATGATAAATAACTAAATGGCTAATTAAATAACTATCAATGACTAATTATAATAGTTATTAATTATAACATATACATTAAATAACTTAATAAATTAATAATTATTTTATTGTTTTTCATGAAAATATTTTATTAGAATACTAACTAAATTTTACGTGTGCATAAGTGAAGTTATGTGTGTTAATTAACTAAGTGTGTGTACTAGTTAATTAGTAAATGCATAGTGCGTGTGATGTGTATTAGTTAAGTAGGTATATGTCATAGTTATCTAGTTGAGTGCATGCGCACATAGGTTCCTATGTATGTATATATATGTATTAAGAAATGTGTTTTTCTTTTCTAATGCTCCTCTGTCTACAAGTGCGTACGAGAGAGAAAGAGAGAGAGAGAGATTGGATGAGCTTCTATATTCATTACATGCATTGTATCAACCAGACGCTCACGCAAGTACTCGTGCTTCACCATCTCCATGAGAAGCTCTGTTTCTATCCGTTTGACAATCTGTCTTATGGATGGGATGCAGAGAGAGAGAGTGTCCTGTAACTCTTGTATTCCCCCCCCCCCTTCCTGCTCACCTCCAGCAGCTACATCAAAAATTTACACACGTAGTCATTGCTCAAGATTTTCACAAGAGAGAGTTATGGCTGACGCTGTAGAGAGATCTTTTTACTTCTCTTGTATGATACTGGTATCCAATAGTGGTGGTTTTTTGTCTTTTTCGATACAATTCTCATTCTTCATCTTCGAATTCTACCACAAAGAACGTACGTACTTTGATGGAATATCAGATAACCTATACCTTCATAGGATTTAATGACGTACAACGCATGTCTAATTTGCTGGATGTTTTGGCATTAGGAAAAAAGGTGAACCCTGGATGGGCCTTTTAGCTCAAGGAGTGATTAGTGATGGACCAATCAGAAGAGGGTGGTGGCCACAGTCTATACCCTATAAAATACTAGGCTGAAGGGGGAAGAGGGGACAAGATTCCTCTATGTTCAGGGTTGTCTTCTAGAGAGAGAAGAAATCTCGTAATCAGGCTGGGCCCAAAAATTCAAAATTTTTTAAAAGTTGTAAAACTCATCATAATACCATTAAATGACCTCCATATCACTTTTCAGGGTCAAAAGTGCTATTTTTGACTTCTAATTCAAAATCTGTGCATGTTTGTGGACTAAAAAAGTGACTTTTTTCAAAATGACTCAAAAAACTCTATTTTCCCTCTTCAAACTCCCATTTTCATACCCAAAACCCAAAAAGTCATATTTTTCACCTCTATTCCCTCCATACCATACAACAAAAGCATTGTTTCTCCTCCTACCATTCTCCCAACTTCTCCAGCAATGACAACAACTCTTACTCCCATGGAAAGCTCCAGAGCTCGTAGGAGACCAAAGGACGAAGTTCACACAATGACGTGCCACAACATCAAAACAATGGGAGGAAGTTGGCTACCACAAGAGTTTTGCAAAGGTGCATGGGTGTACATGCAGCCATCTGGACTTGGTCCTCATCGTGTTCGAGATCGTGGAAATTTGGATCTTCATTGGAAAGGTAAGCTCTTAGGCTTCAAGCAGCAAACACATGGTGGGATGGTTGCTATTGTACAACATGTCTTCACAGTTTCAACCATGAAGTTAGAAAACTCCAATAGAATTAGATATCCAATCCATTGTGAGTATTTCTATTTTCTCAATGCTTCATGGTGTTAAATGTCTTAATTACTCATCTCATATGTTTTTCATTGCTACAGTCATATTTCCTTCTAGTTTAGTGGAAGAGCAACCACTTCATAGTCTCACAGGAACTTTCAAAGCATTACATGCAGACATTGGGGCATTAGTGTTTCCAGATGTACCTCCTACTAAACTTATTCGTGAAAGGATCTTCTTTTACACTCACAAGTACATTGTTCCTTCCACAGATGGTGAATATGGAAGGTTGGAGATTATCAAAGTTGACTCTCTTCTTAGTTTAGAGTGGCCAAAACCTGATTTTTGGTCCATATCATCTTTCAAGCGTAAGATGGTGATGGACATACATAACTCTTTGAAATTCACACGAGTATCTAGATCAATAGGTCTTCATTGGACTCTACCAATCCATTGCTTTGTTTTCATATTTCAAGGCATTCCTTTTGTAGGAACTCCTACAATGTTCCTATGTAAAGATATTACATACGAAGCAGTAGAAGGATTGTTAGGGGAAAACTGGGGTTATGTAGAAGGATTGTCAAAAGGGGATAGATATCATTGTAGAATTGGTGACACAGGTATAGGGTTTCGCTATTTAAAACATCGCACCTCATTGTACATCAGATTTTATTATGATCGTTGGATGTGTAAACTAGGAGAGTGGATACCTTTGCAAAGCTCGGAGGGATCTTTAGCTTCATTTGAAATTAATGTGAAGTTACCAAACAATGATATGGAGGTGGTTTTAGTTAATCAACATTGGAACTTGGCCAACTTGAGAGAGCACTTACTTATCATGGGATATGACGATCTTCATGATTTCAAATTTTGAATACGAGGGAACAAGGTAAGAGTTGTATTCCATATATACATATATATATATATATATATATATATATATATATATATATATATATATATATATATATATATATATATATATATATATATATATATATATATATATATATATATATATATATATATATCTTATTCTATCACTATTGTTCATGATTTGAAAATGTTTACTCTTTTATGAATTGTCCACAGATTGGAAAGAGATTGGAAGACAAAATCAAGGTTCTTGCAGATTGGAGCATGGATGGAACTGACATTTCATTGTCATAACTCTTTTTTGTAAAGATACTGTGAAACCTGTAAACAAACCTATTTTTGCAATGAAAAATTTTTCACATTTTCTTCAAGGATATTTTGGCCACATTCTACTTGTATCTGTACATTCTCAAGGTTTTTCTTGAAAGAGCATTCTTATTGTTTATTTCCTTTGATGTGATCTCAAATGTCAAAGTTTTCCTTTTCAAGACTCTTATGTTTTAATTTAAGGAAAAGTCACTTCTATGAAAAAGTGGGACCCATCACTTAAAAATTCTAGAAAAGTTATAAATAGGAGTCCTCTCTCCTCATTTCTCACTTTTGCAACCACATTGAGTGTTAGAACAGTCTGCATTTGCAAGCTATGGTTTCCACCTCTGTACCTACTAAGAGTGCACGCCACAAGTTTCTAGAATTTTTGGAGGATTCAAATTATAAAGGTCAACATGACCTATATGATCTTCTCTCCAAGGTTCCTGACCTCCATGGAACCGTGCAAATGAATGCCGATGCTTTGGAGGAGCTACTTCAATATATGCAAGTTCATATATTGCGTTTCTCCATTGAAATACCACCATATGATGGAACTTGGGTTCCATGTGACCTTCTCACCTACATTCACAAAGGTGATGAGGCTTTTGCAAAACGATTGAAACGGTTCCAGGCAATTGCAGAGGAAGCAGGGCAACTTCTTGATGAAATTGTGCCACTTATAAGGAAATTGAATAGGAAACACAAGATGGGTGCAAAATATCTTTCATTCATTGCTGCCACAATTTTCTTTGTGAATGAGGAACCAGAACCAATTCCTCATGAGATCCCTCATCTTCTTACAGGTGGTTTTGTCGAGGATAAAAAGGAACCACCTCAAGAACCCTTGAATCTCCTATTAGAGAGAGAAGCTATTGAGAAAACTTATCCTCTTGGTGTGGATGATAAGTTGAAAGAAGTGCCTAAGCCATCCACCTCTTCGGAGCAAGAAGCAATTATTCCAGAGGTGGAGATTGAAACTTTTTCAGTGGTTCTTGTCGAGGGACAAGAATATTTGTTTTTACGTGATGTAGAGAAGGCATTTGGGCTACGGCTTGATGAATGCCTAAGTTTGTTTTGTACTTTGTCAGAGTGTCCTTTGGATAGTACCTCTGAGTTGTTGGAGAAAAAGTGTTTGCCATTTGGTGACTCAGTGGCCGACACAATAAAATTGGTTTGCAATGACATACTCACAAGTGACCATGAACATATCACAGAAGAACAATTTAATAATGCACAAGAAAGGATATTGGAATAAAAAATTCCCGCCTCACCAGTAATCGAGCAGAGTGGGATGTCCCACTCCAGCATTAATTTACAACTTCAAGAGAGAGGAGAAGAAGAAGATAGAGTTCAGGATGTAAGTATCTTCAATTCATGTCATTCATTCTTACAAACACATGCAGCTACTAATCATAAAACTTTGTGCAGGAGGTGATTGAAGTCGACAAGTTTGCAGCAAGGAGCGGAGGTGATCGAGTGGCTCGTGGAGGTGGCTCATCCCTTGCAAACTACATTGGGAAACTTCCCAAAGACCATTTTGTAATTATCCATAAAGAGTTCAGTCCTCAGGGCCACTTCATGACATGGTGTCTAAAGGCCTTAAGTAAATTGCTTTGTTTATCAACCATTACACAGGGGAGTAATTGTATCTTTTTAGTTAAGAAATCCCTTGTAGCTACAACCTTAGGTTCCAACTTCCGTGGAAAGGTCTTAGGCCAAATAGGTATATCTCTAGGTCTAGGTGTTAGAAATGTTGATCAAATAGCAAACTCAATTTTGACTTACACCCTACCCATGGATTTGGAGCGTCGAAAGAGAGTCATTGAGACACTCAAAGCCAGTTGATGTAAACAATTGAATTAATATCAAATTTTCACTTTGCTTTATTTACAATTGTCTCAAGTATTTCTTTTTCAGTATATTATCTAAAATTCTTTTGGACTTGCATGTGATGTATTGATGTCATGTAGGGCATTGGGAGGACCTTTAGTTCCATTCTATTGGACTCTTGATCATTGGGTATGGCCCCCATTAAGGTCTTCTAGGGCATTGGGAGGCCAAATAAGGCCCTGCCACAGAAACGCGAGAGAAGGCCCTGCAAAACGTTTGCAGGGCCTTCTCCCGCGTTTCTGTGGCAGGGCCTTATTTGGCCTCCCAATGCCCTAGAAGACCTTAAATGGGAGAAAGAAGGTCCAAAAGAATGAAACTAAAGATCCTGACATGCCCAAGGTTACCTTACATGAGACTGAACCTTCACTAGATGGATATTTTCAAGAATGCAAATGCTCTAAGTTTCAAAATGCTCTGCTCATATGTTTCAAAGGTATAGGGAGGTCAAAATTTGTTCATATTAACTACCCCTGAACTAGCTTTACTAGTCATGATCCCTCTTTCATATTTCAAAGGTTTTGTAGGGCATTAGGAGGCCAAATAAGGCCCTGCCACAGAAACGCGGGAGAAGGCCCTGCAAAAGTTTTGCAGGGCCTTCTCCCGCATTTCTGTGGCAGGGCCTTATTTGGCCTCCCAATGCCCTACAAGACCTACATGACCTTAAATAAAAAAGAAATTTCAGTACAGGGATATTATCACTAGATCAAAATGACAAGATAAGAAAACAATCATTCATATATGAGAGATTATCACAAGAAAACACATGGAAATGTAAAATGACTGCTCATGTTTCATTCTAAATAATGAGATTATAAATGGAATAGAGGAAAAGTGCTAATGTTTCATTGAAAATGGCAATATTTACAAAAAATCTCTTGTCCATAGAGATCAGTTACAAAACTTAGCTACGATCACCCCTAATTCTCCTAGCTAACTGTATGTCCTTCGGTTGTATAGTGACTCGCTTAGCATGGATGGCGCACAGGTTGGAATCCTCTAGCATTGATATCAAAAATGCTTCAGCTGCCTCTTGTAAAGCTTCTAAAGCTAGAGCTTGGATCCTTAACCCTGCACAATACCTTTGTAACTCTTCTTTGACCACCCTTGCAAAGGGTCTTCTAGGTATGAGAAGCTCAGCTGTCTTTTGATAGTGCCTTATCTCTGCAAATGCCTTCGTATATCTTCTTCTTCGTTGTGGTGCTCTAGCTTGTGGTGGTGGTGGTCTTCGTTGGACATTTTCTTGTGGTCTTGGTTGGGGTGGTCTACGACGAGGTTGAAAGAATTTCTTCTTCCGTTGCACACGTCTTGAGCTTTCTCCTTGTTCAGGATGTTGTTGCTGGCTTTGCTCTCTCTCTTGATCATTGGGTATGGCCCCCTGATTTGATGGTAGTGTCTTTCCCGCTACAGTAACCCTATGATTTGTAGGTATTTCTTCGTTACCCCATGGTGGCAATGTTTGACTCTCATCACTTGATTGTGAACGTTGTTGAGACACATCCTCATGCGATTCATCAAAATCATCATCAGAAACTACCTGTCTATGAGCACGCTCCTTCACCCTTGTCTTTGTTGGTCTCTTTGGTGATGGAGGCTCATCATATGATGATGGTGGTGATTGGGGTTGATTTACGGCCTTTTCCCTGGATTGCCCATGTTCCACTTGTTCATGCAACTGTTCACTCCCAGAGGTATGGCCACCACCTATTTCGCGATGGGATGCAGAGCGCGAGACACTACGTCGCCTTCTGTGGTGATTCATCCATGGTGGCTTCTGAGTGCCTTGCACATAGGTAGGAAAGTTAATGGGAATCCTTCCTTGCAGTTTGCTTTGTTCGTGCCATCCTCTATAGTGCTAGAATGTTGAAATGAGACAATGAGTCTCCTTTTATAATGTTTCACTTAAAAAGGTTCTGTTCACATCTGAATGGACAAAAAATAGTTTAAAAATTAAAAATTACCTGAAAAAATTGCAAACAAGAGATTAGTGTGTAGCAAACCTTATGAATTATTCAGAAAATGCCATGAATGTATTAAATGACTTCACTTCCATGATGAACCCTGTCGTGTTCTTGTAGCCCGCCATTGAGCATGACGTAAAGGTCCCAATGATGACTTCCATTTTTCACTAGCTAAGTTGTGTTGATTAAATCTTGCAAGTTTTGCAACTTTCGACTCCTTGGCTTGTTCCATTGCATATGTCCTTGAAAATGCAGTACGATAAAACCAATTAAACATCTCTTCCATATAGTTTGATTGCATTGCACCACCACCATGTCGTGTGTTCTCGAAGTAAACACCTCTAGCCTTGTAATGTGACTTCTCCATTCCTTGTGTACTAAAAATCTCCAATGAACCATATCGATGCATAAAAAATGCTCCATGTGCAAATAAAATATGCTAAAATGATATAAGTACATATAACACAATCTTATCAACAAGAAAATTGAAAAAATAAGAAAACTTACAATGTAATGTGTAATATTGCTCTCTCCCCAAGATAGGATGAAACACTTTTCAAACTCCATTAATGTATCTTGAAACAACTGACGGTCATTTTTGTTGGAGCTATTAAGACTCATTAAACCTACCAACTTATCTAAGCATGACCAAACCTTCTTTCGCCTATTACTAAGGTCACTTTGAGAATCATTATCAGTGGTGATCATGCACAAGTCTTTCCATAGCTCCCTGCATTCATTTTTCTTAGGGCTTACACCTGTTCTGAAAAATTTTCTTGCCTTCTTCCCTATCATTGACACTTGTTGCAAACTATTTTGCGATTCACCAGGTTTTTTGACAACTAGAGTTACATTACCACCATGACAACCAATCGAATTAAGCAACTCTTCCAATTTTTTGATTGCTTGTACAGATTTATCAATTGGCTTCATGGAAAATGCATATTCTATGTGGAGCTTCAATAATCTATCAAATATTCTCATGAAAGCATGCAATGTGCAAAAGTGAACATTAACTAATCGAAATGGAATAATGGGATTCCAATCTTTATCTAATGTGTCACGGTTAGGTATTTCTAACATTGGACACCTTAACAAAGGTCTATCCCATTCCGTGGAAGTAGGTGCATCTATGTATTCATCTAAGCTAGATAGTACTTTTTGTTGTCCCTTTGTTACTTTGTAGCCTCGAGTACAAAATGGACATGGATAATGAGCAGATGCACCTTGCTTGCAACCTAACATGCATTTGATAGTTTTTAAATCCCCACCCAAGTGCCAATCTATCTCAAAATCACCAAAGTTTTCTATGTGGAGCTTTGCACCATGAATTTGAGAAAGTATTACTTTAGTGATCCATGGGGTCCTACTAAAAATCCATGAAAGAACATCATTGGATTCTTTAGGTACTTCAATAGCACCTAACCACCATATTTCTTTCTCGGATTGAACACTATATGTAGACTTAGAGCTAGAGTTACAACTTTCATCAGATATGGCATTTCTCATAGCTTCATTCATGAGTGTCAAACTCAATCTCTCCATTCGTCGTCCCTTTATAATCTGGCATTCATCTAACTTCAATATAAACTGTAATTTGGTATTACAATCTGCATAAATTAGCAAAATCTTTATAACATCAAAATACAATGTATATCAAGGTAACAATAGTGCACATACCTGGTATAGTAGATTTGTAAAATTGAACCATTGCCTGTTGAAGCCTCTCCAAATCCACGAATATGTTGTTGTACTTTGTGTAAGGAAATCCATTTCCAACTGCGCTTTTCAACTCTTTTTTGGATGTAGATAAATGATAAATAGACATAGGCATAATATCCTCTATATATAAGTAGTTTCCAACAATACTAGTTATATCTTCATTGGACATTGACTTCTTTAGCGATACCTTGTAAGGAGATGGAAACATATTCTGTAAAATACCTTCTCTTTCTAATGAATGCTTCAAAAGGTTGTACAATGCACTGTATCTTTTAGTACTAATTCCTGCTTCATCACATACCATCTGCACGTCTCTAGGAGTGATAATAACTTGTAACTTTTTTGTGAAATCTTTAATCACTTTCTTCTTGATAAGGTTTCCTATCCGTGACTCCAAAATACTAACCACCTGCTTGTTGGTCAAACAAGAATTTAATAACTTGAATTGATCCTCTGTTGTTGATGATGCATTAACATCTTCAACGAATGACCTACATAACAAGAAAAAAAAAATATATATATATATACATATAAAAGTCTTCCAAAAAGAGAAACAAATACAAGCCAAACCTTATTGCAAAAACTCGTCGTTTGCGTGCTCCACCACCAATTGAAAGAGTGTCAAAGGATGTTAATGATCGTCTCCTACGTCGCATCCCAAGTGGAGTCTCTCTCAAGTGTTTGACAGTGTTTTTTAATTTCTCAATTGTTCTCTCCTTTTCTTCCATATGCTTTTCAAGCTCTACAAGCTTTTCTTGTAAAGATATGATTGTGCTTTCAAAAGTGACCAACCTTGTATGATTTAGTTGATATTGTTGAATCCAATACTTAGGAATGGCAGTTGAATGTGTAGATAATCGTTGACAATAACCTAAGAGCCCAGCTTTACCGGCACCGATGAACTGAAGTAAAGTTGAGAGGTTATGGAATGTTGGATGGTAAGAAGACATTGGATCAGGAGGGTATAATGAACCATGAGTCCAAAGATCAATATTCTTTTCTCCAGCTTCACGACGCTCATTTTGAGAGTTCACATCATTGTTGCATTGTGTATTTGGAGCAAACTCTCTGGGCACACGAACATGGATACTTGTTGATGCTGGGGCATGAGGACGTCCTAATGTGAGGTTTGTAATAGGTGTCAACACCATCTTTTCCAACAATTAAACAATACTGAGAAAGAGACCAGAAATTTGTTTGGAAGAGATGCTAGAGCATGATTTTCTCAAGAAAAGTTTGTTTTCTTGGATGAGGATGGGTCACAGTGTGTTTTTCCACTGAGAATAGCCAAAAATGTTGAAATTTTGAAAAAGTCATTTTTTGGGTGAAGAGTAGTTACGGATTTGATGATGTGGCACTCTACTTTTGGAGGGATTTTAAAAATATTGCTTTTTGAAAAGGAAAATTAAAAACTAAACTCAAAAAAGGTCACTTCTAACATATATATTAAAAAATGAGCCCTTTCAAGTAAATAAACACTGAAATTGAGACTTAAAAAAAAAAATCATTTTTTTATTCCCATACATGCTCGAGTTTGATGATGTGGAAAGTAGATTCCCTTTCTCTCTCTCTAAAAGAAGAGAGAGAGGAGCCTAGTAAGCCTTAAAAAAAGCCTACTCCAGCCTACTAAAAAGTGCCCTATTAAATGCACTTTGTCCCCTTAGACAACAGCAGAATGAGGCTTAATCCCTGAAAATTAGGGATCCTTACAAGGCCCATGCAGGGTTCACCCTTTTTTCTAATGGATTGCAATCGCTTTATAATTTCAGGCGGATGTGACTGCAAGCTGTGCTACGCACAACAATCAAGGTTTTGGACTGGGAATTTGTGGAGAGTAGGCGCATATCTGTGAGGTTTCCTAATCTTATAGATATTGATCTAACTCTTGCATGACGTTTTGCAGTACCCAAAAACCCAAGTTCTATTAATGTACTTTTCTGTCATAGATACCTCAGAGTCCATTTGGACGTTGATGCATATGATCCATTGTCTATTAAGCACTTCCTCCATGTTCAACAGTTGTCTCTCACTGCACTTGATGAATGTTTAAAGATAAATCTATTACGACGTATGAACTCTCTATCAACATAAAAGTTGATGGTGATCCAAGCATGAAAGATCTAGGGCCTGTGTCTAAAGGATGTTAGAATCGAGCGATGGCTGAAGAGCACGAGAGCAGTAATGATTTGAAAACTGTAAAAGCTCCTTTAGTTTATGGAAATGATGATGTATCTAGCCACGGTCTTGCGTATTTAGCTAGGAATTATCACACCCTCCAACAATTGGAGCTTCAACAATGTAGTAATGAATCTCTACATGCCATCTCAGCATGTGAGAATTTTCAAATTGTTCGACTTGTAGGGTCTGCAAGTGATTTTTTATCGATCTCTTTTTACAGTCATTGAGCTTACTATTCTAGCTAGGACCTAAATACGACTTGTGAAATTGGATTTGAGAGGCTATGAAGCCGAGAGAGGAACCTCTGGTTGGAATTGGACAAGCTTGTTCAATGCACAATATGGCGAATTCTTCTTTAAGTCTTAGTTTAGTGTATTGCATAGCATCTCATAGTTTTGATGTCTTTTATCTACATGTTGACATTGCAACAGATGGCACCTGCCAGCCGCTGATGTTTGAGTAGAAAGACAAAATCGATGTTTGCATTAAATGATCTTATAATTTCCTATGCTTGCATTTTCCATCCAATTGCGCTGCTATATGTAAAATATTAGAGATAATCTCTCTCATGTTTGCAAGGACTACAGAGATAAAATTAGATAGATAAAAAGAGAAAGAGAGACGTAGGGAGAGAGAGGTTAAGCAGGCGACTTGCACGCTTTAGGATGCTGATAAAGAAGAGGCAGGCAACAGCCGCTGAAAGAGAGAGAGAGAGAGAGAGAGAGAGAGAGAGAGAGAGAGAGAGAGAGAGAGAGAGAGAGAGAGAGAGAGAGAGAGAGAGAGAGAGAGAGAGGGAGAGAGAGAGAGAGAGAGAGAGAGAGAGAGAGAGAGAGAGAGAGAGAGAGAGAGAGAGAGAGAGAGAGAGAGAGAGAGAGAGAGAGAGAGAGAGAGAGAGAGAGAGAGAGAGAGAGAGAGAGAGAGAGAGAGAGAGAGAGAGAGAGAGAGAGAGAGAGAGAGAGAGAGAGAGAGAGAGAGAGAGAAAGAGAGAGAGGCAGAGAATTTAGCAAGAATACGGAGGGAAAAGCTCAATGAGTAGATGTATGAAGTTTACTTGTCTATTATATAAGATCTATCACAATATAGGTAGAGTTGTAATCTTATGAGTTTAATTGTATGCATGCATATAAGTATGTTGTTATCATTCTGCCTTTCTCATATTATTCTTGATAAACTAGCAAAAACATTTGTTATGTCTTAACTTTAAGTTCATACCAAAAACATTTTGCATTGAAAACATATAGCACAAGATTTATGTGAAGCAAAATAAACTCATTTCACATAAATCTATGTGTATTTGTTCTTTTGGTATTTGTAGCTCTAAATATGAGTGTTTATGTGCATATGTGTATAATGCATGTGTGCATAAGTGAACATACATGTGTGAACATGTTTTTGTGCATGAATGCATGTGTGCATAAGTAAACATATATGTGTGAAGATGTTTTTGTGCATGAATGCATGTGTGCATGTGTATGAAGAGCATGTGTGTGCATGAAAGTATGTATATGCATAAGTACTTGAATAACATGTGCATAAGTGAGAGTAGTTTTGAATGCATATTAGGTGTAAGTGTATGAGTTTTTAATACATATCTATTTAAGTATGTATGCATGAATATGCATGATCATAAACATGTATGTTAGTATGCATGTATATATGAGTAATTAGTGTTCATACATGTATGTAGATGTAGAAGTATGCATGTAAAGTATATGTATGAATATGAGAGTGTGTAGTATGCATAAGTGCATGTGCATATGTAGTATTTACATAAGATGTATGAAGTGTTTGAATGTATGTTAAATATGAATGCATATATGAATGTATGCATGTATATATATGAATAAAAGCATGAGAGTAAGTACATACATATTGGATGTTAATGAATCCATGTAAATGTTTGTATAAGTAATTATGAGTTTATGATAGTGTTAGAGAAATGAACATGTGTGCAAAATGAAGTTTGCATAAGCATTAAAGTTAGGAAGTTAGAAATGTTTGTATACATATGTTAGTATAGGTTTAAGTTATAATATAAAATTATTAAATGAGTGTTTCATATTTACTAAAAGCATACTTATGTTTTTTGTTTTTTTCTAATGCTCCTCTGTCTGCAGATCATTGAAGAGATTTCAAAAGGAGATTACGAGAACACAAGCAAACAAAATTTTCAGGATCACAAAATTACAGTATTTGAAGCTTGTTTATTAAGTTGTATAGGATTATTTTTTAAGAGAATTGTATAAGCTTTTGTATAGGCTTAAATCCTAAAGATCTCTAGCACTTCCACTTTTCGATATAATTAAGATTTGTATAGGCTTAAATAAAATTGATTTTAAAAGCTCTTCATACTGTTTCTCTAAAAATAATTTGAGATCTTTTTAATTTCATATGCCTAAAGAATCAGGATCTACAAGTAGTTCTAAACTAGTATCTTCAAACGATTCTGATATTAAGAATCGAGAATTGGAAAACTTAATAACAGGAAAATTGCTTCCGTCTTCAATTGATAGTTCAAATAATAATGAAAATATAGAAGTTGAAATTATTAAAGATAAAGTAGTTAAGGGAACTTTACACACCTTAGATTACGATCGTCTTCTTTCTAGAATTTTACCTTTAATTACCATAGTTTAGCCAGAACCGGAGGATAAGAAAGACTTATTCCCACCTAATTTAGTTAGAAAACCGAACTCAAATCAAATTGAGAATGAAGAAATTGACTTTGTTAAAGATAAAATTACAAATGAGAACTTAGTTTTGTCTTATCAATTAGAAGCTATAGAAAATTATAGAAATGCTCGTCCTTACGGTCCTTAGTCTAAATAATTAGTTCTTAATTTGCACTCCCATATATTAGAAACATATAGGTTTTTATCACACCTAAATTGAAAAATCAACCGAAGGCCCTAGGCATACTTAGAAGCACCCTACATGCAGTCACACGATTAGGTTAGTGCGAATCTTTTAGATGAACATCAGCCTACCTTCACACCCCTCTACGACAGCTTTGGTGAACCCGACGTGAGACGTGACGATAGTGTGCCTAGGATTTACATTACATTTTCAGTTTTTATTTAAATCTCTAATATCATTTTCTTCTTGTATGCAAAAAAATTGAAGATTGAAGCTGTGACAAAACCGTGGAAGAAGGATTTCCAACTGGTGGAGCTTCGTCGTTTCAAACCCCCCCCCCCCCCCCCTCAACGTTCAAGAGAATCAAGATACATTTTGTGTTTTAGATTGTTTTAACGTTTACTTTTGAACCTCTTCAGCAAAGATATCATCAAGTAAGGTGTTTATTTTAAGTTCTTTATTTTTAGTTTACACACATCACTTAAAAAGAAAAGTTGTTTTCATCTACACTAGGATCTAAGCACTTTCATATTAGCATTAAAAGAGTATTTGAATCTTTCTTTTGTATCTAGGAAATATAATTTTTACTTAAAGCATTTAAATATCTGCATTTTAGGAAAAGCCATTATTTTTGCATCATTAAAAAGAAAAGATTTTAAGTTTTGAAAAAGAAAGATTGTTTGTTTTATTTTCATTACATAAAAAGAAATCTTATAGCATAAAAAAAGTTTAAATTTAGGTTTCTTTTGACTTATATTTAATGCTTTTATTTCTTCAAAGAAATTAATTTTAAAGAAATTAATAGTAAACTAAAAGACTTAATTCAAGAAAAATTATTTTATAAAAATTACCTTATTAAAAAACCCTTTAAAATTGAAAAAGTTTAAAAAAATGTTTTAAATCTCTAAAAAATTTAAATTCAAAAACAGTAAATATTAGAGATAAGTCAAAATTTAGGTTAAAGAAATCAATTAGACTTTAGAAAAAGAAGATTAGAATTAGTAAAGCCTAGGACTAGGGTAAAGCCATCCCTGGCTTTATCAACTAGTGATAGATTTAAGCAATTTAGAGAACAATTAGATCCGGCTATTAGGGAACTTTTCTCTATTCAAAACGTTATCAAGAACGCACGATGGAGGAGATGTTTAGAAACATGATGATAGAAAAGCAAGGGACAAGTACAATCCAAGCTATTCTGAAAGAGAAAGGAAAATTTACCGGATTAAACATTATAGAATACTTGGATGCATTTGAGGAGCAAGTGCAAATTCAGGGATTACCTGAAGACGTTTTAGTTAAGTACTTTGGACGTGTAGTTTCTAGTTCAATTCTAGAATCTATACAAGAACACGCTGAAAAACCTTGGGAGGAATTTAGAAAGGAACTTCATAAAATGTTCTATCTCGAGGATTTTAGCCAGCATAGTCGAGAAGGTTTTTTGCGGTGGTTAAACATTGTTAAGAGCAATGAGTCCTTAACTCATCTTCACAGTGAGTTTATGAGACGTCTGGCTCAACTTCCTGAAGATGATAGAAATCCTATAAATCCAGATGTAATTATATATTTTCTTAAGATACTTAATCCACAAGATAGGGCTGAAATTGAAAGACGAATAGAAGAGCCAGGAAAAAGGTATGGGCTAACTCATGACTGGGAGAAAGTCAAAAAAGAGATAGAGGCTGTTGCTCAAATGAAGCAAAGGCAAACGATTTTGTATGCTAAACCTAATGCTTCGCACCCTAGAGAGACTCCTGCTATAAGGCAAGTTGACATGCCAATGCCTGCTACTATGGTTACGGCTAATAATACAACTGCTACTAAAGCTCCCATAGAATTTCAACTAGATATTCTATGTAAGCAAATGGAAAATGTTATGAACATGCAACCATCTCTTTCAAAAGAGGTTGCTAATTTAAATAAACAAGTTTACTCCATGAGCTTTAATGATCCAGGGGCTAGCAGTAGTGGTGCAGGGCAAGCACCACCTAATCAACAAGTTATGCCTCAGTATGTTCCACCACAACCAGTCTTTCAGCCAGCACCTCAGCAGGCTCCTCAGGTTGCTCTACAACCATCCTTTCAAAGACCTAATGAGAAAAGAGGGACTCGTGTGAAGCGCTGTGTTTGGTGTGATAGTCTAGAGCACGCATCATTTGCTTGTGAAGAGTTAAAAAGTGCTAAGGCAAATCAATTAGTCGTTGAAATATAGAGAAGACTATGTGACTTTAGGTCACGTCTTCCTTTGTCTGTCAATTGGGGCAAAGGTGGAATGAAAAAGCTTTACAAAAATTTAACAGTTTCAGATGCAACTGCCAGTACTTCGGCTGCAAGACTAGAGCCGGTCGAGGATAGGCCTTCTTCAATGCCTAGCCAAAATCCATATTCAATAGAGGCACTGCTACGAGCTAGAGACGCGATAATGTATAAGACCGCATGGAAATCTCCTGTGGATCGATCTTCTGTCTTTTCTCACATTGCTAATGTTGAGGAAAAACGGAGATGGGAAGATCAACACGATGATGTAGAAGAAGGTGATAGAAGAATAACTAGGAGAAAAACAAGAGAAGATGAAAAGAAAACTGACAAAAAAGTTCAATTTGATGAATCAAATTTATCTCAAGAAGAGAAGAGGAAGATGATAAAGGAAGGCAAAAAGCCGACCGATGAAAATGTTCAACCCCAAGAAGAACAGAAGAAAGTGGAAAAAGAAACCTCTAAACCTGAGAATAAAGAGGATCAAAAGCAAAATGAAGAGAAAGGGAAGAAGAAGGGTAGAAGAGCTCCACGTGCTATTATGATTTCTGAGCACAAAAAGAAAAATGATGCTAGGGAGATTTTAAATGACATTCTTTTAAAAAGTCAAGTAATGATGTCACTTGAGCAAGTGTTTTCCATAGCGAAACCAGAGTTCAAGGATAGTTTTATTCGACTTATTAGAAGAAGACGCTTTCCTTTGCCACAAGACGAGGATATGCAAGACGTGGCAGAAGAAACCCTAGCTATGAATGATGAGTTACATTAAGTGAAAGTGACTATGAGGATGATGAAGAATTTACAACAGGAAGTGTAAATAGAAATTTTCTAGGACCTATACAACCTGATGAAGAAATGTTAAAAAGTGAAAGTAAATACAATTCTACCTTCTGGGCACGAGGCACACCAGAAGTAAAGATTAGAATTGGTGACGAAAAGGATTCTTGTTTAGCTTTGGCTCTCATTGACTCGGGGTCAGAGATAAACGTGATTTCAAAAAAGTTCTTTGAAAAATTTAGGTGGCCAATTGATAAAGAGCATGGTTGGCGGATGAGAACAGCTGACAATGGCTCTGGCATTTTGTTGGGTGCATGTGCAAATGTGCCTATTATGATAGGTGGTGTTCGAGAAGAGTTTCACTTCTTCGTTCAAGATAATTGTTCATATGAAGTGATTCTTGGACAGCCATTTATAGCTGAAATGAGGATGGAAACAAAGGCAATGAACGACGGATCAGCGTATGCAAGAATTCGATCCAAATCAGGGATGGATTCTTTGCAAGTTATGACGGTTTGCCCAAACCACACTAGAAATAGAAAGAGCTTAAGAAGAAATCCTATTGACTTGATCAGTCATGTATGTGATGATCCACTGACTGTAAGAGAATATGAAGCGTACTATGATCAAAATTTCTGCTAGACTCCACTATTGAGCGAGACAATAGTGGACGTTGTTTTGATGTCTCGCCTATCAATGAACATAAATTTAAAAATTACTTAATTTGTACTCCTACAACTAGTTTGCATTATATTACTAATGAAAACCTTCCAAAAACATTTAAAAAACAAACTGAAAAATATTTCAGACAAACTGGATTAATTTCAAGTGATGCGAAAATTGAGAGTATATTTGAATTATCAAAAAGTTCCACTCTATTAGAAGAGCTAGAAAGTGTTTCTCATGAAAATTTTGAATCAAATCTGATAATTCTTAACTCTATTCAAGAGTATGAGATTATTAGTGAATTTATCCTAGAACATGAAGTTAGCTTAGAAACCAAATACAAAACTGTAGAAAAGAAAATAAAGCCTGTAGCTCAACCCTTACCCAAAGATAGTCATGACATACTTCGTCGAGTATCAAATGATCCCATTCTTAGAGATCGATCTAAGATAGGTCACATATTTACTGAGGAGAGTAAGAAAATTATTAAATTCGGTGATGAATTTCTTTTTCAAATTGAAAAGGAGCAGTTTACCAAGATGATTGTTCGTCATGGTAAAGGTTTTTCTTTATTCCCACATGAAATAGGATGTGCAGACCCAAAGTTAGTAGCTCCGATGATTATTTTTACTATACCACATATTCCTTGGAATCTTCATCCGATTCCAGTTCCAAAGGCTCATTTACCTGAGCTAATGAGACTATTAAAGGAGAAGATTGCCATGAGAATCTTGGAACCATCCTCAGCACCATACTCTAATAGGTGGTTCACGGTACCGAAAAAGAGTGGGAAGCTACGCTTTATTTAGGATTTGCAGCCTGTGAATAAAGTCACTATTAGGAATGTAGGAATGGGTCCCATTGTAGATGAGTTTGCCGAGGCATTTGCCGGTCACTCCATCCATTCAATGGGAGACTTGTATTCAGGGTATGATCAGTTTCATTTAGCAATTGAGAGTCGAGATGTGACCACGATGAAGACTCCTTTGGGTTTAGTACGTATGTGTACTTTACCACAAGGAGCCACGAATTCTGTGGCACACATGACGAATGCTATGAATCTGGTCCTACATGACTTTATCCCAAAAGTGACGATGCCTTTTGTTGATGATATTCCAATAAAGGGTTGTGTGGAAAAAGAAAAGGATGAAAGTTTAGATTCATCTGGTTGCAGAAAGTTTGTTTCCAGCCATATTTCAGATTGTGAAAAGATATTTGAAAGATTTGAAGAGAGTGGACTAACTTTCTCCCTAGAGAAATCAACTTTTGGTGTTAATGAAGTGCTAATAGTTGGGCATTTATGTGGCCATTATGGTCGTAGACCCTATCCAGCAAAAGTTGATGCCATTAGTAGGATTTCTGAGAGATGTCGCAATGTAAGTGAAGTAAGGAGATTCCTAGGTGCATGTGTTTTCTATGTCATCTGGATTCCTCACTTTGCTCATGTAGCGAATCTGCTTTATGATTTATTGAGAAAAAGAAAGAAATTCTTTTGGACTGATGAGCATTCTAGAACAATGAGGCGTCTAAAGCAATTGCTTATCAATGCTCCTGTTTTGAAACGTATTGACTATACAAGAAATAAGCCTGTAATCCTAACTGTTGAAAGTATAAGAATTTGTTCCTATGAGTTTGCCTATAGGTAAGTTCAAGAACCATATGCATACTTACTTTTTGAATATACCTATTTATTTTTCATAGTAAAATCATCCTACCCTATTATTAACCTATGTGATTATTTGCCTTAGATTATCAATTTAAAATAGTTACTTTATCCTAAGTCCTTTGTTAAACCCATGTGTAAATTTGTGCTTATAAACCTTTGTTACTTCGTGATTAACATATGTTTAATTAGTTATTAAATAATTATTAAAAATAACTATTAAATAACTATGTTAAATAACTAAATGACTAATTATAATAATTATAAATTATAACATATACATTAAATAACTTAATAAATTAATAATTATTTTATTATTTTTAATAAAATATTTTATTAGAATACTAACTAAATTTTACGTGTGCATAAGTGAAGTTATGTGTGTTAATTAACTAAGTGTGTGTACTAGTTAACTAGTAAATGCATAGTGTGTATGATGTGTATTAGTTAAATAGGTATATGTCTTAGTTATCTAGTTGAGTGCATGCGCACATAGGTTCCTATGTATGTATATATATGTATTAAGAAATGTTTTTTTCTTTTCTAATGTTCCTCTGTCTACAGGTGCGTACGAGAGAGAAAGAGAGAGAGAGAGATTCGATGAACTTCTATATTCATTACATGCATTGTATCAACCAGACGCTCACGCAAGTACTCGTGCTTCACCATCTCCATGCCAAGCTCTGTTTCTATCCGTTTGACAATCTATCTTATGGATGGGATGCAGAGAGAGAGTGTCCTATAACTCTTGTATTTTCCCCCCCCTTCCCGCTCACCTCCAGCAACTGCATCAAAAACTTACACGCGTAGTCATTACTCAAGATTTTCACGAGAGAGAGTTATGGCAGACGCTGTAGAGAGAGCTTTTAACTTCTCTTGTATGATACTGGTATCCAATAGTGGTGGTTTTTTGTCTTTTTCGATACATTTCTCATTCTTTTTCTTCGAATTCTGCCACAGAGAACGTACATACTTTGATGGAATATCAGATAACCTATACCTTCATAGGATTTAATGACGTACAACGCATGTCTAATTTGTTGGATGTTTTGGATTGCAATCGCTTTATAATTTCAGATGGATGCGATTGCAAGCTGTGCTATGCACAACTATCAAGGTTTTGGACTGGGAAATTGTGGAGAGTAGGCGCATATCTGTGAGGTTTCCTAATCTGATAGATATTGATCTAACTCTTGCACGACGTTCTGCAGTACCCAAAAACCCAAGTTCTATTAATGTACTTTTCAATCATAGATGCCTCAGAGTCCATTTGGACGTTGATGCATATGATCCATTGTCTATTAAGCACTTTCTCCATGTTCAACAGTTGTCTCTCACTGCACTTGATGAATGTTTAAAGATAAATCTATTACATCGTATGAACTCTCTATCAACATAAAAGTTGATGGGGATCTAAGCATGAAAGATCTGGGGCCTGTGTCTAAAGGAGGTCAAAATCGAGCGATGGCTGAAGAGCACGAGAGCAGTGATGATTTGAAAATTGTAAACGCTCCTTTAATTTATGGAAATGATCATGTATCTAGCCACGGTCTTGCGTATTTAGCTAGGAATTATCACACCCTCCAAAAATTGGAGCCTCAGCAATGCAGTAATGAATCTCTACATGCCATCTCAGCATGTAAGAATTTTCAGATTGTTCGACTTGTAGGTTCTACAAGTGATTTTTTATCGATCTCTTTTTACAGTCATTGAGCTTACTATTCTAGCTAGGATCTAAATACGACTTGTGACATTGGATTTGAGAGGCTATGAAGCCGAGAGAGGAACCTCTGGTTGGAATTGGACAAGCTTGTTCAATGCACAATATGGCAAATTCTTCTTTAAGTCTCAGTTTAGTGCATTGCATAGCATCTCATAGTTTTGGTCTTTTATCTACATGTTGACAGCGCAACAGATGGCACCTGCCAGCCGCTGACGTTTGAGTAGAAAGACGAAATCGATGTTTGCATTAAATGATCTTATAATTTCCTATGCTTGAGTTTTCCATCCAATTGCGCTGGTATATGTAAAATATTAGAGATAATCTATCTCATGTTTGCAAGGACTATAGAGATAAAATTAGATAGATAAAAAGAGAAAGAGAGACGTAGGGAGAGAGAGGTTAAGCAGGCGGCTTGCACGCTGTAGGATGGTGATAAAGAAGAGGCAGGCAACAGCCGCTGAAAGAGAGAGAGAGAGAGAGAGAAAGAGAAAGAGAGAGATAGAGAGAGAGAGGCAGAGAATTTAGCAAGAATATGGAGGGAAAAGCTCAATGAGTAGGTGTATGGAGTTTACCTGTCTATTATATTAGATCTATCACAATATAGGTAGAGTTGTAATCTTACGAGTTTAATCGTATGCATGCATATAAGTATCTTGTTATCATTCTGCCTTTTTCATATTATTCTTGATAAACTAGCAAAAACATTTATTATGTCAACTTTAAATTCATACCAAAAACATTTTGCATTGAAAACATATAGCACAAGATTTATGTGAAGCAAAATAAACTCATTTCACATAAATCTATGTGTATTCATTCTTTTGGTATTTGTAGTTCTAAATATGAGTGTTTATGTGCATATGTGTATAATGCATGTGTGCATAAGTAAACATACATGTGTGAACATATTTTTGTGCATGAATGCATGTGTGCATAAGTAAACATACATGTGTGAACATGTTTTTGTGCATGAATGCATGTGTGCATGTGTATGAAGAGCATGTGTGTGCATGAAAGTATGTATATGCATAAGTAATTGAATAACCTGTGCATAAGTGAGAGTAGTTTTGAATGCATATTAGGTGTAAGTGTATGAGTTTTTAATACATATCTATTTAAGTATGTATGCATGAATATGCATGATCATAAACATGTATGTTAGTATGCATGTATATATGAGTAATTAGTGTTCATACATGTATGTAGATGCAGAAGTATGGATGTAAATTATATGTATGAATATGAGAGTGTGTAGTATGCATAAGTGCATGTGCATATGTAGTATTTACATAAGATGTATGAAGTGTTTGAATGTATGTTAAATATGAATGTATGCATGTATATATATGAATAAAATCATGAGAGTAAGTACATACATATTGGATGTTAATTAATGCATGTAAATGTTTGTATAAGTAATTATGAGTTTATGATAGTGTTAGAGAAATGAACATGTGTGCAAAATGAAGTTTGCATAAGCATTAAAGTTAGGAAGTTAGAAATTTTTCTATACATATGTTAGTATAGGTTTAAGTTATAATATAAAATTATTAAATGAGTGTTTCATATTTACTAAAATCATACTTTTGTTTTTTGTTTTTTTCTAATGCTCCTCTGTCTACAGATCATTGAAGAGATTTCAAAATGAGATTACGAGAACACAAGCATACGAAATTTTCAGGATCAAAAAATTACAATATTTGAAGATTGTTTATTAAGTTGTATAGGATTATTTATTAAGAGAATTGTATAAGCTTTTGTATAGGCTTAAATCCTAAAGATCTCTAGCACTTCCACTTTTCGATGTAATTAAGATTTGTATAGGCTTAAATAAAATTGATTTTAAAAGCTCTTCATACTGTTTCTTTGAAAATAAATTGAGATCTTTTTTATTTCATATGTCTAAAGAATCAGGATCTACAAGTAGTTCTAAACTAGTATCTTCAAACGATTCTGATATTAAGAATCAAGAATTAGAAAACTTAATAATAAGAAAATTGCTTCCGTCTTCAATTGATAGTTCAAATAATAACGAAAATATAGAAGTTGAAATTATTGAAGATAAAGTAGTTAACAAAACTTTGCACACGTTAGATTACGATCGTCTTCTTTCTAGAATTATACCTTTAATTACCATAGTTTTGCCAGAACCGGAGGATAAGAAAGACTTATTCCCACCTAATTTAGTTAGAAAACCTAACTCAAATCAAATTGAGAACAAAGAAATTGACTTTGTTAAAGATAAAATTACAAACGAGAACTTAGTTTTGTCTTATCAATTAGAAGCAATAGAAAATTATAGAAACGCTCGTCCTTACGGTCCTTAATCTAAATAATTGGTTCTTAATTTGCACTTGCATATATTAGAAACATGTAGGTTTTTATCACATCTAAATTGAAAAATCAACCGAAGGCCCTAGGCATACTTAGAAGCACCCTGCGTGCAGTCACACGGTTAGGTTAGCACGAATCTTTTAGATGAACGTCAGCCTACCTTCACACCCCTCTACGACAATGTGGGTATATGTCAGGGATACTTGATTGAGCTTTATTAGATTTATCTACCGAGAGTGATGGCACATTTGTTTCTTGTCAGCTCACTCATTCGCGGACATTAGGTTTTTCCTTATGTACTGGTCTTTATATATTGCACTGGTTGTATTCTTGTTTTTAGGTCATTCTTGTACATTCCTTTTATGTAATAGAAGAAGAAGAAGAAGATCATTCTTCCTTGCCTCAGTCTATATGTGTGCTTCTCCTTAAGAGTGACAGTGTGTGTGTGAGCTCTCTTCCCTATCTCCTTCCTCGTGACAAATGTGTGTGTGTATGTATGCTCTATTTTCCTATCTCTATCTTCCTCTCTTTCATTATTCTTTATCTCTCACTCTCTCTCTCTCTTTTTTCTCTCTCTCTCTCTCTCTTTCTCTCTCTCCTTGTCTCTCTATCAATAGAGAATAAAACAATCACTTACAAGTGTGTCCCTCTTTCGAATCGTTGTCATCAAAGCGTAATGTATGTCGTCTATCGTCCAATTCCAAACAATCGGCACCAAAGAACTTCTACAAAATCAAAGAAAAGAGAAATTATAAAACCTAAAGCATTGAGAAACACAAATGCTAACAGTACGCGCATCACTTACCAAGATGTGAGATCTAAGCCGAGAGAGAGTGTGACATTTTCCGAAGCCGATACCAACATCGAGTGTGACTGTCGGTATATACAGCGTCGGTATGCCCCTCATATGTTGTAGTGCATTCACTACAAGAAATAAGGGGGGTTAAGGATGATTGACATGACACAATTTTGTCACGTTGTGATTGCGCATTCCATCACATTGAACATTGAGAACACACTATCATTTAAATGATGCTACTATCAAAGCTATTTCTGAGGCTCCTAATGACATTAATTAAAGCATCACATATGCAACATAATAAGAGCATCGCATATGCTACGCTGAAAAGCATGAGATATGTGACCCACAATAATATTGCATATGTGATGGTTGTGACGATCGCATATAGGACGAATGCACATTGCTTATACAATGCTCATGTTCGACCAAAGTACAAAAAAATGCTTGGTTCTTCGATCATCATTTTGCATGCATCTGATCGATGATTGATCCGACATTCATATCTCTCCTACACTTATGAGCTTGAGATCTATCTCCCTCTATCTCTATCTCTTGTGATCTCTCTCACTCTATCCCTCCCTCTTTCTCTTTTAATTTCTCTCTCGCTATCTATCTCTCTCTCTCTCTTTCCATGTCTCTCTCTCTCTCTCTCTCCCTCTCTCTGTCTCTCTTTCTCCCTCTTTCTTGTTGTTTATTGGAAGTTATTCAAGAAGTTCAACGAACATAATATATGGCTAATTATTGTAAATAGAATTTTCATTCTTTCTATATCATTTAAGCTATTTTGTTTTCATAAATAAACCTAATCACACTTACACTTGCTCATGCACATGCACATATACAGATATACATGCACATCCAGGCTCATGCGTGCACATACACATACACATACACATGCACATACATGCCTATACACACACATACTAATAGACATACACATGTACATGCTAATAGACATACACATGTACATACATATGCACATACACTTACACATACACATACACATGTGCATACACACACATACACATACACATAGACACATGCACATGCAGATGCATGCATGCACATAGACTTACACATACAAACATAAAGAAATACTTATACACATACACATACATATGCACATACAAACACATGCACATATATAAACACATACATATGCACATTCATGCTCATACATATAGACATGCATATACATAGATACACATAGACATGCATATACAAACATACACATGCATATACACACATAAACATACACATACACACACATACACAAACACATACACCTACATATACACATACACACATACACACATACACACATACATATACACATTTACACATATACACATATACATACACTCACATACACACATAAATGCACAAACATGCACACACATACACAAATATAGATATATACCTACATGTGTCGATATACATATATGCACACAACTACATGCACATACATACATGTACACACACAAACACACATATAATATGAATGAATTAAACAATTAAAGTAATAAATCACATGCTACATATAAATCGCAATAAAAACCATTACTACATTTCAATCATATAATCACTTTGATTAAATGAATTCCTCTAATAAACAATCTAAAATTATTAAAATTTTGAACTCACACCATACACACAATAAAAAAGATAACTGATATGAGAATACACACACATACACATCCAATGTATGTAATACATCCAATGTATACAGTGAACCATTTGAATCACTCCATCATAATGATCATCCACATCATCGTGATCATGTGGATGATTTGATATATCTAAAGAAGCATAATGAGTAGAGGGGTCAATACCCTATGATGATCGATATCATCCCTCCAATGTCTCTCTTTGTACCTTATCCATATCGGCCTCTCCATAATACTCCTATATTACATATAACAAACATAAAAAATAGAACATATAGAAAACCAATAAAAAGAAAATAATGTATATTAAATGTGATAATACTCGGAAAATCATACAGATGATATCTTATCCACTCACTCAGACATCCATATACACCATATGTAGCATATTCAATTTCTTTTTATGAACATCATAATCCTTCCTTTTCATTGAAACAAATAAAAAAGATTAATGATTAGAGTTTGAAGTAAAATAAAAAATAAAGTTTCAATAATACATATACTTACAAATGTAGCAACAAATTTGTGTTTGCCCATTTGGCGTAAGCACAATGTATGGCCTGATTCAAATCTCTTCTTTGTAGTATCATGTGTTTATTTGATGAAATGAAAGTACATAGACTAAAACATTTATAAAACATATGAGAATTATAAATCATAGTAAGATAAACTATTTTGCATACCATCTGCTCAGGAAAATATTTTTAAACATGTAGCTATTTAGAAAAATACTGCCACCTCTCAGGTAGGATGTGTTGGGTGTGTATAGAAGTGTGAGAGATACATGAGAAGCACACACAAGGAGCACAAAATGGAGCAAGACACATGGAGAAGACGGATTTCTAGAATAACTCTCTCTATTGATGATAAACTGTACTGAAGTAAGAGCTGAATAATATCCCTAAGTACAAAGTACCACCACATATGAGTGAATCATGTACGTGGTAATATGGGGAAAAACGTCTAGCCAGCACTAGAGTAAAAAGTGCCCATGTATAGGGAAAAAGTTCACATCAAAGCTATCAAGGAACATATAAATGTAACAAACCACCCCTAAAATGAATGATGTGAACATTTATAGTGAGTGATAGATTAGCTGCAAGAAGGTAGTAAGCCTAAAACTTTGCAAAAAACTTCAAAATTTTCTTGTGCAAGAGCTTTGGTGAATATGTATGCCACAGTATCTTGCGTAGGCACATATACCAAATCAATATCTCCTGCATGAAGGTGCTCTCTCACATAGTGATAATGCACCTCAATATGTTTGGTCAGTGCATGAAACATAGGGTTTCGTGCAACAGCCAAAGCACTTTGACTATCAGTGAGGATATGTGTAGTAGCATGAATCCCCATGCCAAGATCCATCAATAGGCATCTCAACCATAGACACTCCACTATAGCTATGAAAAATGCCCTGTACTCAGCTTCACAACTTCATGTCACCACTGTAGCTTGCTTCTTGCTCAACCAAGATATGCATGAGTCTCCAAGGAAAAAGCAATTACCACTAGTGCACATGTGAGTATCATAACAACCAGCCCAATCACTATTTGTAAAAGCATGGAAGCATGGATGAATATATCTGCCATAAAAGAGACGTAAGCTCAAAGTGCCTCTCAAATATCTAAACACATGTTTCACCACTTACCAATGCTTTGTGTCAAGGCTATGCATGAATCGACTCAACTGGGAAACTACGTACTGTATATCTGGTCCTATGTTGCATGCATATATAAGACATCTCACAGTTTGCTGATAGAGAGAAGTGTCAAATGCATCAGTGGAATTCTCAACTGGGAACCTGAATCCTGTCTCAATTGGTCTCAAAAGACCAAGATAAGTGACATCAAAAGTATGCTGCAAATCAGCCATAAGAATGTCAAGTTTTGCAGCAATCAAGTGCTTATGGATTTGTCATACCATGCACGTGGAGCTTGCTTGAGACCATAAAAAGCTTTATGCAAGTGACAAACCATATGCTCTTTCCCTTTCATTGAAAATCAAGGAGAATTCTTCACATAGACCTCTTCTTGCAAATCACCATTCAAGAAGGTTGTTTGTATCTCCAATTGATGTACTCTACAACCTTGATGGGTAGCCAATCCAACCACAATAAAAATGGTAGTCATGCATGAAGTAGATGCAAACGTTTTCTCATAGTCAATGCCATATTGTTGTGCATATCCTTTGGCAACCAATCTAGCTTTGTAGCGATCAATGCTACTATCAGACTTTCTCTTAATCTTGTAAACCCACTTTGTACCAAACACATTCTTTCCGTTTGGCAATTCGCATAACTCCCAAGTACCATTCTTATGTATGGAATCCATTTCTAATTGCGTAGCACTCATCCATTGTGGATCGTCACATGCATCTTCAAAAGAAAGTGGCTATTCATTACAAGTTGTTGCAATAAGAGAATAAGCAACAAAATTACTTGATGCATGGTGAGAGATTGATCTTGTTCTACCAAGTAAAGGTGCACTCAATTTGCTATCCTACAGAGGTTGTTTCAGCCACTTTGGCATGGTTTGGCCACTCTTGATAGACATGCGTTCATTATGCAATACATCGTCAATATGTACATCATGCGTGGGCTGACTTTTATGCTCATTTGCCGGTATATTTTGCTGCATATGTTCAGCCATATGTGGCTGGGAATTTCCAGTAGTTTTGATATTTTTTGGCTAAAAATTTCAGCCGTGTTTGGCTGGTGATTCTCTACATTTTTAGCCCTATTTGGCAGGAATTTTCAGCCCTTTGAGCCTTAGTTGGCTGGTCTACATTGCCATAGTCAAGCATAGCATTTTGGAACAAAGGCATGAGTGTATTGAACAAGTAGAGGGAAAACTGAATTTTCAGCAAAAACCACATCTTAACTCACAATAATTATGTTGGTCAATGGATGGTACAATCGATATTCCTTACTTTTAGCACTATAACCAATAAATATATATTTCTTTGACTTTTCATCAAGTTTGTGACGTTGTTGTGATGGAACAAGAGCATATGCCAAACAACCAAACAAACGCATATGACTAACCATAGGCTTGTGACCACTTACAGCTTCATAAGGAGTGATGACTCTCAATGCTTTTGTAGGGTAGTAATTCAAAACATAGTTTGCACACATGACTACTTCCATCCAAAACGTATCACCAAGATGCTTTCCTTTAACCATACATCATGCCATTTCAAGTAGAGTTCTATTTTTATGCTTGCCAACACCATTTTGTTGAGGTGTTTATGGTACCGTACATTGGTGTGAAATACCTCTTTTACGAAGAAAAACATTAAATTGATGTGACATGTAGTCACCACCACGATTCGTGAGTAGGGTCAAGTCTTTTGTCAAGAAATATTTCAGCCATAGCTAAAAATGCTTTGAAGCAAGAAAATACCTCATTCTTTGCTTTCATAGGATACAACCATGTATGGCGAGTAGCATCATCAATGAAGGTAAAAAAATATAAATCCTTCACAAAAGATGGAGTCTTAACACGATTACATACATCACTATGAACAAGTTGGAATTTTCTTGTAGTGTGTGTATGACTATCTTTTGGAAAAGAAGCACGATGCATTTTTACAAGAATGCAACCTTCACATGCATGCTTTTCAATGGACTCAAGTGTTGGCAAACCAATAACCATGTCATTCTTTTGCAAGTAAAGCAAACTATTGAAGTTTAAGTGACCAAAACAAGCATGCCAAAGCTCCATTTCATCCATGGAAGAAGTATGAGCAACCAAGGCATTCGAGGCAACCCTCTTGTATGTATACATGCGATACAAACCATTGCATAATGTAAAGGACATCATGATAACATCGGCATTGCTGAAATCATGAACCATACACTTATCATCAACAAAGTATACATGGACTTCAGCTTTGGCAATCAATAGAGCTGAAATCAAGTTCTTCTTGATAATCGGTACATACAATGCATTTTTCAAGACAATCACACCTCCATTTGCAGCCATAAGCTCAATTTTTCCTACTCCAATGATAGGATAAGAGGCATTTTTTGAACACACCACATGTCCTCTTTTGGGTGCATCTTTCAAAGAGGCAAAAAATATTTTGCATGAAGTTATGTGCTTTGAAGCACACTATCAAAGAACCAATCTGAATCAAGCTCACTCACAACCATACATTTAGAATGCAAAGATGCATCATAATGAGATGTGACAACACATGCCCAAAAGTCTTGAGACATGTTAGCTTCATCTTTCTTCTTTTCATTGCAAATCAGCATCATTAGAGGAATGAGTGGAAGAGGAAGGTTGAGGTTTTGGTTTTGATGAACCCAAAGCTAAACCATAATTGCTTTTCTCCTTTTGTGAGATAGCAAGTGCTTGCGTTCCCTCAATCAAACCACTCTTATTCACTCTACATTGCTCTTCTTGCAAAAGAAGAGAAAACCTCATCAAATTCATACATATTAGGATTGCCTTTGGCAACCAAAAGGAGTGTAGTAGCAAAGCTTTGAAAATATTCTGGTAATCCTTTCAACAATGTAGAATTGAGTGATGCATCTGGAATAATCTCATCTATGTTTTCAAATTGCTCTTTCAAGTCCTTGATGTGTGTCACATAAACATCCACAGACTCATTTTCAGCCATACATACATCCTTGAGTTGCTTCCTCAAGTATGCAACACGTGCTTCATTGTGCACATCATTCAAAGAAGCGAGTGTCCCATGTCTATCGTGATGTAGAACATGAACGAATGTGTGCATCTATATGACATTTCACAGAAAGCGCAATCAATGCATGAGCTTGAGCATCATTTCCATCTCATCAAAGCTGCTCCTTTGTAGGTGGAGAAGGAGAAACCATTGTACTTGAAGAAGAAGCTCCATCTGTGACAATAGACTATGATGTAGAAGAACCTATAAGTCTTCGATCTACATCTGCCACTATTTTCCAAAGTTTTTTTGCAACAAGTACATGCTTAATCATGTAAGACCACATTGGATAGTTGGTCCCATCAAGCTTATCTTCAGCTTGAAGCATGCCAAACAAGTCATTGCTGCCCGAGAACAAGAATGGAGGAACACATAAATGTAATAGTATGTTAGCTGTTTTCTTATTTCTTCCTACCATACAGTATCTCATGTTATTTTAATATCAAAGAGAAAAATGATCAATATATGAAAAAAGCTTTAAAAGTTTAAACATGCATACACACACATACATACATTCATACATTCATACATACATATAGGCACATACATACACATACATACATACACTTACACTTGCTAGATATGTAAAAGCAATTTTGAGATTGCTTCAATTAAAATGTAAAAGGAAGGATTATTCTTGAGAATTTTAAAAGTAAGAAAGAAATGCAAGTTGTTTAAAATATAAGAAAAGAGAACTAGAGTGACAACAAAAAGAGATAGTGTAGTGGTAAAGCACTTCCCTTGTGAGAGTGAGTTTGTGGCTTCAAGTCCTCCCTCCTTGGTGAATATAAAACTCGTTATTACCACTCATAAATTAAAATTGTTTCACACATAGCCAATGGTGGCCAAGGTAACCATGGGTGCCAAAGATGCGAAAGTAATGCCTTAGTTATGTCTAAGTTCTATGCCTTAGTCAATGCCTTGGAGTAAGCCGAAGGAGTAAATGTAGGTGTAAACATAGGTTCTAGTTCTAGAACTGGAACCTAAACAAGAACTGAAACCAAAATGGAGTCAAAATCGGAATCGGAATTGGAAACGAGAACGGAGAAGGAGATGGAGAGAGAGAGAGAGAGAGAGAGAGAGAGAGAGAGAGAGAGAGAGAGAGAGAGATAGAGAGAGAGAGAGAAAGAGATGGAGATGGAATCAGAATCAGGAATGGAGAACAATGAAATAGAGATCAAACACCAAAATGCATAGAAATAGACCCCTCCATAGTGATGCACTCAGGGCTCTAATA